>CAKNXH010001224.1:174907-233139 GCA_932178445.1 Andricus quercusramuli
TACCTTGTCTTTCTCCTCTTTCCAGAGTTTATCCCACTCTTCCCACTTTTCTCTTACTTTTCTCACTTCCCCCCTAACTTCTTTCCCCTGCCTATTCATATCTTCCAGACTCTTCCTTGTTTCCTCTCTAAACCCTTTTATGAGGGCCGCTAGCTTCTCAAACATCCCCCCATCCCCCCAATCTCTGTCTGGTGTTTTTCGTTTACTTTTCATTTTCTTGTTATCCTTGTCCCTTTCCGGATCATCTTCCCCTTCCTCTCTCTTCCTTTTATCTTCCCCTTCACTGCTAGTCACGTTCCCCTTTTTGTGCCATTCATCCAGACTCCTATTCGAGCCCGCTCTACCTAGCCTGTTGAGGCGCTGTAGGTTTGATGGTCTCCCGCGTTTCTGGCTCGTGCCTGAACCCCTTCTCTCCCTGGTCGGTGTCTCGAACGTCTCGTCATCGCTACTGTCAAATTCTCCCTTCTCCCCACTAACCACGCTCAAAACCTCGTCCGCTCTTGCTTCTTCCTCTCCCTGCCCTCTGGCGCCCGTTTGCGGGCTTCTTACCGTCGGCATCCCAGTATCCAACCTTACCCACTGTTCCACGACGCTACCCTCTCTTCACCTGCCTACCTCTTGCCCCCCTACCCGACAACCACCTTCTATACCTAACCTCAAAACAAAATTTGCACGTTTCAACTTTCCTTTCTCACAACTTATTTCCACCCTTTGCACACTTGCCTTCACTCACCCTTCTTCCTTTACCCCTGCTCTCCGCACTCACTGCCCTTTCTGCACCCACACACGCTGATTCCCTTCACCAAAGCCAAAAAACGCAACACTTGACACAAAAGAGTTCTCTCACGATCGGTACCGAAAACGGAAGCCCTGTTGAATATTCATATTTTCATCGTTCAAAATTAATGTATTCTTTCGAAAATTCTTTTTTCTTCGTAAAACCTTAATTTTGCTAAAGGTGCATTTAATTATTTGGTTGCAAATTTAACTGCTTGATTGACAATTCATATTTTTTAGTTGAAGATTTAACTGCACGTCTAGTAATCCCACCTTCTTATAAAAAATAGAAAATTTTGATTTTGAACTGTTTTCTTGAAAAATAACTTTTCAAAGTTGAAAATTCAACTTTTTGCTGATAATTCGCCTTTTTGAGTTCAAAATTCAACAATTTCGTTGAAATTAATTTTTTTTGTTCAAAAAAAATTAATCTTCTTGATGGAAAATTCATCCTTTTGTTGAAAATTAAACTAGCTGTTAAAACTTCACTTTTTTAGTGGGAAATTTTACTATTTTGTTGGAAATAAATCTATTTTACTCACAATTTGTTGAAAATTCGTTTTTTGTTCATAATTAATTTCTTTTATTGAAAACTTAGCAATGTTATTTTTGATTGAAAACTTATCTCTGGAGTTGGAAATTCATGTGTTTCGTTGTAAATTTACGTATTTGGTTGGAAAGTTATATTTTATGTTCAAAATTTAAGTATTTGGTTCAAAATTGGTGAAAAATCCAATTTTTTTTGAGATTCATTATTTTTGTCAAAATTCAATAATTTGGTTGCGAGAAAATTAAACTGCTTTCCTAAAAATGTATATTTCTAGTCAAAAATTCGTCTCTTTGATTGAAAATTGAACTATTGTATAAAAATTCTTTCTTTTGCCAAACATTAATTTTTTTAAATGAAGATTTAACCACTGGGTTGTAAATTTCACAGTTGGGTTGAAAATTAATATTTTTCTGACAAAGATTCAACTGTTTTGTAGGAATTTCGTCTTGAAGGCTTGAAATTTCAACAATTTAAGAGTGTGAATTCAACTGCTTACAGAAAAGTCAGCTTTTTTCTACAAAATTCGATATTTTTTTATTCAGAATTGATTTTTCTGAATAAAAATTTAACCATTCGATTTTTTGTTACAATTAAACCTTGTTACTTACAAATGTTATTCATTGATTGAAAATCAAATTATTTGTTTTTAAATTCAATTATTTTCTTACAAATTATTTTTTTTTATTTAAAATTAAACGGCTTTTTTGAAAATGTAACTATTTTGTAGAAAATCAATATTTTTTGTTGAAGATTCATAACTTAAGTTCAAAATTCATATCTTTGATTGCAAATTGGAGTGCCAGGAGTTGTTAGGTGCTGGTTGTTCCAAGCCAGAAAAGCGTCCAGATTCTTAATGGATTCAGCCTCTGTCTGTCGGCTGCTGAGAGGGGACTGATATTTCGTCTGGGTACCCCGAGAGGAAAAGAGGTAACGATATGCCTGTAACCCGTCCATGCGAGGCAGCTGGAGGTACCCGACGTGGAGGGCTGGTCGGGTGCTTGCTGGGCGCTAAACTGGCTAGTTAAGGCGGCGAGCGACGTGATGGTCTGGGGTCGCACAGAGGGGCCGCAACAGATGGACGTGTTGAAGAGAGGAGTTAGAATCCCAGGTGGCGGCGAGGAGGAGAGGTCTTTGCCAACCTTGGACATTTGGCAGGAGGGGAAGAAGGAGAGAAAAGGAAATCGTCGGCGTGCAGGATGAGCACGACGTCAGTGGATTTGGTGGGAGAGGGAATTTGGATCGGGTTAGGTTTAGGGGAAGGAATAGGAATGGTGTGGCGGAACCATTTGCCGGGAGTGGGTGGCAAAGGTCCCTCGGGTGTGTCTGGGACCAAGAAGTTGAAGGGTAGGTTGGCCTCCTTGAGAGTGAGAGGAGCGGCCCGTGGGCGGAAAGGCTCTAGGTTGTCGTAACGCTTGGAGAAATCCAAGCGGCCCGACGACGAAGAGGAAGAGGAAGGAGCGGAGGGAATGCGAATAAACTTTATCCGGGAGAGAGGATTCTGTTTGAACTTAGAAGGAGGATCGGATGTCGTGAGAGAGAGGATGGTTGGGAGACGGAAGGTGCAGGTGCACGAGAAGCGGGATGAGAAGGCGCGGAAGGAGTTCGAGAAAGGCCGTTGATTGCCCGAAGTCGACGATCCCGAGTACCTTTGCCGGAGCGGGAACGATGGCGTTTCCGACCAGGCATAGGTAGGATGGGATTACCAGGCGATAGGAAAAAAAGAGAGAGAAAGAAGATATATGGAGCCATGAAGGCAGACCACACGGCCAGAAAGAAAGAGAGAGAAAGAGAGCGGGTATGGAGCCACGAAGGCAGACCACACAACCAGAAAGAAAGAGTTTAATTTATGTTGAGGAGTATAACGTATGTTCGAAATTCCTTCGGGAAAATGAAGCTGGAATAGAACTGAACTTAGCATACAAATTTCATTAATTTTAAGAAATAATTTATATTTTTGATTTTCAATTAAAACTTTTGATAAAAATGTATAGTTCAAGTTAGTATTGTGTCTCCGCGCGGAGGCTGAGGCAGCGGGGCCTGGCTCACAATCCCCAACGCTTGGTAACGACTCCGTTGCCAGTCTCGTAGCCAATCGGTGGGCTGGCCGCTGTCTCCCTCCGCATCAGGCAACTCCGTGCGGAGGCAAGCGAGAGTTCAGAGCGACTCAGCTCATCAGTTCGCCACGAATATTTCTGGAGTTCAGTTGCGTCCGCTCTGTCCTTCCCCACCGTGTATACAAGTATCTAATTAAGAAGTGCCTTCAGCGAAGCGTTCTCGGGGCGCTTCTTTTCAAGAGCCTAGAAATCAGAGAGCTCGATGTTCTCCCGTTACTAGTGTTTGTTTTCGAAGGTGCCTGCCGAACAACAATACCCTTTATGTCAGGATGTTCTGGCAGGTCGCGTTCGAACGGCTGCAGCGGGCCACGCGAAACAGCCGCCTGCAAGGAGGGCAGGTTGGCTCAACGAGGGACCTAGATAACTGACTGACAGGTCACATCGGGTCGGAGAGGATCATCGGCGACGTGCTTGGGAGGAGCACGAGAAAAGAATCGCTGCCCTCCGACAGGCGGAAAAAGAACAGGCCAGGAGGGCCGCCACCGCCAGACGCGCCGCCCAGGAGGAAGCGGCGCGTATCCAACAGGCCGCCGCCGCTCAGCGCCTGGCCAAGCAGTCCGTCGCGCGTCACGCCGCCCCTCAGGCATACGACCCTGAGGCAACGGCACTTTACCGGGAGTGTGAGTGGGGATTGGTGGCGATACGGCGCGGCCTACCCGGAACTCGGGACCCTCGACAGCGTCGTGTGCGCACCCAGCGGATGGAACCCTTGTCGCTTAGGCTACCCCGATTTAAAGAGGGACCACAATATACGTTTCCTCTCATCGAAGTCGTCGGTCAAACATCCACGGCCATTGTTGACTGTATTGACTCTCTCGCGCCTCCGCGGGCTTTGCAAGTCCCGCCAACGGCGGAACTTTCGCCGACGGTCAGCTTCATCCGCTCCCGGGTCCCAGCCGCCCCTAGGTCTCCTTGTGCAGCGGAGGAGCCGTCGTGTTCACCGGCACGTCCCGAGCGTACACCGTCTCCACCGGGTACCCCACGGGAACGCACGACGGCCGTTCCCCCAACCGAGGAGAAAGGGGAAGGAACCCCAGACGCTGACGTCTTGTTCCTGTCCGCCGATCGGACTCCCAAAACTTTCTCGCCGCCCTTGTTGCGCTCGCCGCCAAGGACTCGTCCCCGGGTCTCCGACGCTTCACGCAGAACGGGCCTTTCCCGTCTGATCTTCGGATCGAAAGTTCCTTCTCGCAGCCAATTCACCCCCCCCCCCCCCCCCCAACCCCCCCCCCCCCCGGGGACTCCCCCCCCCCCCCTAAGCATTTATAGCCAGGGTGGGAAAAAAATTTAAACAAAAAATTTGAAACCGTAACCGAATCAGATTTAGTTTCAACCAAACAGTTACATTTAAAAAAAAATGACATCTTCCAAAAATGATGAATCTTTACAAACATTTTACAATACTTCAATATGCATTCAAGCGGAAAAAATATGGGAGAATAAAAGAAAAAAGGGGAAGTTTCTTGAAAATAGCGGAAAAAACAAGAATTTCTTAAAAAAGGAAAATAGGGAAAAGAATCTGAAGTCTGAAATATGAAAGTGATTTGAACTGTACTGTTACAGGGCCATCTTTCTATCATTAGGAAATGTACTAAACTTCATCTAAGTTCGTGTAGTTACTTTCACTGACCCTTCCCCCACCCATGTTGCAACTGTAATTTTTGCCGCGCCCACACCCCTGAAATTGGTTACTTAGTTTATGGACAGCTCCTTCGAAGCTCATTTTTGTACCAACTCAAGACTACACCAGTTTTGTCGTACTCTTGAGGATCCGCGTATTTCAGTGTTTTGCTCAAAATTAGCTACAAACATTAATCGGGGGCAGAAAAAAGGAAGAAAAAAGAAATCCGCAACAAGTAGACGGAAAAGACAACTTTCTTCAAAGAAATTTCCAAAGATTTCTAGTTCTGAAGTTGAAGCTTCATCAGAGCTTTCTTCAACATCAAGTCGTTCGGTACCTCATGATGACACCTAGACCTTCTTCGTCCCATCAAGTTATTGTTCACACTGTCGGCGATAAAGTTGACAGTCTAAATCTCTGAGACACAGCTTTTAGGGATAATGCTACTGATAATTTACCTGCACCTTCCTTGTCTCACGAGGATACTTTCCACAGCATCAACGAAAACTTTGACAGTCTAAGTCTCTTAGAAACAGCTTCCGAAGATAATGCCAGTGTTAATTACGTGCAAATCCTTCATGTCAGGAAGACACTGTTCAGGCCTTCGAAGATAACGTTGACAGTCTTAGTCTCTTAGAACAGCTTCCAAAGACAATGCCAGTGTTGATTTTATTCCACCTTTTTCGTCTCATAAAGACACTGATCACGCTATCGGCGATAAAGTTGATAACCTTAATCTCTCAGCAACAGTTTCAAAGGATAATGCCCGTGATAATTCACCTGTAATTTCTGCGTTTCAGGAATACACTCTTCATGCTATCGGTAATAACGTTGACAGCCTCAATCTCCTAGAAACAGCTTCCGAAAAAAAGTCCAGTCATAACTTACCTGCATCTTCTTTATCTCACGGAGACACTGTCCACAACATGGACAATAACTATGAATATGTAAGTCTTTCAGAAACAGCTTTCGAATATAATGCCAGTGCTAATCTACCTGCACTTTCTTTGTTTCAGGAAGACACTACTCACGTTATCAGCGTTAATAGCCTTAATCTCTTAGAAACAGCTTTCAAGGACAATCGCAGTGGTAACTTGAATGCAACATGTTCTTCTCAACCCATGCCATCATTATTCCCCGCCCCTCGATCCATTATTAAATGAGATTTCAATAAGAACATTATAGGATTACCCAGAACATGTGAGTTGTTTCTCGCAAAAAAATAGTTATATTGGAAAACAGAACAAAAGGAATCAGAAACAGAAACTCTTGTTCATGTCCATATAATATGAGCGAGAAGTGCGAGAAGAAATCCTAAGACGACTTCTTCGAAAAGTTTATCACTCTCAAGGAACCGGGAAAAGATTACAGGTGCATTACTTATCAGCAGAGATAGAGAATGAGTTCAAGGTTGCTTGTGCAACTGAATTACTCAATTTTATTTTTCAAGAATGTGAGAATGTTAAGTATTATGCACTGATTGTGGATGTGATTCTAGATTCCGCTTACGTTAAACAAAATACATATTTAGTTCGCAATGTCAATTTCACCAATGAAGATAGAGGTACCTATCAATTCAAAGTGAGTCTAATTGCCTTTGCGCTGACTGTGCTCAAAAACATGGGAAGCCATTGGCCTGCTCATTATAATAAAACTGGAGGTATTTGACATTCCTTCGGCATGTTGTCCGGGGCAAGAATGTGGAAAAAGTGGCAACATGAAAAGTGCCTACAGAGGAGTTCAGGGGAGCATACTGGCTGCCAAGTGTCTAGCTGTCTTTTCTGCCTTTGGTTGTCACTCTCTCAACCCAGCGGATTACAAGCAGTTGAGAGCTTTCTTGTTAGTTTTTTTCATAAAAATTATTTACAAATATATCAATGGTTGTTGCATCTTATATCAAGCGTTCGTTCTCGAGCAGAAATGAAATGATCCCGTTAAAAGAATTATTCATAACAATAAGAATTTTTCTTAATAAGTTCTCCTTCAAAAATAATTATGACTTATATGTATTTCAAAGACGAAATCAGTATGAATGATGAATCAAAACACCGAAAATGCAGTAGATGTCAGGTATATTTTTTAATTTTGTTAATGACAATTAAATAAATTAAGAAATGTATTCTCTCATAGAAGTAGAACTTTTCACGAAAATTCCAATCCATGCAATATAGTTATTTCTTGAAACCTCACTTTTTCAGTGTACAATGGAAGAATCTGCTGGACAGATTTAGAAGACCATTATTATCGTGTCCGCATAATAAATATTTTTTGGCGAAGTATCTAATATTTTAATGAGGTTATTTCAAAAAAAGAATTCATTTGCATGTCAAATCATTTTATTTATCATAATATGAATCTCACACATTTTCTTTTCCTTTTTGTCTTTCGTCAATGTTCACAAGCGACATCATCTTCATTATATTGACCTATATGGGAGGGGGAGACCAGCATTATTTTAGCTTATGCTATTTCTTTCCCTCTCGCTCTTCATGCTGTAAGAAAATTTATGAAGTTAGACTTTCCTACAATAAATATTAATTTTTTTGTGAAATTGAATTGTCTAAATCCGATCAATTCGTGAAAAAATGCGTTAAAGTAGAGAACTCAAGGATATGTTTTGCAACAAAATTGGAGGTCTCACTTTGAAAACTAATCTCAAAAAAAGTTTGTTTGCTTCAAAAATAATTTGCTTGATAACATTTTCTAAATTTTTAACAAATGTTTTCTATCAACAGTCCTATTAGTGTCTATAACATACATTTTGTTCACCATAATTGGTTGAGGTGCAAGTTTACCAAAAATTCGAGGAAAGTTTTGGATTTCTTCCGCAAATCTTTGGATACCATAAATTTCTGGAAATCTTCCGTAAATTATAAATTAACCGAAAATTGCCTAGTTTCGGAATTCTATATTAGATTGTATTTTAGTTTTCAAATTACCCGCTGAACTATCTTGGATGTAGACGTGCCTAACGATGACGATGGTTCTCACACGGCTCATCATAATGACCATTTGGGCGCCAAACGACATTAAATTGTGCAGTCATTTCGCCGTCGTGTCTCATTTCATCTCCATATACTGGAAAGATAAGCTGTCTTGCACCTAATCCAAAAAGAAAAATATGGTCAGGAAATATTTTGAAGAAAAAAAATTATTTCATCATACCTCAATCGAAAATACGACTTTCGATGCCTGTGGATGGAGCTATGAATTTAAAATTAAGAAGAAAATTGAATTTATTAAGAAAAAAAATCTTCCGCTTTCGCTTCGCTGGGATTCAAAAGATGGGTCAACTGATTGCCAGTCAGGTGTTCCAACAACTAAGTTTCTAGAGAGTTCGGAAGAGGAATCCTTTTATTAAACACGCTTTATTTTGCAAGATGTTGTTGTTTATTACAAGTTATTTTTCACTAGGAATCTGTATCATCATCGGAGATGGTAACGATGAATCAGAAGAAAAATATTAGCACACACTGTGAAAATGGAAATCTACAATATCGATCAAAATTATACCTTCTAATACAGAAAATCTTTAACGTCTTTTCAGACATTTTCACAATGTGTGAAAAGATTTCTCTTCAGATTGATCGTTACCATCTCCGATGGTAATACAGATTCCTAGTAAAAATAGACTTGAATTAAAACATAACATCTTGAAAAATAAAGCGTGTTGCAGAAAAATGATTCTTTTTTCGATCTCTCTAGTAGCTTAGTGGTTGGAGCACCTGACCAGCAATCAGATCTTTTTTCTGAATAAATTTAATTTCAAAAAAATGAAAGCGGCTTATGGGGGCCAAATTCAAAAAGTAGTTTTTCATTTTTATTCTATCGATTTGATTATTGATTTAAATATCAATTTATTTTAAACAAAAAATGCGGACTTTTTTATTTTTCTATTGAATAAATTTGTAGGACGAGGTAATGAAAGTTTGAAAAAGACAAAAATTTCCAATGCGTTTTTGGGCCACTCAAGTGGCATTTTACGAAGAATTTCTTGATGTTTGTTTTAGATTGTCTTTTAGTTTTTGAATTACCATCCGGGCCTGTTCCATATCCCTCTAATTCGTAAATCCCGTATCTTTCAACTTCTCCAATTGCTTGACCATTACGGTACATTCTATCATGAAGATAAACAGTGGCTGCAAGATAAAAATAGTAAGAAATTATTTTAAATATTTGAAAAATGTATCATTTTCGTACTACTATATTGTATAATATTGTGAGTATACTAATAATTGCCCAAGAAATTAAGTTTTGAATTTTCTTCTTAAATCCAACATTTAGAATTTTTTATTAGTTCAAAAAAATATACATATTAACTAATCATTTTAAATATTAAACATTCATCAACGTAGAACTGCTATTTTAAGTTGAATTGTGAATTTACTAATAATTATCCAATAAATTTGATTTTTAATTTAATTTTTTCTCTGAAACCAAACAATATTCTATCAGGCAAAAAAAATTAATTTTGAAATTCTGGATGAGTACTCAAATATTTTTCATAAGCTTGGTGATTTATCCGGAATGATCGGGACGAATAGTTCATCCCAGCATTATAAAAATTAACTAAGTCTAGAGCTTACATAATTAAAACTTTTTTTATATTATCATTTTGAAATAAAAATATCCTACAGGTAACAATATACGGAAAACTTTTTTCATTCATTTATTAACAACTAAATAAGTGAGTATGCTTCTTCAACATAAAAAATTCTCGAAAACTTCGTAATTAAATTTTTTGTTATACAGTAGCTGAAAACAATGCTTGGTTACTATGCTTGAAAAATTCGGAATAATTGTTAATCCTAAAAACGAATTTAATACACAAACACATATTTCAATCTTTCCTCGCTGTAAAAAAATGGTTTTTCTCGACAAAACAGATTAAAAATCTGTTGTAAATCAATATTTTGTATTAATTTTTAATACCTGATAACGATTATTGATTGTTTACATGATAAACTAATATTGATAGAAACGTTTTTTTTTAATTTGCAAACCGGCTCGCACAAATGTCTTAAATCATCTTTCATTTTTTAGACATTTTGAATTTAAACAAAATTGTAATCTCTAGACATGTTTATTCAGGAAAACCTCTCTTGCCCCCTTGTGCGTCTCTTGGATCTGTTCATAAAACATTGCATGATTAAGAAAAAAATTTAACGTATCATAACGAATTTTCTAAAATTTGTTTTAGATGTAAAATTGTATAATTACGGTGTCTAATTTCCTCTTCTCCAAATAAAACTGCATACGAAATTCCAGTTCGACTGCACTTTATTTTTAGACTTGGCTGAGGATGCAGAGCCATGCAATTAAGAGGTGTTGGTTGATCAGCTGGTACATGATACGGTCCTGTTTTACAAATAAAATGTTATACGCGGCTCGCATAGAGCAAGACTCTTTTATTGGTAGATTTAAAACACTCTCATAGACGACGTTTATTCATTCGATAGGCAACCATCATAAAATTATAATAACTATTAATTAGACCTGCAAGTAAGAGAGAGATAAATAGGTACTCCATGAGGTGACGTCAGCAGTGACGTCAGCAAGGCGACAAGGCGAGTAGAGGCGAGAGTCGCAAGTAGAGTGCCCGCGAAAATCGACGCGCGCATCTCCCTCCAACGATTTTCTACCCTCTCCGCTCGACTCCCACGCGACGCCCACGCAGCCTCCCGGTTAAATAGCCGCGTACGAGCCCAGAACGGCAGAAATGTTTGGGAGCTGTTAGCCAGAGCCCTTACACTAAACCCTACAGCTGGTAGCTAGCCGTTGGTCTTCACGAGCAAGCCACTGCCGTGATCATCCAAGTACCTACGCAATCTACAGATCTCTCTCTCGACCGCCAAAAATCCTCTAGCTGGAAGCCAGCCAGAGGCCAATTGACGTCGCATCTCATTCACCCTCCTGTGAGGACGAACTCTACAATTAAGAACTCCGACTCTCTGTAAAATCATGGTAAAAATAAAGATCAGGAATAAAAGTCAAACTAAACATAAATTTTTCTTGTTACTAAAATTCCCCCCCCCCCCCCTTTTCCACCGCTCACGGGCTAGCTGGCATACCAGCCCGCCCGTTTTCGCTAAGACAGCTGGCACACCAGCCATTTCAGCCGACACACTGACTAACTTCATCTCTTCCCCACTTACTAATAAATTAAATCTCCGCTAATCAAATTCTTTGCAGAAGAAAATCGAAATCAAAAACACCCGCTCAACTCGCTACCTCTTTCTATCTTAGGAGATAGATATATCAATCACCTTACTCCCCCTTTCCACTTCCCTGGCATTTATCTTCTCACTCTCTCCTCCTGTACTCTCCAGATCACTCTTTCTATCTTATGAGATAGACACATCACACCCTCCTTTCACCTCCTTCGAAATCTATCAAACATGCATCCCACCTTTACAAAAATGGTAAAATTCCCTCTCACTCCATCATATGGTTCCCTTACCTCTCCTGGCTCTTACTATCTTTTAATATAATTCCTTCTCACTGTCGCTTAGTAGAGAAAAATCCATTATCCCCGTCGAATATCCTGCTTACTACTTCCAACTAATCCCAACCAAAAGTAAGGGGCATATCAAAAACATTATTAAATATTACTAATAAAATACAAAGAATAAATAACCAAGAATTTTTCGCAAAATTATTTTCGCAAATAAAAAATGATAAAAATGGTTGATTTGTTTACCTAAATTATTTATAACGAATATACATATTAAGTGTTACCAAAATTTCCGAACAGAATTAGTGTAGTAAGCTATTATCATACTTATAAGATGAAAACTAATTTTTCTTACAAAATATAAAAGCTTTCTATTTCTTAAACTAAATTATTTCTAACAAACGTGAGTCAATTTGTAACCGGATAGATTAAATTTTCACAAAAGGGAGACAAACAGAGAAAAAAAGAATTCTTTCAAATTTATCATCAGGAAACGTACTAATATATGAGATCGTGACCTTACTTCCACTGACCACTGACTAATGTTCCACTAAAGAAATTACATTTTTACTAGAGAGATTAATTTTCTACCGAAGCGAATAATGTTTGAAAAAATTCATGAATTTTTAACTAAAAAAGATCCATTTTCAACAAAAAATAGTGTAGTTTAATTATCAGTTAGAGAAATAAGCTTCTAACCAAAAAATAATAATTTTTAAACTGAATAGTTCAATTTTCAACAAAAAAGATTTAATTTCTATCAAACAATAAATTTCGACAAAAACTGGAATAATTAAATTTTCAGTCAAAAAAATTAATTTTCAATAAAAAAAAAATGTTTCCACGAAAGAAATTAAAGTTCAACCAAAGAAATATATTTTCTGCAAAAAAAAATATTTTCTAACAAAATACATGAATTTTCAACTAAAAAATATCCATTTTCAACCTCAAATAGAATAGTTCAATTTCCAGTTAGAAGAATAAGTTTTTAAGCAAATGAAATAAATGTTTAACCAAACAGTTGAATTTTCAACACAGAAGATAAATTTTCTACAAGAAAAAAAAGACAAATTTCCAACTAAATATTATTATTATTATACCATTAAGCCATTTCCCTTTCGGGGTAGGCGTGACTTGCTCGGTTGGGGAATAGTAAACAGGTGAATAGGTATAGAGTAGGTTGGTATATGGGCATAAGGTATATAGGAGTTTTATAGGTGTTAGGGATAGGTGTTTTAGATCGATCTGGAATTCTCGTGTCATTTATTTAGATGACACGTTCATTCCGCAACACTGCTCCGACCCAGGTTGCTGATCAATCTCTCTAGCGATCACCCCAAGTGAGGAACCTCACAAAATTGTTATGTATGGTTCCCCACTTGGGCCCATTAGTATCCAAAGTCTCTGTTTCAGGCGCCATTCACACTATTGTCACTCTGTTTACAAACTATTTGTCGCCACACATTTCTGTCCTGGCATACTACTCTAGCTTCCTTCACGTCCATGCATTTCTTCACGCAAGCTCTTCTGTTCCTATGGCTTCTTACGTCTCTTCGGATTAATGTCTCATTCACAGATTCTGACCATTCTTTCGGCGGTCTACCTCTGGGCATTCTACCATTTACTTTACCTTTATACACTTGCTTCGTCAGTCGTTCATCTTTCATTCTTTCAAGATGTCCGAACCACCTTAGCTGATTTCTTTCCCATATGTCAACTAGTGTCTCTTGTGTACCACATTCTTTGAGGATTGTCTCATTTCTGACTTTGTCCATCAGTGTTTTCCCGCATATTATGCGGAGAGGTTTCATGCCGATCGCGTTGATTTTGCTCCTGTCCTTTTCTTGACAGGTCCATGTCTCGCTACCGTATAGTACAGTTGGTACGAAGATAGAGTTATGTATGGCCATTTTAGCTTTTTTTGATATGTTTTTATTTCTGAGGATGGATCCTGCTCTACCGATAACCTGCTTACCCTTATTTATGCGCCTATCTAACTCCCCATCTATTTTTCCGTCGCTAGTGAATAGGCTACCCAGATATACGTACTTGTCAACTTGTTCTAATCCCTCACCATTTAGGACAATGTTGCACATTGTTTTCTCGCTTTTTCCCTCAAACACCATGATTTTCGTTTTATTCACGTTAATTTTGAGGCCCATGTTCTCCATGCTTGTATTTAGTTTATTCAACATTCTTTGCAAGTCCTCGATTGATTCTGCCATAAGAATCTTGTCATCTGCGAAAGCTAACCCACGTACCTTGACGGTTTCGAGATTTACACCTTCTTCGTCGAAGAGGGCAGTTCTTAGACATTTATCCATGAATATGATAAATAGCCACGAGGACATAACGCATCCTTGCTTCACCCCTTGCATAATATCGAACCAGTCGCTCAGTTTCCCATTTACCCTTACACTCGCTTTACTGCCTGTATAAATTGTTTTTATTGCTTGTAGGAGCCCTCCATTTACTCCATACTCTTTAAGGATTTCCCAAAGTTTAGTTCTATTTACCTTGTCGAATGCTTTTTCTAGATCAATAAATGCACAGAAAACTTTCTTTCCTACTCTCAAGCTCTTTTCTGTGATCTGTCTTAGGCTAAATATCTGATCTGTACATGACCTTCCTGGCATAAATCCACATTGGACTTCCCATATCTTCTCTTCTGTAATTTCCATTACCCTACGGATAAGTATTTTTGAGTATATTTTACTTACGGTACTTAGTAGGCTGATACCTCTGTAATTACTGCAGTTGCTTTTATCTCCTTTTCTTTTGTATATTGGTACGATAATCGCTTTTCTCCAATCGTCTGGGACTTCTCCCGTTTCGATACATAAATTTATTAATTCGCACAACCTGTGAGGTATGTACTCACCACCGTATTTAAGCATTTCAGCGCTAATATTGTCTATACCCGCAGCCTTACCGTTTTTCAAGTTCTTAATTATATCTCTGACCTCAGTGACACAGACTTTTTCAATTGGGTTTTCTAGTGCATTATGTTCTATGTCGCAGTTTTGTTGCCCTATATCTTCACCTCCTAATAGTTCTTTAAAAGAATCTTTTAAAGCGTCTACTATCCCGTCTATATCATATAGCATTTCGCCTTTACTGTTTCTCATGCTAGCAAACTCTGTACTTTTACTTTCCTTCAACTGTTTATATAATAGTTTCATAATTCCTTCAAAGCAGTTTTTTATTTTGTTCTCTTCTTCTGTTCTGATTTTCTCTTTACTCTCTTTGACTAGTCGTTTAACTTTCCTATTTTTGTGTCTGTAATCATTTTTAAGTCTAGTTTTCTCCTCATCGCTAAGACCTGTCATGTTCAGCGTTCTATTGCGCGCTTTTTTCTTTTCTTTTTGGGCTGCCGCAATTTCCTCATTCCACCATGCATCACCAGATTTTCTTCCTACAAACGCCGTACCACATATTTCGGTCGCAGTTTTAACAATGATATCCCGTAATAAAGTCCACGCGCCCTCTACATCTTTATTGCTTATAAGCGCTTCCCACGTTGCCCTATCTATGCGTTCAGTTAACCTCTTTTGGAACTCTGTTTCCACTTCTTGTCTCTGTAAATTTTCAATTTTTATTCGTGTTTGTTTCGTTTTCTTTGTTTTCTTTGTTCTCCATCCCCGCCCTAAGTTTATTTTGCAGACTAAAAGGTAATGATCAGTATTGCATTCGGCCCCCCTCATGACTCTTGTATCTGTAACTAGTTCTCTTAGTCTTTCATCTGCAATAACGAAGTCAATTATACTGCGGCTATTTCCTTTACACCAGGTGTACATGTGGATCATTTTATGTCTAAACCAAGTATTTGTAATGAATAGGCTCTTTTCTAAGCATAAGCTAACTAATTTTTCCCCGTTATAATTTTTTCTTGTTGTGTCCCCAAAATTACCTAGCACCCCTCCTGTATCTGTATCCTGACGCTGGACGCCGACCCATCCGTTCATATCTCCTAACAAGATTATTCTTTCACCTTGATCGCAAGTACTTATTGTATCATTTAAAGTGTCCCAGAAGGCGTCCTTAACTTCCCTCGAATCGCTATCAACTGGTGCGTAGCACGCTATGATAAATAATCTTCTGATATGATGCTGAAAAAATCAATTTTTTAACCAGAAATAGAATAGTTTAATTTTCAGTTCGAGAAATAAGTTTCAAACCAAACAGAATCATTTTTAATCGAAATAGTTGAATCTTCAAGCAAACAGATGAATTTTCAACCAAAAAGATTGAATTTCTATTAAAAAATTGACAAAAAATGGAATAATTCAATTTTTGGTTGAAAAATTAATTTTTATTTTAAGAAAAGCTAATTTTCTATCATAGAAATTATATTCTAATCAAAATGATTAATTATCTACTAAGGAAAAAATAATTTTAAAATAAATACATGAGTTTCCAACTAAACAAGATACATTTTTAACAACAAAAAATTAGCTTCATTTTCAGTTGGAGAAATAAGTTTTAAGCAAATAAAATAAATTTCCAACCAAATAGTTAAATTTTCAACAAAAATATTAATTTTTCACCAAAAATATTAAATTTACATAAAAAACCTAGAAAAAAATTTAGTTAAATTTTTCATGAAAAAAATTAATTTTCAATTAAAAATATAATTTTGAGCCAAAAAATGAATTTTCAACCGAAAAGATTAATTTTCTACCAAAAAAAGAGTAACTTTTTGACAGAATAGATGAATTTGCAAATTGGATACATTTCCAATTATGTT
Source organism: Andricus quercusramuli (assembly GCA_932178445.1). Lineage (NCBI taxonomy): Eukaryota > Metazoa > Arthropoda > Insecta > Hymenoptera > Cynipidae > Andricus > Andricus quercusramuli. The sequence goes on from CAKNXH010001224.1 coordinate 191,171, forward strand.
CATTTACATATAGAAAAATCAATTTTCTACAAAAATGAAGAATTTTTTCTGAAATTAGATCAATTTTTAATTAAAGATATGAATTTTCTACAAAATCGTTGAATTTTTACCCAAAAGTTCATTTTCAAACGGAACATTTCAATTTTCATTCAAGCAGTTTCATTCCGATCAAAAAAAAAAAACTTTTTTGCAAAAAGAAATAAATTTTCAAACCAAAAACGAAAAAATATTCAATTAAAATCGCGGAAATGTCAAGCCTGAAAGTCGAATTTTCTACAAAAAGGTAGAATCTTTAACCGAAAAATATGAATCTTTAACCAAAAAGTTAAATTTACGACAAGATAGTTAAATTTTCAGTTGAAAAAATTAATTTTTCGCAGAAGAAAAGAATTTTCGACAAATTGGACGAAAAAGGATAATTTGTAACTGATAAATCTTAAATGACGAATTTTCAACTAAAAATTCAATAGATATTTCCACCAAATTGTTTTAAATTTGAATAAAAAACAATAGAATTTAACCAAAAAGTTTATTTTCAAACGAAACATTTCAATTTTTGAATAGACATTTGTAATAACAAAAAAACATTCAATTAAAATCCCTGAAATTTCAAGCCTAAAAGCCGAATTCTCTAAGTCAATTTGAAACAATTTTTGAGAAAAAATTTGTTGAAAAAAAAAATTCATGACAACAAATTTTGGAGAAAAAATGTTGGTGAAAAAGTTTTTAAAACTAAATTTTTTTTATTTTGAAAGAAAAGTTTTGTAGAAAAACAATTTTTTTCCAACAAAAATTTCGTGAAAAAAATTATGTAAACACAACAAACGTCCAATCTTATAATTCATTCAGGGCAAAATTTTCGGTTGAATATTTTTGAAATATCAAAAATGAACATTTTCAATGTTTATTCAATGTTTATTCAAGCTATTATTATTTAATCTACGTATTATAAAAATGTATGTTTATTGTTCATAGGCCTCACAGTTTTTGCCATTTTTCTCGCTAGATAAATTTCAAACTAAAATTATGAATCTTTAAAAATAAATATTAATTTTTAGGAAAGACTTTCAATTTTCAACCAAGGACTTTAATTTTGAACCAAAAAATATAATTTACGACAACATTGTTGAATTTTTGACAAAATAATTAAATGTTGAACCAATAAATAAAATTCGTAACTACTAACTAAATTAACGAAAGTTAAATTGTCATTTCGAAACATCAATCTTACAAAATAATGTCTAGACATTAATCTTTAAAAAATCTTCAACAAAAAACGAAAATGTTATTTTTTTGCGAAAATAAATAGATTTTGAACCAATGAATAAAATTTGCAACCAAAATAACTGTGTTTTTAACTTAGTTTTCTGGCATGAAAATTGAATAGCTTGGTTGAAATTGTCATCCTTTTTTTTTAGAAATTCTATCCTTTTTTTAACCAAATTATTTAATATTATTTTAAATTAAAAAATCTCGAATAAAACATTATGAGAAATTTTCTGGTATGTATTTTTTTCTTCCTCATGGAAAAAGTCTTGTCATGATACCGATTTCGAAAAAATTTCATTTTGTTTAATCAAACGTCTCGGATCTCTGTGTAATAAATTGTGTAAACAAATTAAATTTTTTCAGTTTAGAGCAGTGACTTGTAAAACGTTATGATAGTGGAGGTGAAGCATTCTGTTTACCAGTTTCGCAATATGACATGGTTATTGTTTAAATAAAGTTAAAAATATAAAAAGAGGCTCGAAACTAGTGAAAATTTGTTTGACAAATTTGTTGAAACAAAATTAAAAAAAAAAGATAGTTCGAATGGGAAGTGAATTTTCTACGAAGATACTTGAATTTTCAACCCAAAATACGAATTTTCAATAATAACAGTTCAATTTTCATACAAAAAGGATGACTTCTTAAAAAAAAAATATTTAATTTTCAATCGAAAAGTTGCATTATAATCAAAGAAAAATAAATTTTCTACTCAGACAGATTAATTTTTTAATAGAAAAGATCAATTTTCAACAACAAAAAAATATTCGAATTTTCATCAAAAAAAGATTTTAGGTGACTTTTCAACACAAAACGTGTATTTTTAAAAGCTAAATTTTCCTATGAAATAGTTGAATTTTCAACAAAGCAGTTGCATTGTTATCCGAGAAATATGAATTTTCTACTTAGGCAGATGAATTTTTGAATAAAAACTATAAATTTTCAAAAAAAGTCAAATTTTTATCCAAAAAAGATTTCAGGTAATTTTCAACACCAAAATACGAATTTTTCTCATAAGGTAAATTTTCTACGAAATTGTTGAATTATCAACAAAAAAGTAGATTTTTGGACATATAGGATGACTTTTTCAAAAATGTATTGAATTTTCAGCCAAACAGTTGCATTCTTATTAAAGGAAGAGGAATTTTCTGCCCAGAAAAATGAATTTCTTAATAAAAAAGATCAATTTAAAAAAAAAAATAGTCGAATTTTTTTTCAAAAAAGATTTCAGTTGATTTTTCAACTCAGAATGTGAATTTTTCTCGAAACGTAAATTTTTTACGAAATAGTTGAATTTTCAACCAAATAGTTGAATTTTTATCCGAGGAAGAAGAAATTTCTGTTAAAGCAGATGAATTTTTAATGCGGAAAGACAAATTAAAAAAAAAACAGTTGGATTTGTATCCAAAAAACATTTCAATTGATTTGTCAGCACCAAAATATGAATTTTTCTCAAAAGGTAAATATCCTACAAAATAGTTAAATGTTTAACAAAACAGTTGCATTGTTATCCAAGAAATATGAATTTTCTACTGAGATAGATACATTTTTAAATAAAATTATAATTTAAAGAAAAAATAGTCAAATTTTCATCCACAAAAGATTGCAGGTGATTTTTTAACACCAAAATATGAATTTTTTACAAAAGTTGCAACAGTTGCAAAGGAAGATGAATTTTCTACTTAGACACATGAATTTTTAAATAGAAAAGATCAATTTTCAAAAAAATAGTCGAATTTTCATTCAAAAAAGATTTCATAATTCAAAATTTTTTGGAAAAATTTTCTGTTTCCTTGAAAATTCATATTTTTAGCTTGAAAATTAAACTTCTTGGTTGAAAATTGAAAAACCTTTCTTAAAAATTCATGTTTCTTGTTGAAGATTCATGATTTTATTTAAAAATTTATATCTTTCATCAAAAAATGATGTTATTTGTTGAAAATTTTTTTTTGTGAGAAATTAATTTTTCCAACTAAAAATTCAACTATCCGGTTGATTATTATAGTAGCATTTAGTTAAGAATTAATATTTTTGAAGATTCAACTTCTTGTACAAAATTTGCCACTTATTTGGCTGAAGGTTCCTTTTTTTTTCGTTAAATTCTATTGTTTTTAATATAAATTACAAATCTTTTTTTGTTAAAATATTATATATTATATTTTTTGTTAAGAATTCATCTTTCTACCTGGAAAATTCAACTTTTTGGTTGAAAGGTGAAATACTTTGCTAAAAAGTCATGTTTTTTGTTGAAGATTCATAATTGAAATTGAAGATTCGTCTCTTTAATCAAAAAGTGATCTAATTCTTGGAAAATTCTTTTTTTTTTTAGAAACTTGATTTTTCTACATGGGAATTTACCTATACGTTTTAATTTTCCATTTACTTTTTAACTTTTCTATTTAACTATTAACTTTTCGATTTTTGGTTAAAATCGATGTTTGTCAGTTACAAATTTTATTCATTCGCACAAAATTGAATAATTTATTGAAAATTCAATAATGGTGTTGCAAATTATATTTTTTGGTTAATAAAACAACTGCTAATTAAACTAATTAATTAATTAAACGCCTTGGTGGACAATTGAACGTCTTTCCTAAAAAGTCATGTTTCTTGTTGAAGATTCATAATTTCAGTGAAAAATTCATCTCATTGATTGAAAATTGATCCAATTTGTTGAAAATTATTTTTTCTGCAAAAATCCTTTTGAATGGAAAATTTAACACTTTTGTTGTAAATTTAACTTCATGGTTAAAAAAAACTATTTTGTGGTTGAAGGTTCAACTTTTCTGTTCAAAATTCCTCTTTCAGGCTTGAAGTTTCAACAATTTTAAATTAAATATTTTTTCTTTTTTGGTTTAAAAATTTATCTGTTTTCATAGAAAAGTTATTTTTTAGGTGAAAAATCAATGATTTTGTAAAAAATTCGTCTGGTTAGTGAAAAATCAATATCGTACGAATAATAACGTACTGCAATTGGATGGAAGTTTATCAGAAATTTTTTTCCATTCGGATATTCTGGACATTTTTTGGAAAATGTTTTAAAATTCCATTTTAGTCTTATCTGTAAAGGGGCCGGAAATTTAGAAAAGAATTATATGACTTGGTTAAATCGACTTCTCGAACATTGAACAATGACAGTAAATATTTTTCCAAATGACTATCTTTCGTCATTATATTTCCCTCGCCTTAAGCGTGAAAGAAGTAGAAAATGTTATAAATTATTATCCAAATAGTCAGAAGAAAACAATATAAAAATTTCTATTCCATCACGCTCTAATAATATAGTTCACAATTAAGTGAAAAAATGGGAAAAGGGTACGTTTCTTAAAAACAGAGAGAAAAAAAAAATTTTGTTTAATTTTACCAGGAAACGTAATAAATTTCATCTCAGCTCATAACGTTTTTTTTTTTTTTTTTTTTTTAATTGTTTTAATAAATCTTAAGGGCCTCGCCAGGAGGCTGCCGGATAGCAGGATTAAGTTGTTCGCACAAAAAAAATCTTTTGTTGTGCGCTGGAGACGTCTCACGGACGTGCCGTCCGCGCACGAACTCACAGCGCCAACCAATCACGTGCAACCTGTCGTGCTGCTGGGGTCCGAGCGGTGACGTACGACAGTATGTCGCTACTCATGATCTAAAAATACACGGTCTAGCCACGCGCAACTAAAAAAAAGTTAACCAATAGGAAGACTTCTACCACAGGCGGCCATATTGGTTAAGTTAGCGCGTGAGAATGCAGTATATTTGAAACGACGTAAATGTCATGACAGAAGATTTCAAGTTAAACATAAAGAAATTATACAATTTATGAATTAATACAATCAGTTTGAAAATAATGTAATTTGTGCCATAGATAATATAAAACATTACAAAATATATAACTTCTAATCCTTGTAACGTAGAAGAAATATGGCTAACATAACCTCTCAATGCACCTGAAGAATTTTACCTTTAATGGCTAATGAAATGAAGTATAATTATCTGAAAGGAAAGAAGCCTTTTTTGTTTCGGATCACAAAGCACAAAGAAATAAACTCATAATATCGATACCGTAGCACCTATCATGGCAATATCAGTTTTTATTATCTGTATATACATGCACGTATATAATCAATAACATAACCCCTTAGTGTATACAAAATGACACGTTTTTAGATTTTATATATGTATGAAAATTTTACAAGTGAATATATAAATTAATACAGCGTATAATTTTATATAATATATATTTTTTAATGAAAGTAAATGATCCTCGCTTTCAAAAATGTAAATAAATGAATAAACATATAGTGAGCACGAGAGTAAGCACGTGATACGAAGTTCTAAAGTATTAGTTAAGTATTAGTTGTATAGGTGTTTTGCACAGGGGCGTACAATTTTCAATGCTTGCCGTGGGTACATTTTCCCTAAATACGCCGCTGATAACCAAGATGGCAGCCTGTGGTAGAGCGCGGCTGGGGACGAAATTGGGAGCGCTTAAGGCCAGACCGTGTATTCTTAGATCATGTCGCTACTCATACTAGTTCGCAACGCACTTGAGTATGTGCTGCGATGGACCGTAGCAGCACGGCAGGTTGCACGCGATTGGTTGGCGTTATGTGTTGTGCACGGACGGCACGTCTGTGAGACGTCTCCAGCTCACTGCAACGGATTTTCTTGTTCGAACACCTTAAGTAGCGACGTACTTGTGTGCGTCACCACTCGGACCGCAGCAGCACGACATGCCGCACGCGATTGGTTGGCGTTATGAGTTCGAGCGCGGACAGCACGTCTCTGAGACGTCTCCAGCGCACGAGAACGGATTTTCTTGTGCGAAGACCTTTAAGGTGCCTGGATTAAGTGTAATACCCTAACCTGACCCTCTCAACTCAACGGCCTAGCTAGGAGGCTGCCGGATGGCAGGGTCAAGGTGCCCGGATTAATTGTACTACCCTAACCTAACCTTTTTTAACGGACTGGATAGGGAGGCTGCCGGATGGCAGGGTAAAGGTGCCCGGATAATGTGTACTGTTGTTTAGTTCTTAATATATCGCGTAGGTTAACATCATTCTGGCGGTGTCCATTTTTATTAAAATTCGAAAACGGAGAAGGGGAGGGTATATTTGAAGTAACTTTCCAGAAACTATGAGTTACTTCCTTAGTTACGTATATAACTATAATCAGTTACTTTTCTTACTTAGTAGCGTAACTGTAACGTAATAATTAAAGGAAAATTGACTTACTCCGAGCGCTTCTAGAAAAACAAATGCCCTGGGAACTTAATCCTGTAAAAATAGAAATTTCAATTATTAATTATTAGTATTGCTTACTATTGAGTATTAGCATAAATACTAAAAAAAAATTGTTTTTTCCGAATTTTCATGCATATCGACCCGCAATTGGTTCGAACCCACAATAAAATTAATTCGTTTTCAAAAAATGATATTTGGACGTCCCGCAAGCCCCATAAAGCCTAACACGTATTTCCCATAAGAAATAAAAGAAGTTTTTTTTACATTTTATTCAGAATCGTCAATATTAGGTAAAGTTGTTTAAAACTCTACAATTTTTCTCGAAAGCTAGGTATAGAGTACAGATAAATAATTCGTTCTGAAATATCACCCTCATAAGTCTATTTTATAGAGTCGAACAAAAATCCCATCAGTAAAAATTTGGGTTTTGCGGGTTTTTGCCGCCAATTATGATTTTTTACGGTTTTTTAAATACAAATTATTTCTTGCACTTGAAATACTACATTCTACTGACAACTGCATGATAACTCAAATTTTTCAAACAATATTCAATTCAATTTAACTTAAATCATACTAAATGTAAATGTTCTTGCATTACCATAGGAGAAGATAGCTATAAACAATGACACATTGTTTAAACAATTTATTTTTATCAACTTGCACTAATCATTGACTTCCTCTATGTGAAAAGTTGACAAAAATTGAGAAATTTCAGACAAAACTGCAACTTCCTACCATCATTAGAAGGGAATGTTATTAAAAATAACAATTAATTGTTTAAGCAATTATTTTTCCAACTTGAAATAATCATTAACTCACTCTGATTGAACAGTGGGCCAAAAGTGGCTAATTTTAGAAAAAAACTGCAACTTTCTAGCCTCGTTCAAACTGGAAAGTTGAGAGTAAGTGAACAAATTCAGAAAAAACTCGACTGCATTGAGGACAACTTTTTTTGTCAAATGTCCAAGTTTTGAGACCCCCTGAACCCAAAAAACTGGTTTTTACAAAATGTCTGTCTGTCTGTTTGTCTTTATGTGTGTATGCCTGTTTCTATGTCTGTCTGTTTGTCTGTCTGTTTGCCTGTCTGTTTGTCTGTCTATTTGTCTGTCTGTTTGTCTATCTTTTTTTCTGACTGTTTGTCTGTCTGTTTGTCTATCTGTCTGTTTATCTTTCTGTTTGTATGTCTGTCTGTTTGTTTGTCTGTCTGTCTGTCTGCCTGTTTGTATGTCTGTTTGTCTGTCTGTCTGTTTGTCTGTTTGTCTGTTTGTCTGTTTGTCTGTCTATTTGTCTGTCTGTTTGTCTGTCTGTAGATTTTTAGTTTTCAGCTGGTAACTGTCAAAATAATCAACCTATTGGACAGATATTAACAGCACTCACAAAGGCGAACAAAATATTTCCATGACTTGTTTTGATAGAAGGAGAACTACTGGATACAAAATACGAAAAGGAATTAATTGAAAAATCGTGCACTAAGTAATGACCTACTTTGTTATTAATCACTTTTTGATGAGATGCGTAGTTTCTGTTCCGTTTTTAAAAAGCTGATTTCAGAATAAAATAAATTAAATTTTTGGACAAGGGATAGAACCTTGAGTAAATTAAATCTCCTCTTTCACAAATTCAATAACCACTTCATATGTAGAGGTTTTAATAATTTTATAATATTTGCAAATAAACTTTTCTTTTCCAACCAAGTCGAATACTATCGATCATTATGGATTGATTTTTGGATTTCATTCTGAATTTTTAATTATTTAAATTATTCAAAATTGTTAAGTTTAAAACAATTCCAATTTAAAATTATTCACTTTTGACTGCTTATCTCTAAACCTAGCTTAGATTGATTTCACTAATTACTTGTTAGATTTGAATTCAATTATAGTCAGAGAAATTTTAGCCACTGAAGATTGAGTTAAAAAAAAAAGAAAAAGAAATGAATTCATTTATTTGAATGATACTACGAATTTGTTGAGAAATAATCACTTGTTAGTTAGTTTGAAGATAAAATTTTACAATACTTACTAATAAAATCAAAAATGACGACCAGGGTCGTGATCAGAGGACAAAGGATCCTCATTTTTTCAAAACTTAGCGAAAAAGTGATTAACACAGAATTTGCAGAACAGCGTCACTAAGAGATATTCCGATCATTTCCTGTATGTTATATACTATTCTGATATTTGAATTTCCCCCTTCTGAAGCACGAATCGTAAACAAATTATTTGTGCGTCATGGTGACATAAAAAATTTATCAGCATCACAGTTTTTATTCATTTCGCAATATTCCTGATGTTTTTCACAAATCATTCCTCAAACGAAGAAAAGTTATCTAAAAACCAACAGGTTTTGATGAAATTGCAGGTATAGCATACATCAAAATCTCTAATTGACAAATATTTTCCCAAGAAACTTTTCCGTAATTAAAACCCGTGAAAGCTATTCATCGTAAGCAGTATTAATGAAGTATAATGTAGATTTAAAAAAAGATTTCAAAATTCTGCAAAAACGGCAAGCTCTAGCATTGTTTAAACGTAATATTATTGACAATGATAATACATTGTTTAAAAAATCATATTTGATAAAATTAATAAACTATAACCTCTGTTCGTTTATAGGAAGGTTTAGAAATTCAAGAACAAGATTGTACAATCATTTAACTTTATTCAGTCAATAAGTGAAAATATTTTCGAATTCTGAATTGTCTGAGTCATGCATCCGGGATCATGATACCTTTCTTAATAAAAGGAAAGTTTTCAGAATTATAGAATTTGAAAAAAAAATTTAATTAAAATATTAAATCATATAACGCACGATATGAGAATATGTCAAAAAAGAAGAATGCTTTTTAAAAGCTCTACAAAGTAATAACAGTAACTTTTACAATTCTTTTGAATCGAAAATTCTAATTTTGAGCACACTAAAAATAATGAAAAATCAAAATTTTCTTTTTGCGATTAAACTATACGAGATACAATAAAAGATTGGGAGACAAAAATTTTGCATCCAAAAGAGGTCTACAAATTTATCATCAAACACTTTTTGATAGGACGTGTATTTTTTGTTTTATTCGTAAAAAACTACATTCAAAATAAAAACATTATATTTCAAGACAAATGAAACAAGCTACGAAAAAAAATGAAGAGACAAAAACTGATCATGAAACACGAGATTGAAAATAAAAAAATTGAGGTTTTAGAAAAACGACACGAGACAAAAAAAATTGGAAGAGAAAAGTTGTTCAACCATTTTGCAATATCTGAATAAGCAATCCCATGCCAAGCTACATAAGTAGATATAATCGACACTTGATATAAAATGGTCGAACCTAATTTTGAAAAGTCCAGACATTGTAAAAAAGCGAGTGCAAAGCACGAGATACGTAATGAGAACATGTTCTTGGAAGCCGAATTAGCTTTAACGGAAGAGAATTCACAATCACCAAATTAAAGTTATTCCTTGATTACAATGTGGTACGGAAGGGTGCACTATAGACCAAACCAGTTTCCATATTGATGTATACGTGGTTTGCTGCCGGATAATCGCCACTTTCTGGATGTTCTTCAGTTCCACTACGATGTTGATGCATGTTTACATCGTACAGTCCCAATTGATCAGCTATATGAGTATGGCCCGCTGTGAACACCGACACGTAAACTGGAGAAGTTGGACCAGCAGGAGCATTCCTACGACGTGATCTGTGTGGGATGAGAAGGAACGAATACTGATGATACTGTTGGTCCATTTCCGTTCGTACAAAAGCCAATTTCATTCGACAAGGATCTTCATTAGGTTTCAGCCATGGGATCACTTCCCAATTGTCGTATGGCTCAATATATCCAATATAAGTAGATCCGTCTCGCATTGTTACATAAATTTGATGTGGACGATGGTCGTTAGTCAGCCCCCCTACACCTAATTTTGTAAAAAAAATTCGCATTAATTTATGAAGATTTTGTACAAGATAAAGTTAAAAGTTTTCAATTTCAAGCAATTAAAGGTGAACTAAGAATGACCTACATATGTATTCATTAAATTGAAGAATGTCTTTTCCGACGTAAGGAAGACTGGGGCGGGATAGAACAGATTATTTTCATTATTAAACTACTCGCCACATGTGGTGAAATTTCGAAGTATAAGTTGCTACACTAATTTTATGTAAAGGAAAGAAATGGTGTGATGAACGCGCTTTCCGGTTCTTTCAAGAATCTTTCAAAAATTCTGGAAGCATTCAGAAGTTTAGGCCAGTTTTCGGACAGTTTCTTGTGGAGCGTCGAGGAGAGCAGAGTCGCCTCTTCCCTCACGGACGAGGAATTGTTAGTCGTGATGCCGTCCTTGTCAAAGAATATTGCCTAGCACTGGCTTCATCAGAACAGACTGACGAAGAACTTGTGGGACCGGTGCAAACGGAATTTCCAAGCTCGCTTTCGGGACGCCTTCTATTAGGAAAGGTTGGAAGAGCAGATCCTCTCACGCAAACAAGGTTAAGAGGAACCGGAGGCAGATTACCTCACCTGCATGTATAGGCTTCATAAACTGTCGGCAAAGCCTATGGATCTCGAGATCCAAATGAATTGAGTATACGCGAATCTCCGATCCGACTGTAAGAGGGCCATCAGACGTTACGAATTCACAAACTGTAACGCTCTGGTGGTCCAAGCAGCGGAATACGAACGCGTGATATCCGCGTTTGGGGCGGATCAAGATCCCCTGCCCATCAAAAAATCTGTTATCCCAGAATACGCGTACAAGTTTATATCCGAGGGAGCCAAAAAGAAAATGAAGGGAGAGGCCCCTCGGACGCAAGGAATCTGAAGAAATCTTTGGAAGGAAATTCGGCACCCTCTCCAAAAACATGTACAGGGTCATCCGCCCCAGGAAAACAGGAGGATGATTCGGAGGTGTCATGCTCGAACTACCCACAGAAAGATCACTACTCAATCGAATGCCCGAAAATCCGAAAGAGTGATTATTTTCGTCGGTGTGGAAAGGAGGAAGTGACCACCAAAGTGTGCTAAGTGTCCGGAAATAGACCGAGAAACGGAAAGAAGGAGAAAGCGTTAGTGTTAACTTTTCCTACTCCAGTCCCGGATTGAGCCCACAAGATGACAGGTAGAAACCGGAAGGAAACAGGCTTGAACCGACGGAACCAGCAGTAGAGGTAGTAGTAGTATTGATAGTAGTAGTAGTAGAGTCCCTCCCACATAGACGCCCCACCTACATCAGCGAACATGGTTCTGGTAACACGTTTCATAGAAATCAATGATACCATCGTTTCTAGTACAAGAACGAGGGTAAGGGAAAAACAGAACCCCTGGAAAGAGAGTCAGGCTTAGTGATAGTCGAGCGCTACAAAGCCACACTGCACGCGGCATTGTACCAAACGGTTATGATTGCTAACGGTATCGTCAATCAGGTCCAGGCTACGTGTTATTTCCCTATCGAAACAGATCGTGTTTTGCGAAATTTGAAAATCCATATTGTCCCGAGCATGGGTGGGCAAGTATTCTTGGGTATGGACTTCAGCCATACATTCGGAATCGTGCACGACGGTAGAAAACAAACATGGTTTATGGCGGACTACCCGGAAATAGTTCACCATTATGCAAAGGAGGGTACTGAGTTGGAAGTGGAGAGGAGGGATGCTAGACCGGAAATGTTTGACGAGTATTGCAGCCTCGAAAAAATAACGGCTGAGGAGAGACAGGAACTGGACACGTTAGTTGATGGAATCATCAAGCCCCCTCCTGCGGTATTTCCAGCAACCGATCGCATAAATCATAGCATAGACGTCGGGGGATACTCATCGATAAAACAGAGGTATTATCGAGTGTCTGCAAAGGTCTTGAATGATATGCAAGATGAAGTTACTCGCATGTTGGTAGAGAGAATAGAGAATAGAGACATGATCCTGGACAACTTCGAGCAGCGGAGTACAGAACGACTTCAGATTTGGAATGTGATTACCACCAAATCACGATGGCTGAAGGTAGTTGGGAGAACGCAGCTCTTACCATGCCAGAAAAAGGGCTTTTTCAGTTCGTAACGATGCCCTTTGGACTGCCAGGAGCCCCCGCGGAATTCCAGCGACTTCAGCAATAGTGACAAGCAAATGAAAAGACGAAAGAAAAGCGAATTCAAAATTAATGGTTCCCTTTTTCATGTAGAGCACGAACTAGTTGGAACACTGAATGGTGAAAATGTACATCAACATCTTACTGGAAAATCTGCAGCGAATTATTCTTTCTGTCAAGCAAAACCAAGTCAGATGAATAATTCAACGCAAGTCCTGCAAAGAGAGAAATATGAAGATGCATTTAAGTTTGAATTGCAATTTTTTCATTCATGGATCAGACTTATGGAATGCGTATTTAGCATAAGCTATCGGTTGCCATTAGGAATCTGAGCCCGTAGAAAAGGTAAGGACAAAAAAGTTCGTGATACCTCATAAGAAGAGAAATTGGACAACAACTTTGCTCAATTGTAGACACCATAAAGCAAAGTCCTGGCTCTTCTGATGATGGAAACATATCTAGAAAGTTCTTTAGAAACAATGGGACGATTCCCAAAATCACTAGCTTCCATAAACAACTTTCGAAAAAGTTGTACATACTATTGCAACTTTTGGGAAGTGGCAAACCAATCGGTACAAACATGTTGCCACAACATTGTCTGAAAAGAGCAGAATTGTATGTATCCCAATCGGTCAATCATCAGAAGAGACATATGGAGCTAAAAATAAAGTCTTGAAAAGAAGCGGGAAGAACAATACCAGAAAAACAAGTCGTATTGATAGAAATACTGAATTACTGCATCACCTCTTATCCTCTGCTGATCTGTACATAACAAGTCCAAAAACAGATTTCTTAAAGCTAGAAAAACATTGCTTTCAGAAGCTAGAGCAATGCTTCTAGGAACTACCTACATCATTTCATCGTAGTGGGTTATGTTTAAAATAAACCTCTCAATTTTTTTAACCGAAAAAGAAAGTCAAGTGATGATTCAGTTTCTCTCATCAATCGTCAATTTTCATCAACTTATGGCAAGGAATTATTGCTAACTAATTTTAATCATATTCCACAAGAAAAAAATGGTAGTACACGAAGGCATTAACAAAGAAAAATTTGCTTAGTTCATTGTTAATGAAGATAACAATTATTGAACAATATCGAACTATTAAAAAAGTTAAGAAATGTGTCATTGACAGTTGATTACACAATAAAAAACAAGTTTAAATACTGAAAAATAGCCGAATAATGTATTTGTCGATCAAGTTCGGTTAAGAAATTATCTGTTAGTACTTGGATGGGTGACCGTTCTGGGAATACTGCGTGTTGTTGACCCGTCGTGGGTGTGGTGGACCCACACTGGTAGTATTTATCCACCTAGAAACACTACCCGAATCGGGTAGTGAGGCAATGAACTTTCGAGTTCGAAATGCTAATCAATTTTTTTTTTTAAGAAATTATCAAATGACAAATATGAAACGGAAATTTGGAAGAGAATAATATGACTCGCGTCAATTGACTTCCCCAAAAATTGAGCAGTAATGAATAAATATTTTTTCAAATGACGCGTCTTTTCGTCATTATTTTTAATTCGCCTTAAGCGCGAAAGAATAAAAGCAATGTTAAAACTTATGACCTACATTCTCACAAGGAAAAAAATCGATTTCATCACAGTTTGAATGATTTAAGAACCGCTCCGTTGAGCCTAATTTGACCTTTCTTTCTCAACGGCCTTGCTAGCAAGGCTGCCGGATTTCACGGTAAAGGTACCCGGAATTGGGTATACTACCCTAACCTGACACTTTCTTTTTAACGACCTCGCTAGGGAGGCTGCTGGATGGCAGGGTTAAGGTGCCCAATTTGAGTGTAATACCCTAACCTGACCCTCTCTTTTTAACGGACTGGCTAGCGAGGCTGCCGGATGGCAGGTTAAAGGTGCCCAGATTAGGTGTACTACTATAACATGACACTCCCTTCTCAACGGCCTGGTTAGGAAGGCTGCTGGATGATAGGGTAAAACTGTCCGGATTGGGTATACTACCCTCACCTGACCCTTTCTTCTTAACGGCCTGGCTAGGGAGGCTGCCGGATGACAGGATTAAGGTGTCCGGATTAAGTGTAATACCCTAATCTGACCCTCTATTTTTAACGGACTGGCTGGGAAAGCTACCTGATGGGAGGGTAGAGGTGCTCGGATTTAATATTCTATTGCATTGCATATTGTTCGTTGTTGAAGATTTGAAGGAGACACCATTATAAATTTTTTGTATTCATTATATTCGAAAAAATAAATAAATAAAGGAAGATGGCAATTTGAGGTAGCTTTTAGGCAACTATGAGTTACTTCTCTCAGTAACGTATATAACTATAACAAGCTACTTTTCTTTGTAAGTAGAATAACTGTAGAGTAATTATTAAAGAAAAATCAACTTACGCGAAGTTCCTCTAGAAACACAGGCTCCTTGGGAACTTAGTCCTGTAAGAAAATAGGAATTTCAATTATTGATTATTATTTATTATTATTGGAGCGCAACAATTATCTTCAAAACCAGCTTTAGAATACAGATGAATAATCGGATTTGAAATATCACCCCCATACGTCGGTTTTATAGGATACCAAAAAAAATTGTAAACAATATATTATCGTCTTCAGCAACTTTCTTTTATTGTTTCTTCCTAATTAAAAATGAAAACAAACGGAAAATTTTTGTGAAACTCCTTAGTGAGCTTGAAGATACAGTTTTACGATACTTACTAATAGAATCAAAAATAAAGACCAGCGTCGCGATCAGAGGACAAAGGATCCTCATTTTTTGAAACTTATCGAAAAAGTATTTAATGCAGAATTTTCTAAACAGCGTTACTAACAAATATTTTGATATTTCCTGCATATATTCTGATGTTTCTTACCAGTCATTCTCTAAACAAAGAAAAGTACACTGTAAAAGAGCAGTTTCTGATGAAATTACACGTCTATCATAGATTAAAATCTTTATTTGACAAATATTTTCAAACGAAAATTTTTCGTAATTAGAACTCTTCAAAGCAACTGATGGTAAAAAACATTAATAAAGTATCATCTGGATTTCCAAAACTAAATTTTGTGGAGCACGTAGAGCGAGATAAATATATTACATTATTTATTATATTATAAATATATGATTGAAGGAATCTGTATTATCATTAGAGAATAATAGAAAATATTTAACGTCTTTTCAGACTAGAAGGAGCTGTAAAAGAAAAATTATTTTATATAAATTTTTCCTCAAAAAAGCCTCTGCTATCTCACCAAATAACAATTATCGATGCTCTGACCTTTAGTTTAAAAAAGTCTGTGCAAAAATGTGGGAGAAATGTCACACTCGTCAGAAGAAAACATTTTGGTATTTTCATATCATCAATTTATTTGCTTCTACAATTTCTTATACATCATTTGAAAATTAAGATATATCTACATTTTTCAGGAACATATGATATTTTTTAATTAGGATATATTTAGGAGGTCCTTGGCATCATAAAATTAGAACATTATAGTAAGTTATCCATGAAGAATCTCAGGAATATCAAACTTTCCGCCCCGTTTGATATCCTTGTCAATTCGCCTAGGATATCCTGTGATGTACCTGAGATATCCCATTTCATAAATTTGCTGGTCTGCTGATATCTCTTGATTACGTTGTGGCATGCAAGGGTGCACTATAAACAACACCAGTTTCCATACTAAGGTACACGTGGTTTGCTGCCGGATAATCTCCCGTTTCTGGATGTTCTTTAGTTCCACCATGATGGTTATGCAGGTTCACTTCGTACACTCCCAATCGTTCAGCTATATAAGTATGGCCTGCTATGGTTGCCTCCACGTAGAGTGGAAAAGTTGGAACAGCAGGAGCATTCTTATCACGTGGTTCGTGTGACATGATGGGATTGAACGAATAGTGATGATACTGATGGCCCATTAGCATTCGTACAAAAGCCCATTTTATTGTAGAACGAATTGAATGGCGCTCCAGCCAGAAGAGCATTTCCCAATTGGAGAATTCATGCATATATGCAATATAACTAGATCCGTCATCCATTTTTACGTAAAGTTGGTGTGAACGACAGTCGTTAGCCAACCCACCTACCCCTAATTTCATAGGAAAAAATTTACATTAAGTTATGAAGATTTTGTACAAGATAAAATAAATATTTTTGAATTCTAAGCAATTTAAGATGAACTAAGAATGAACTACATATGTATGCATGAAATAAGAAATGTATTTTTGAATTAGGGGAGCCTGGCGCGAGATAGGACAGATTATAGTCTGGGAAATAGAAAAAGTCCAGTGGCGGATTGACCCCACAGAATGACAGGCACAAACCTAAACAGAACAGGCTTGAGCCGACGGAACCAGTAGTACAGTGGATAGCTCAAGGGGCGAGTCCTGCTCCAGTAGATACCTCATCGACATCAGCGAACTCGGTTCCGGTAACACGTGCTATAGAAACCAGAGATACCATTGTTTCCAATACCAGAAAGAGGGTGAGGGAAGAACAGAACCCCTGGTAAGAGAATCAGGCTTAGTGATAGCTGAGCGCTACAAGGCCACACCGCACACGGCACTGAACCAAACTGTCATGATTGCTGACGGTATGGTCAGTCAGGTCCAGGCTACGTGTTATTTTCCCATCGAAATCGATCGTGTTTCGTGTATGGTGAAGACCCATATTGTCCCGAGCATGGGTGAAGAAGTATTCTTGTGCATAGACTTCATCCATACATCCTGAATCGTGCATGATGGTAGAAAACAAACATAGTATTGCGGACTACCCGGATATAGTTCACCATTATACCGAGGAGGGTACTGATTGAAAAGTTGAGAGGGGGGATCAAGAAACTGAACAGCCCACTAAACATCTTGCTGCAGTTCTCCCATGACATAAGGATGTATCTGAGTTTGGACAAATGCAGAAAGCTGCATTTTTTCCCTGGAGAGGTAAATTCTTCACTGATACTGGATCATCACGCTCTGATCAGGGCGATAACTGATGAAGAATCGTACATGTACCTTGGCATATTGCAGGCGAGTGGTCCGCACCGCTCTGCAAATATTGAGGCGTTTGAGACTGTTTTTTTGTGTCGCCTTAGTTGAATTCTAGCATCTGGTCTCAGTGCTAAGAACATTACAAAAGCAATTACCACCCATGTCATTCCTCTCCTAACATACTCCTTTGGTTTCGTCATCTGATCCATGACTGACCACGAGAGGCTTAACATGATCATCCGCTTGAAAATGGCTGAGCACCTCCAAATATTACATCTTCCTTGCGTGGATAGTGATAACCTCAAACCTTTGGCTAAGGCGGAGAGAACTCTTCCCAGAAACGGAAGGGCTTGTCACTGCCATCCAGGACAGGGTATTCGAGATGAGGAATTACCAAAAACACATTCACAATATGGCGGCAGTTATTGACAAATGCAGCCTTTGTTGAGATCCTTATGAGAACATCAAACACATCATTGATGACCACGCCGTCCACCCGAACTTGACACTTCCATCTCAACGGCCTAGCTAATAAGGCTGCCGGATGGCAGGATAAAGGTGTCCGGAATAGGTGTACTACCCTAACCTGGCTCTCTCTTTCTAACGACCTGGCTAGGGAGGCTGCCGGATGGCAAGTTTTTTTTATCTAGAGTGGAGTTGAGAATGCATTCACGCACTGAGTGTGGGACTCAACCTAAAAAACGGTAATACCCACTAAACTCACCTCCTCTTCCTGCCAACCCATGTCCTCAGAACCGCTTTCGCATTGCTTCAAGGGTATGGGGGTGAGGCCAATAAGCAGTGTTTCGACATCCAACTTTAGGCGTCGACTTGCCATTCATCTAACCCTCACTCAACCTGGATGCACGCATCGTCCTTAGTAGTGTGGCTGTACCACACAACAAGCTCATCGGCCTTCGGCATCCTGGTTGGGTATATTAGATTAGGCAGCGCGTACTTGTGGCTTCCTCGACGATGCTGCCTCTCGGAACGCCCTACACTTCATTGCCCCAGCTAATTTTCTGGCCGGGACTTTTCTTAGTTTGTGGCGCAGAGGTAGCAAGCACTGCGGTCCACTGCGTCCAAATCAAGCGCGACGCCAGCTCCTCGCTGAGCTCCACATACAGCTCCAGGTGTCCCCTGAAGGCCCTCTCCGCCAAACACACTTTATCGTTGTTCGGATCAACGCCGCCAAAGTGATGACATACCGCCTTTGTCACATCCCCCACGTCGGTTGTCGTGTCCAAATCCAGGACCTCGACTTCCGTGCGTTCAACGAGGTCTCGCCTGGAATTGCGAGCACCAACCACTCCCCTGATGGCAGACGACAGTTTTTCCCTGCCGTCTGTCTCAGGGCCCACCTTGATGAGGACATCTCCCTCTCGCGCCTCTTGGACACCCCTCATTTTCAAATCAAGAGCGTACGGCTTCACCTTCTGTTTGAGGTTCTTCAAGACGTCAGAGTAGCTCGATCCATAATCCGACTTTATTAAAAACGCTTTGGTTCGGGCTTTTCCACGTCGTATGATGCGGACGTAAAATAACATTTAGCATTATTCAAATTTTCATTGACTTTTTTTAAAAGTTCATGCGCTTCGTCTAGACCATGTCGAATTGGCAAGAACATATTCCTCTTATTTTCCGAGAAATCCGTCATCTTTTTTGAGACCTCCTTTCATTCTGTGATGAACCCATAAGTGTTCTCCACAAATTTTTCCCCCAACATTAAATATTGCCTCGTTCTTGACTTTCAACTAAAGTCACGTTCCTCCTACACGTGCAACAGACCACCCAATTCCTCGCACACGCAGAGCCCCGGATGCGGGGGTAATGTCTGCATACTCAAGAAGGCGACCTGGTATCCTACAGACACCGTTTGGAACACCACACCCTGGTGCCACGCTGTCTTCGGCACGACTGGTAGCGCCTTGACATGGGGGTTTTTCCTTCGAGATCATCCCTGGACAATTCTTTGCGACTGCTTATTGAGTTGTGAAACCGTATTCAGCAGGAAACCTCGGCGCATGGCCCCCCTAACCGCAACTCAGGGAAGTGCTCGGTAGCCCGGTCAAACGCGCCGGGGCCGGACGACAGGGTAAAGGTGCCCTGATTAGGCGTACTACCCTAACCTGGCCCTCTCTTCTTAACGGCCTCGCTAGGGAGGCTCCTGGATGGCAGGGTGAAGGTGCCCAGATTAGGTATACTGACACAATGGGCTTTATAGCTTGAGCTTCAGGGCGGACTCTCGCGGACTCATCCGTCCATATTTTATCAATCATCAGTCAATCAATCCGGCATTACCTATCCTAATATGTATGTCAGGCGAAATTACTTTATCATAGTGAATTGTTGAAGATTTGAAGGTGAGACCATTATAAGGTTTTTGTTTTCATTATATGTAACGTATATAACTGTAGCAAATTACTGTTCTTACTGAGTAGCATAACTGTAACATATTAATTGAAGGAAAATCAACTTACTCGAAATTCCTTTAGAGAAACAGCCGCCCTGGGAACTTAGTCCTGTGAATGAATAGGAATTTGTATGATTGATTATTATTTGTTATCGATTATTATCATAAATTCTCAAACAAATTTGTTTTTTCGAATTTTCATGCATCTCGCCCCCAAATTGGTTTGAATTCAGCAAAAAATTAATACGTGTTTTTTGAAATGATATCTAAAGGTCTTGTAAGCCCCATGAAGCCTAACACGTATTTCCCATGAAAAATAAAAGAAGTTTTTGTATATTTTATTCAGACTTGTTGATATTAAGTACATATACAACGTTTAAACAAGAAAGTTGCGGTTTTTCGTAATGTTTTAAACATTTCTGTTGCTTCTCATTCATGCACGGATAATAAATGAAGAGAAGAGAAAATGATTTTTTAAACTTTTTTGGGAATATACTTTTTTTTTGAAATAATACAAATTTCTTAAATATTCTTAAAAATTTGTATATTAATCACACTAGATTCGATCCTATCTAAAGAATGAGGAAGAAGCCGAAAATTTCAGAAAAAAAAGCAACTTTCTCAAATTATTTAAAAACAACACATTCGTAGATGATAATAAATGTTATAAACAATTAGGTTTGTTAAATCGAAATAATTATTATCTCACTATAAAAACTGGACAAAATTTTATGCATTTAAGAAAAACACTGCAACTATCTGGAATTACTATGATAGTTATCAACAATGACGTGTTGTTTAAACGATTTTGTTTGTCAGCTTGCATTGATTATTAATTTTCTCTAAGTGAAGAGGTGACAAAAAATGGAAAAATTCAGGAAAAAACAGCATCTATCTAGCATTTCCATAAGAGATGATAGTTATAAACTATAATTATTGGATTGAAGAAATATCTTTGTTGATTGTTATTGAATATTCAAAGAGAATATTCTTATGAGCAATAATAAATCAATTAAACAATTATTTTCGTCAAATTTAATTGACTATTGTCATGACTTGACTGAAAACTTGAAAGTAAGTGAGAAAACAAGGAAAAAACCTCGAATTTCTAACTCTATTCAAAGAGAAAATTAACAAAAACAATAATAAATTATATGAATAATCTATGTTGAAATATGAATATCAATAGAGAGTAGTATCATAATTTAACTATAATTAGAGAAATGCTAGTCACCAAATATTGAGTTTTTATTTATGAAACTGAACACATTGATTTTAATGATACTGAGAATGTATTAAAAAAAAGTTTACTTGTTGATAAGTTTGAAGATACAATTTTAGAATACTTACTGATAGAATGAAAAATAACAAGCAATATCGAGATCAGAGGACAAATTATCCTCATTTTTTAAAACCTGGCGAAGAAGTGAATAATGCAGAATGTTGAGAACAGCGTTACTAACGAATATTCTGATATTTACTGGTGACATACAAAATTTTCATCAGCATCACATTTTTCAATCATTCCCCAATGTTTCTGATGTTCATTCTTACAAATCATTCTTTAAACAAAGAAAAGTAAACTAAAAGAGAGCAGTTCCTGATGAAATTACGCATCTAGCTTCGATAAAAATCTCTATTTAACAAATATTTTCATACAATTTTTTGTTTTTTGTTGAAAAAAGATGTCCTTCGCTCCGCTGGGGAAAAAACCACAAAATACTGATTTCCGGTCAGGTGCTTTACCGTTAAGCTACTAGAGTTTTGTTGAATGTTATCAATAACATTTTTCTTAATTTCGAAAAAACCGTAACTTCCTGCCATTATCAAAGAAATATTATTATAAATAACAAGAAATTTCTCAAAAAATTATGTTTGTTAACTTGGAATCATTATTTCCCTACTCTGGTTGAACAGTGGACTGAACGTGGAAGAATTAAATAAAAACTGCAAGTTTCTTATAATATTTGACAAGAATGTTCAATGAATATTGTCTTGATTTAACTGAGAAATTGAAAGTAAGTAGAAAAACTGGGGAAAAATGTGAAATTTCTAACATTTTGGACAAAAGCGAGTGCGAAGCACAAGATAAATATCTGATAAGAATGTGTTCTTCGAAGTCGAAGGAGCTTCAACAAGAGACAATTCACAATCATCAAATTACAGTTATTGATGCTTTGACCTTCAATATCTCAGTTTATAAATCTGCCCGTCTGTCGATATCTCTTGGTTACATTGTGGCATGCAAGGGTGCACTATAGGCAACACCAGTTTCCATATTGAGGTCAAAATTAGTTGTCTTTTTTCAAGAAAAAATATGTCCTCTTTCACATAATGCCTTTTTTAGGTGCCCTTTCCAGGTTAGAATTTGAGTTATCACTGTTTGAAGACGCGTCAAAAAACATGGGATCTTATGAAGAAGCCTTTCGCGGGCTCCAACAATGATTAATTTTGGCTTTCAAACACGTTGAATATTGTTAGGAAGACTGTTTTTGAGACAGAAGAAATAATCTGAAATTTGAATTGCTGCTCATTTGTACTTGCTTCCAGGGTATTTGAGCTCAATTTCAGCAAAACATAATAACGATTTTGTTGCCAGTTTATTGGAATCCGAAATCGTGACGTGACATGAACAAGATGGCCGCCGTGAGTGGGTCGTTTGGGGACGTCTGACAGGAGAAAGACGGGTGTTTTGTAAAAAAACTTCGTTCGCTTGTTTTCACACAATATAAATGTTTAATTAACAGCGTTGTAGAACAACAAATAATTCCTATCAATATCATGCAATTTGAAATCCTCAATGCCATCCTAAATTATCATTGATATTAAAAAGTTTTTAAATCAATTTCCAAAACCGATATAATTAAATAAAAATTATATTTCGCAACAGAAATATTTTGAAAACTTCTTTTTGTTACTCATAGAAAAAATGTTTGAAAGAAAACATTTTGGTACTGTCATATGATCAGTTTATTTACTTATGCAATTTTTTATACATAATTCAAGAATTGAGATATATCTGCATTTTTCAGAAACGTATGACATTTTTTTAATTACGATATATTTAGGAGGTCCTTGGCATCATGAAATTAGGACATCATAGGGAATATCTCAGGAACATCAAACTTTCCGCTTCGTTTGATATCCTTGTCAATTCGCCTAGGATATCCTGTGATGCACTCGAGATATCCCATTTCATAAATTTGCTGGTCTGCTGATATCTCTTGATTACGTTGTGGCATGCAAAGGTGCACTATAGACAACACCAGTTTCCATATTTAGGTATATGTAATTCGCTGCCGGATAATCGCCTCTTTTTGGATTTTTTCTAGTTCCACTTTGATGGTTATGCATGTTTACTTCGTACACTTCCAATTTTTCAGCTATATAAGTATGGCCTCCTATGGTTGCCTCTACGTAGACTGGAAAAGTTGGACCAGCAACAGCATTCTCATGACGTGGTTCGTGTTCCAGGATGGGATAGAACGAATAGTGATGATACCGATGGCTTATTTGCATTCGTATAAAAGCCCACTTGGCTGTAAAAGGAATTGAATGGCGCATCAACCAGAACAGCACTTCCCGATTGGAGAATGCCTCGATATCTGCAATATAACTAGATCCGTCCTGCATTCTCACGTAAAGTTGGTGTGAACGACGGTCGTTATCCAACCCACCTATCCCTAGTTTTATGAAAAATAATTCACATTAATTCATGAAGATTTCGTATAGGATAAAATTAATAGTTTTGCATTTTAAGCAGTTGAAGATGAACTAAGAATTACCTACATATGTATGCATGGAATTAAAAAATTGCTTTTTCGACTAAGGGAAACTGGGGCGGGATGGGACAGATTATTGTCCGGGAATCGTCCGCGGAACAGCAAGATTCCTGTCACGAATTGACCCCACAGGATGACGGGCACAAACTGGAACAGAACAGGCTTGAGCCGACGGAACCAGCAGTACAGTGGATAGCTCAAGAAGCGAGTCCTGCTTTAATAGACACCTTAACCTCAAGGCAATAACTGATGAAGAATCGTACATGTACCTTGGCATATTGCAGGCGAGTGGCCTTCTCCACTCTGCAACTATTGAGGCGTTTGTGACTGTTGTTTCGGGTCGCCTAAGTTGGATCCTGTCATCTGGCCTCAGTGCGAAGAACATCAGCAAAGGCAATTAACACCCATGACATTCCTCTCCTAACATACTTCTTTGGTTTGGTCACCTGATCCGTGACTGACCTCGAGAGGCTTAACATAATGATCCGCGTGAAAATGTCTGAGCACCGGATGCACCATGAAAGGATAGCTGTATGGAGAATAGTTTAGACACGCAAGCTTAAGGCAGAGGGATTTTGGTTGTTCGTCCTGAACATCAGACTTTTCAACGCTGAACAGCTAGCTGCTCAGTGGCGAAGTAAACAGTTGGACAAGCAACACCTACAAATATTACATCTTCCTTACGTGGATAGTGATGTCTCAAACCTCTGGTTAAGGCGAAGAGAAATCTTTCCAGAAACGGAAAGGTTTGTCATTGCCATCCAGGACAGGGTAATCAAGATAAGGATTTACCAAAAACACATTCACAATATCACGTAAGTTATTGACAAATGCCGCCTTTGTTGAGATTCCAATGAGAACATCGAACACATCATTGATGGCTGTACGATACATTCCTCGCATGAATACACGCAGAGACATAATGATGTTTCTGGGATCATTCACCAACAAATTTCCCTGAACACTGATGTACTAGAGAGAATTGATCCTGAATAGCCCAGTTTGAGTACTAGAGAACACACACCATCACCTTGACTAGGCGAGGACATTTCAATTAAACATAATTCAATTATTTGAACATTTCTAATTTATAAAATGCGGAATAAAACATTCCCAAAAGTTGATTGAATGCGTGCGTGTGTGGATGGTTTCCTCATAGATGGCCTTGTAATAGTACAAATTTTGAAATTTTTTTCAGGAAGTGAAATGTGAAACGCTATCATAGTTGAAGTGGTGTCTTGTTTATCAGTTTCACAACATGCCATTTTTATTGTTCAAATAAAGCAAAAAATTTCGCGGAATCACATTCATGGACTTAGCTTTACGCCGAATTTCTTGTAGACGGCGAGCGCCTACAAGGGACGATTTCGTAGGCTATTAAGACGTTGATTAAGGTCTTAATAGAATGTTGAAACACAATTATTTCAATTAGGTGCGGAAGAATTTGTTGGAAACAAGCTTAATTATTTGTTAAAATGTCAACTGTTTAGTGAAAGGTCGTCTTTTTGACTTCATAATTAAACATTTCAGCTAGAATTATTTTTCTTTACTGACCGACAAATCCTAGAGGAAATAATTGAAAATAATGTTTTAAATACTGATCTATGATATCACAAGCAGGGACACATAGCAATGAGTCAGCCTCATTTGTAAATACACATACAGCTCCAATGCCCAAAACACAGCTGTGTCGTATGACGTATGAGAGGAAGATAGCCATCACCAACCTTTCTGAACCTAACCAACTCGTTTCTTCAAGGAAAAACGTGATGATCCTCAAGACGCGGGCTCTCTTAACAAGTATGTGAACAGAAAAGCTGCTGCAGGATCTGGGCAGCGCAAAGACTGACTGGGTACATCTTTCACTGAAAGGGCAGGAGTTTCAAGTTTTAATTCTGCGGGTGTCTCACCAAATGGAGAAATGTGTAAACATACGTCGATGTTTAGTTTCGGATTAGGATTAGGTGTACTACCCTAACCTGGCCCTCTCCTCTTAACGGCCTGGCTAGGGAGGCTGCTGGATGGCAGGCTGAAGGTGCCCGGATTAGGTCTACTGCCTTCAGAATGAAAAAGAGTTAGGCAGAATGGGCTTCATAGCCTGAGCTTCAGGACAGGCTCTCGCGGACTAATCCGCCCACATTACATCAATCATTAGTCAATCAATCAGGTATTTACAATCATGATACGTATGTCACACCGTACTTTATTATTTTTAATTGTTAACGGTTTGAAGGAGAGACCATCATCAAATTTTTGTATTCATTGTATTCCAAAATACAAACAAATAAAGGAGGTGGCGGCGATATTTGATGTTACTTTAAGGGAACTATGAGTGACTTCTTTCAGTAACGTATATAACTGTAGCAGGTTACTTTTCTTAGTGAGTAGCATAACTGGAATGTATTACTTAGAGAAAAATCAACTCACTCGAAATTCTTTTAGAACAACAGGCACCCTGGGAACTCAGTCCTGGAAAAAAAGGAATTTTAATTATTGATTATTATTTGTTATTAATTTTCGGCTTAACAGGCTTATTACCCCTATTATCCTTATTCCCTGCTTATCTCTAAACTCTGCTTTCTAGGATAGTTTCACAAATTAATTGTTAAATTCGAATTCAATTATAATTAGAGAAATGCTAGACGCTAAAGATTAGGTTTTAATTCATAAAATTGAAAACGTTGATTTCAATAAATTCAAGAATGTGCTTAAAAGGGGCACTTGTTGGTAAATTTGAAGATAAAATTTTGCAATACTCACTGATAGAATCAAAAATAACGACCAGGAACGATATTAGAGGAAAAAGGATCCTCATTTTTCAAAACGTAGCGAAAAAGTGATTAATGCAGAATTTTTTAAACAGCCTTACTAACAAATATTCTGATATTTCCTGCATATTATGTACTGCTCATGTCGAAATTTTCTGATGTTTCTTACAAATCATTCTTCAAACTAAGAAAAGTAAACCAAAAGCGAGCAGTTTCTGATGAAATAACACATCTAGCTTGAATACAAAATCTCTATTTGACAAATATTTTCATACGAAACTTTTTCGTAATTCGAACTCTTCATAGCACTTCAATGTGAAAAATATAAATAAATTATCATATAGTTTTACAAGAATGAATTTTGTTGTGCACGAAGAGCAAGATAAATACATTATACTATTCACTATATTATTAGAGGAATCTTCATTATCATCAGAGAATAACAGAAAATATTTAACGTCTTTTCAGATTACGTGCAGCTATCAGAAATACACGCATTATTGTGCTAGATGCTACAAACCAAATTTTCAAGGAATCTGTATCATGTAATGTAGGCATGATATTGGATCACGGAAATAGTTCAAACTTCAACAATAACCATTGTTATAAACAGTTTGTGTGCAAAATATGTACATTGTAATTTTCTTCAGATTTCAATTTCCTCAAATTGCTTAAGTTGCGGCAGATATTTCTCAAAATAATATACCTTCAATAGTGTTTGCTGAAATTTTTAATTTTGAATGATAAGAAACAATCAATATGAACAAATTCGAAATTTTGGAACCTTCACGTAAAAAAAAGAACTTTTAAATCAAAGTAGCTTGAAAATGAGTTTCTTATAAATAAATAAAACCTGTGCACTCTAAATTGTTTGAAAAATATTTATGAATACAATTCTGCTATCATTCGTTATTATTTGCTAAATAAAAAACGTAATATACATTTGATATAAAAGTGTCGAACCCAATGTAAAAAGTCCACATTTTGGACAAAAGCGAGTGCGAAGCACGAGATACATAGATGATGAGAATGTGTTCTACAAAGCCGAAAGAGCTTCAACAAAAGAGATTTCTAAATGACCAAATCCCAGTTATGGAGGCTTCGACCTTCAAGTTCAAAAAGTCTATGCAAAAATGTTGCAGAAGTTCCATGCTTTATACAAACTCGTTGAAAGAAAACATCTTGGTAATGTAATATGATCAGTTCATTTACTCATGCAACGCTTTATACATAATTTAAAAAATCAGATACAACTAAACTTTTCAGGAACATATGACATTTCTTAATTAGGATATATTTGGGAGGTACTTGGCGTCATAAAATTAGAACATCATAGTAGGATATCCGCGGAATATCTCTAGAATATCAGACTTTCCGTCCCGGCAGATATCCTTCTAAATTCGCCTAGGATATCCTGTGATGTACTTGCGATATCCCAGTTTATAAATCTGCTGGTCTGCCGATATCTCTTGATCACGCTGTGGCATGCAAGGGTGCACTATAGACAACACCAGTTTCCATAGTTAGGTATAAGTGGTTCGCTGCCGGATAATCGCCTTCTTCTGGATGTTCTTCAGTTCCACTATGATGGTCATGCTTGTTCACTTCATACACTCCCAATTGTTCAGCTATATAAGTATGGCCCGCTATGGCTACCTCCACGTAGACTGGAGAAGTTGGACCAGCAGGAGCATTCTCATGACGTGGTTCGTATTCCGTGATGGGATTGAACGAATAGTGATGATACTGATGGCCCATTTGCATTCGTAAAAACGCCCGTTTCATTGCAGAAGGATTTGCATAGCGGCATAGCCAGAAGATCACTTCCCAATTGTTCTTTGTATACATAGTTGCAATATAACTAGATCCGTCCTGCATTCTCACGTAGAGTTGGTGTGAACGACGGTCGTGAGCCAACCTACCTTCTCCTATTTTGTAAGAAACAATTCAAATTAATTTATAAATATTTTGTACACGATGGAATTAATAGTTTTAAATTTTGAGCAATTCAAGATGAACTAAGAATGACCTACATATGTATGTATGAAATGAGAGATGTATTCTTAGAAGTAGGAAAGACTGGGTCAAGAGAATCAGGCTTAGTGATAGCCGAGCGCTACAAGGCCACACTGTATACAGCACTGAACCAATCGGTTATGACTGCTGACGGTACGGTCAGTCAGGTCCAGGCTACTTATTATTTTCCTATCGAAACCCTGGCGAAAGTATCGAATAGGAATTGCTTCCGAACCAATATGAATCATTCCGGAATCTGTATTCGAACTAATCCGAGTCAATTCGAACCAATCCGAAAAAAAGTTACACATTCCGTTTAACTTAAATCGTTAAAAAATTAATCCGGCTCAATCCTGTTCAATCTGAACTCTAAAACGAACCAATCCGAACAAAATTTTCAATCCAAGTGAATCCGAATCAATCCAAACTCGGATTTCCCCGTACACTGAATTTTCAATCCGAATGAATCCAAATGAATCCGAGTATACATTCCGGAATGATTCGGATGACTTCGGATTGGTTCCGCAGGAATTCCTATCCGATACTTTCGCGAGGAAATCGATCGTGTTTAGCGAATGGTGAAAATCCATATTGTCCCGAGCATGGGTGCAGAAGTATTCTTGGGCATAGACTTCAGCCATACATTCGGAATCGTCCACGATGGTAGAAAACAAATATGGTACTTGGCAGACTATCAAAAATAATGAATTCATAACGTAACGGTATACCAATTTGAATGAAACTGAATTCAATTATTTAAACATTTTTTATTTAAACAATGTGGAATAAAACGTTCTAAGAAATTGATTGGATGTATGTGTGTTTGTCTTTCTAATAGATGGTCATATATTGGTACAGTTCTGATTTTCCCAATTTAAAGCAGTGATTTGTAAAACGTTATGATAGTTGAGGTAAAGTGTCTTTTTTACCAGTTCCACAATATGACATTTCCATTGTTTAAATAAAGTACAAAATTTCACGGAATCACGTTC
Source organism: Andricus quercusramuli (assembly GCA_932178445.1). Classification (NCBI taxonomy): domain Eukaryota; kingdom Metazoa; phylum Arthropoda; class Insecta; order Hymenoptera; family Cynipidae; genus Andricus; species Andricus quercusramuli. The sequence continues at coordinate 220,668 of CAKNXH010001224.1, forward strand.
TTGAATTTAGCTTTACTACTTGTCGCGTATCATATTTCTGTAAAATTCCTTTAGTTGAAATATTAGCTCCAACTAAATTAATATATTTTCACTGAGCAATATGGTCTTTGCAACAAAAAATTTGATTTGTTCCTAAAGTTTAACTTGAAATATAATTTTTAACGTAATAGAATAAAAAATTAGTAAAAGTGGGTGCCGAGTGCCTAAAAGGAAGGGTTTCGTAGGCTAGTAAGACCTGCATTAGGGTCTTAACAGAATCTTGAAACACAATCTTTTCAATTATGTGAAAAAAACAAAATTTGCTGGGAACAAATTTGAATACAAAAATCGTTGAAATAATGTGATATATAACTATAGCAAGTTACTTTTCTCACTGAGTAGCATTAAGGTAACGTATTAATCAAAGAAGAATGAACTTACTCGAAATTCTTTTAGAATAACAGGCGCCCTGGGAACTCAGTCCTGTAGAAAAATGGGAATTTCAATTATTGATTATTATTCATCATTCATTATTGACGCAAATTTTCAAACAAACTTTTCAATCAAAACCTGACGATTTTCTTCAAAACCAGCTACAAAGTGCAGATGAATAATCAGATTGGGAATATCACCCCCATATGTCCGTTTTATAGGATCCCAACAAACCCCATTTGTGAGCAATTATGTCTTGCAAGTTTCTGACGCTAATTATGATTTTTTGTTTTTTTGTAAATACAAAAATGGTATCTGATACTTAAAATACTACATTCTACATTTAATTTGAAATAGTTTTAGAAACTCGAGGTTTTTTTCAAATTTCCCAATTTATTTTCAACTTTGAATAATGCTAGAAAGTTGCGGTTTTTCCTAAAATTTTAAACTTTGCTTCTGCTTTTCATTTGTGCACAAATAATAAATGAACAGTAGGAAGAATAATTTTTTAAACTTCTTTGTGAACATATTTCCTTGAAATAAAACAGATTTTTGAAATATTCTTGAAAATTTGTATAATAATCATACCCAATGTAAATTTTCCTTGAAGTAGTTCCTGATGGCGTTTCTCGAAAATTAATATCATCATTTATTATTTCATCCTAACTAATGAATAAGGAAAAATCCGAAAATTTTAGAAAAACGAGCAACTTTCTGAAATTCTTCAAAAACAAGACAGTATAACAAACAAGACAATAAGCGAGAATGAATTTCTATAAACAATTAGGTTTGTTGGATTACTTTAATTATTATCTCATTTTGTAAAGACTGGACCAAATTTTGAAAATTTGAGAAAAACTGCAACTATCTGGCATTACTATGGCAGTCATAGAAAATGACACATTGTCTAAAAAATTGTTTTTGTCAGCTTGCATTTGTTATTAATTTTCTACCAATAAAAAGATGACAGAGAGTGGAAATATTCAGAAAGAAAAGCATCTATCTAGCATTTTCATAAGATATGATATTTATAAACTATAATTATTTGATTAATGAATTATATTTGTCGAATGTTGTTGATTATCATCGCACTCTGAGTGCAAAGTCAAATTGGAAGTTTATGAAAAAAACTGCAGCTTTCTGCCATTATCAAAATAAAATTATTATAAAGAACATGAAATTGTCTAAACAATTATGCTCGTTAACTTCAAATCATCATCATTTGTTAGATTCGAATTAAATTATAATTTATTTAAAAAAGGGTCACTCGTTGGTAAGTTTGAAGATACAATTTTTCAATACTTACCAATAGAATCAAAAATGACGACCAGAGTGAAAATCAGAGTACAAAGGATTTTCATTTTTCAAAACGTGTTAAAAAAGTGATCAATGCAGAATTATTAAAGCAGCCTTACTAACGCCAGCAGGCTGACAAATAAACGTTTATCTATCTATCTGTTAACGTCGCAATGTTTCTGATGTATCTCATAAATTATTCTTCAAACAAAGAAAAGTGAACTAAACGCGAGCAGCTTCTGATAAAATTACACATCCAGCTTCGACCAAAATCTCTATTTGACAAATATTTTCATACGAAACTTTTTCGTAATCAGAACTGTTCATAGCACTTTGATGTGAAGAATATTGATGAAGTATCATATATATTTACAAAAACGAATTTATTTGAGCACGAAGAGACGGAGCTATGAATCAAAAATTATTTTAAGAAATTGTTTCCTGAAAGAATATCTTCTTTTGCTTCGCTGGGGAACGAACCACAGAACTATGTTGTGGCATGCAAGGGTGCACTGTAGACAACACCAGTTTCCATATTTAGGTATATGTGGTTCGCTGCCGGATAATCGCCTGTTTCTGGATGTTCTTCAGTTCCACTACGATGTTTATGCTTGTTTACTTCGTACACTCCCAATTTTTCAGCTGTATAAGTATGGCCTTCAATGGTTACCTCCACGTAGACTGGAAAAGTTGGACCAGCAGGAGCATTCTCATGACGTGGTTCGTGTTCCATGATGGGATTGTACGTATAGTGATGATACTGTTGGCCCATTTGCATTCGTACGAAAGCCCATTTATTTGGAAAAGGTTCCGCATGGAGCCTTAGCCAGAAGATCACGTCCCAATTGGGATGTGCAACTATATCTGAAATATAACTAGATCCGTCCTCCATTCTTACGTAAAGTTGGTGTGAACGACGGTCGTGACCCAACCCACCTTCTCCTAGTTTTGCAAGAAAAAATTCACATTAATTTATGAGGATTTTGTACAAGATAAACTTAGAAGTTTCGAATTTTAAGCAATTGCACATGCACTAAGAAAGACCTAAATATGTATTCATGAAATGAAAAATGTCTTTTTTGAAGTGGGGAATCAGTGAACACGGTTCCGGTAATACGTACCATAGAAACCGAAGATACCATTGTTCCTAATACAAGAACGAGGTTAAGGGAAAAACAGAATCCCTGGCAAGAGAATCAGGTTTAGTGATAACCGAGCGCTACAGGGACAAACTGCACACGGCACTGAACCAAACGGTTATAATTGCTGGCTGTACGGTCAGTCAGGTCCAGGCTGCGTGTTATTTTCCTATCGAAATCGATCGTGTTTCATGCATGGTGAAGATCCATATTCTCCCGAGCATGGATGAAGAAGTATTTTTGGGCATAGACTTCATCCATACATTCGGAATCGTGCATAAAGGTAGAAAACAATAATGGTATTTGGCGGAACACCCGAAGATAGTTCACCATTATACCGAGGAGGGTACTGAGTTCGAAGTGGAGATGAGGGATCCAGAAACTGGCTAGCCTACTTAACATCTTCCTGCAGTTCTCCTATGACACCAGGGTGTATCTGTGTGTGGACAAATGCAGAAAGCTGCAGTTGTTCCCGGGAGAGTTGAATGCTACACTGATAACATACTATCACGCTCTGATTAAGGATATGACTGATGAAAAATCGTACATGTAGCTTAGCATATTGCAGGCGAGGGGTCGAGTCCACTTTGTAATTAAAAAGGCGCTTGAGGCTGCTCTTTCAGGTTGCCTTAGTTGGATTCTGGCATCTGGCCTTAGTGTGAGGAACATCACAAAGGCAATTAACACCCATGCCATTATTCTCCTAACATACCCCTTTGGTTTGGTCACCTGGTCTATGGCTGACCTCGAGAGGCTGAACATAATCATCCGCGTGAAGATGCCTGAGCACCGAATGCACCATGGAAGGATAGCTGTAGGGGAATAGTTTTGCCACACAAGCTTGGAGGCAGAGGGTTTTTGGATGTTCGTCGATTGTGTGACTCTCAAGTAACGAATTTTCGCGAAAATTTCCAGAACAGGTAAAACATCTCACTCTACAACTACATCTGTAGAGTTGACCTATATACCCCCTGAAAACTGGCAACTCTTGATTCCCAGAATATCGGACATATGAACGCCGAACAGCTAGCTGTCCAGTGGCGGAGTAAACAGTAGCACAAGCAACACCTCCAAATATTATATCTTCCTTGCGTGGATAGTGATGCCTCAAACCTCTGGTTAAGGCGGGGAGAACTCTTTCCAGAAACGGAAGGATTTGTCATTTCCATCCAGGACAAGGTAATCAAGTGAAATGTTGTGGTTTTATGTTCTTCTATTTCATGGTCCTCTTTAGGCACTCTTCAGAATGCTTCGATCAATATTTTTCATGATATTAGGGATCAACAAATGATTTTTAAAAATATAAACGCAGATGATGAAATCTAGGACAAGGGCAGCCCGCTGAATCTGGGTACCTACGTTCTCAGAAGGAGAAACTCAGAAGAGGAGGTACCCAGAACGACTGTTCCGTCCACCCTGCCTTGACCATCCAATCTCAACGGCCTGGCTGGGAAGGCTGCCGGATGGCAGAGTAAAGGTGCCGGAATTAGCTGTACTAACATCGCCTGGCTTTCTTCCTTACAGCTTGGCTAGACAAGCTACTGCATGGCAGGGAAAAGGTGTCCGGATTAGGTGTACTACCCTTATCCTTATCAATCGATCAATCAGGTATTAACTATCATAATACTTATTTCAGACTACCGTACTTTATTATTGTTAATTGTTAACGATTTTAACTTTTATTACTGAGTAGCATAACTGGAACGTAATAATTAAAGAATAATCAACTTACTTGAAATTTTTTTAGAATTACAGACGCCCTGGGAGCTTAGTCCTGTAAAAACATAGGAATTTTGATTATTGTTGAGATTGGAATGATTCGAATTCAATTATAATAAATAATACTGAGAATGTATTGAAAAAGGGTCACATATTAGATCGTTTGAAGATAAGATTTTACAATACTTACTAATAGAATGGAAAATAACGACCAGGGTCGAGATCAGAGGACACAGGATCTTCATTTTTTAAATGGTAGCGAAAAACTGATTAATGTAGAATTTTTAAAACAGCCTCATTAATGAATGTTCTGATATTTCCTGCATATTGTGTACTGTTAATGTCGCAATTTTTCTTATGTTTCTTACGAATCGTTCTTCAAACAAAGAAAAGTACACTAAAAACGAGCAGTTTCTGATGAAATCACACATCTAGCTTCGACGAAAATCTCTATTTGACAAATATGTTCATACGAAACTTTTTCGTGATTAGATATTTCTTAAAATGATATACCTTTCATAATGTTTAGGAAAAACATTCAAATCAGAGTAGCTTGAAAATGATTTTTTTCTAAATAAATAATAACTGCATGCTTAATTCTTTTGGAAATCCTAAAATGTCAATATCTCGCTAGAGAAACAGTTTCTCACAATGGCTATTGCCGTCTTCTTGATTCATCTTTCTGATTCGAAATTCAAAAAAGTTTCCAAAATTACCAAATAGAAGAGATTTTTCGAAATATTTGAAAGTCAATTTTTTTATAAAATTTACACTTATATTCAAGGAAGCATGTGGAGAATATATTGCTTTTCATCATTACCTTGTAAGTTATTATCCTCTACAAGTTTATTAAAACAACTTTTAGAATTTTCTTGAACCGGAAATTCAAATTTTGACAGCACAAAAAATAATTGAAAATAAAAAATTTCATTCTTGCTGTCAAATTATGCAAGATACAGGCAAAGATGGAGAGACAACAATTTTACATCCATGAAGGAAATGCCATGCTTTTTACGAACTTGTCGGGAGAAAACATTTTGATATTGTCATACGATCAATTTATTTGCTTATGCAATTTCTTATATGCAATTAAAAAATTAAAATAGGTCTACATTTCTAAGAAAAAAATGCCATTTTCAATTAGGATATGGGTAATATTCACGAAACTATACACTTCTGCAACTAAAATCATAAAAATTTTAATTGCGTTTTTTTTTGCGCATTACATGTTTTTTTACTTTAAAAGTAGATTTTTCACGAAAATGACGCATTATTTTTAGTACAACCTTGTAAAAAAATTTATTATAGACACTTCTTCGAAAATTTTACATTGCATAATAATATTTTCATTATGGAGCTGACCATTGTGAAGCTGACATTTACACCAAACTTATATTTTTCTCTTGAATTTTTCAACTTCTACTTTTTTCCGCACACCAGCAGTTTGTGTCTGGACTATAACTGTAAATAAACTCAAAATTACTCATAGACTTCATTTAATTTAAGCGATTTATTGCATTTTGGAGCTGACCGGCTTTTTTGTACGGACTGTTTTTTAAACAAACCATCACAGCTGTCGAATGATTTCTAATGGGAAAAATTCCATCGAGCGTCGGTTAGATAGTTTGTGAGTCAGTTTTCGAAATAATGTCAGTAGATGGAGTTTATATGAACTGCGATATTTAAAAATCGTGAGAAAGTATGATAAACAAAATTATTTGGAAAATGACGTGACAAAGTGCATAGTTTTAATCAGAAACTTCGAAAGTCATCTCTGTAACATTGTAGCGCACTTAAAAATCAACTATATACTTGGATTATTCAAATAATATAGACACTGGAAAGAAACGTTAACTTAGTGAAATAAATTTTATGGATTTGCGCAAAATATTTTGATTAGGGACAGTTACGGAGCTGACATTTCGGTCATTTTTTCACGCAATATAGTGTAAATAGTTATTTAAAGGATGCCCTTGGTATCATGAAATTAGATCATCATGGTAGAATATCCGCGGTATATCTCAGGAATATCAGGCTTTCCTCCCCGTTAGTTATCCTTCTCAATTCGCCTAGGATATCCTGCGAAGTACCTGCTATATCATAGTTTATAAATCTGCTCGTCTGCCGATATCTCTTGATTACGTTGTGGCATGCAAGGGTGCACTATAGACAACACCAGTTCCCATAGTTAGGAATAAGTGGTTCGCTGCCGGATAATCGCCTTCTTCTGGATGTTCTTTAGTTCCACTATGATGGTCATGCAGGTTCACTTCGTACACTCTCAGTTGTTCAGATATATAAGTGTGGCCCGCTAGGGCTACCTCCACGTAGATTGGAGAAGTTGGACCAGCGGGAGCATTCTCATGACGTGGTTCGTATTCCGTGATGGGACTGAACGAATAGTGATGATACTGATCGCTTATTTGCATTCGTAAAAAAGCCCATTTCATTACAGAAGGATTTGCATAGCGCCATAGCCAGAAGATCACTTCCCAATTGTTCTTTGTATACATAGTTGCAATATAACTAGATCCTTCCTGCATTCTTACGTAGAGTTGGTGTGAACGACGGTCGCGACCCAACCTACCTTCTCCTATTTTGTAAGAAACAATTCAAGTTAATTTATAAAGATTTTGTACACGATGGAATTAATAGTTTTAAATTATGAACAATTCAAGATGAACTAAGAATGACTAAGTATGAAATGAGAGGTGTATTCTTAGAAGTAGGAAAGACTGGGGCAAGAGAATCAGGCTTAGTGATAGCCGAGCGCTACAAGGCCACACTGTATACAGCACTGAACCAAACGGTTACGATTTCTGACGGTATGGTCAGTCAGGTCCAGGCTACGTATTATTTTTCTATCGAAACCCTGGCGAAAGTATCGAACAGGAATTTCTTCCGAACCAATCTGAATCATTTCGGAATCTGTATCCGAACTAATCCGAGTCAATTCGAATCAATCCGAAAAGAAGTTACACATTCCGTTTGACCCAAATCGTTAAAAAATTAATCCGACTCGATCCTGTTCAATCTGAACTCTGAAACGAACCAATCCGAACAAAATTTTCAATCCAAGTGAATCCGAATCAATCCGAACTCGGATTTCCCCGTACACTGAATTTTCAATCCGAATGAATCTAAATGAATCCGAGTATACATTCCGGAATGATTCAGATGACTTCGGATTGGTTCGGAAGGAATTCCTATCCGATACTTTCGCCAGGGAATCGATTTTGTTTCGCGAATGGTGAAGATCCATATTGTACCGAACATGGGCGAAGAAGTATATTTGGGCATAGATTTCATTCATACATTCGAAATCGTCCAGGTATACCAATTTGGATGAAACTGAACTCAATTATTTAAACATTTTCAATTTAAAAAATGTGAAATAAAACGTTCTAGGAAATTGATTGGATGTGTGTGCGTGTGTGTTTGCTTCTTAATAGATGGCCTTGTATTGGTAACGTATTAATCAAAGAATGAACTTACTCGAAATTCTTTTAGAATTACAGGTGCCCTGGTAACTCAGTCCTGTAGAAAAATACAAATCTTAATTATTGATTATCATTCATTATTCATTATTAACGAAAATTTTCAAACAAATTTGTTTTTCCGAATTTTCATACATCTCGCTCCCGAGTTGGTTTGAATTCAGAAAAAAATTATTACGTGGTTTAAAAAATGATATTTAAAGGTCCTGCATGCCCGGTGAAGCTTAACACGTATTTCCCAATAGAAATAAAGGAAGAAGTTGTATATTTCATTCAGAATCGTCAATATTCAGTAAATCGAATCAAAACTCAAGGATTTTCTTCAAAACCAGCTGCAAAGTACAGATGAATAATCAGATTGGGAATATCGCTTCCATATGTCCGTTTTATAGGATCCCAAGGAACCGCATTCGTGAGCAATTGTGTTTTGCGGGTTTCCGACGCTAATTATGATTTTTTGCTTTTTTGTAAATACAAATTGTATTTGATACATGAAATACCACATTCTGCTGATGACTAGATGTTTACATACATTTTTAAGCAAAATAATATCTTTCCTAGCATCTTTCTTTTGAAATAGTGTTAGAAACTCGAGGTTTTCTTTCAAATTTTCTAATTTATTTTCAACTTCTTATTTCGAGCGAGGTAACAGTTAATTGACTTCAACATAAATAATTGTCCAAGCGATTTATTAGTACATATAATACATAGAATAATGCAGGAAATTCAAAGTTTTTTTCTAACAGTTTCCACTTCTCATCCACTTTTCAATTAGAGCGAGGTGATGATTAATCAAAGTTAACAAACATGATTCTTTGAACAATCTCTTATCATCTTTAATAATATTGTCTTTGGATAATGCTAGAAAGTTTCGGTTTTTCCTAATTTCACTTGTTGGTAAGTTTGAAGATACAATTTTGCAATACTTACCAATAGAGTCAAAAATGATGACCAGGGTGAAAACCAGAGGACAAAGGATCCTCATTTTTCAAAACTTATCGAAAAAGTGATTAATGCAGAATTATTAAAGCAGCCTTACTAACGCCAGCAGGCTGAAAAATAAACGTTTATCTGTGTTAATGTCGCAATGTTTCTGATGTATCTCACAGATTATTCTTCAAACAAAGAAAATAAACTAAAAACGAGCAGTTTCTGATGAAATTACACATCTAGCTTTGATAAAAATCTCTATTTGACAAATATTTTCATACGAAACTTTTTCGTAATCAAAACTCTTCATAGCACTTTGATGTGAAGAATATTGATAAAGTATCTTATAGATTTAAAAAACTGAATTTATTTGAGCACGAAGAGACGGAGCTATGAAAGAAAAATAATAAAAAAATTTTTTCTCTGAAACAATATCTTTGTTTGCTTCGTTGGGGAACCAACCGCAGAACTACTGATTACAATTCGTAATATGCCATACTTTTTACGAACTTGTCGGGAGAAAATATTTTGGTATTGTCATATGATCAATTTATTTGCTGATGCAATTTCTTATACAAAATTTAAAAATTAAGATACATCTACATTTCTGAGGAACATATGACATTTTCCAATTAGGATATATTCAGGATGTCCTTGGCATCATAAAATTAGATTATCATAGTAGAATATCCGCGGTATATCTCAGGAATATCAGACTTTCCGCCCCGTTAGATATCCTTCTCAATTCGCCCAGGATATCCCGTGATGTACCTGGGATATCCCAGGTTATGAATCTGATCGTCTGCCGAAATCTCTTGATTACATTGTGGCATGCAAGGGTGCACTATAGACAACACCCGTTTCCATATTTAGGTATATGTGGTTCGCTGCCGGATAATCGCCTGTTTCTGGATGTTCTTCAGTTCCACTACGATGTTTATGCTTGTTTACTTCGTACACTCCCAATTTTTCAGCTATATAAGTTTGACCTTCTATGGTTACCTCCACGTAGACTGGAAAAGTTGGACCAGCAGGAGCATTCTCATGACGTGGTTCGTGTTCCATGATGGGATTGTACGTATAGTGATGATACTGTTGGCCCACTTGCATTCGTACAAAAGCCCATCTATTTGGAAAAGGTTCTGCATGGAGTCTTAGCCAGAAGATCACGTCCCAATTGGGATGTGCAACTATATCTGAAATATAACTAGATCCGTCCTCCATTCTTACGTAAAGTTGGTGTGAACGACGGCCGTGGCCCAACCCACCTTCTCCTAATTTTGTAAGAAAAAAAATGGATATTAATTTATGAAAATTTTGTACAAGATAAAATTAATAGTTTTGAATTGCAAGCAATTGAAGATGAACTAAGAATGACCTTCATATGTATTCATGAAATGAAAAATGTCTTTTTCGAAGTGGGAAATACTGAGGCTGGATGGGACAGATTATCGTCCGGAAATTGTACGGGGAACAGAAAAAGTCCAGTCCCGGATTGATTCCACAGGATGACAGGCACAAACCGGGACAGAACAGGCTTGAGACGACGAAACCAGCAGTAGAGGGGATAGCTCAAGGGTCGAGTCCCGCTCCAATGGACACCCCGTCGACATCAACGAACACGGTTCCGGTAACCTGATACTGCTCTTTCAGGTCGCCTTAGTTGGATTGTGTTTTCCCACTCAAGCTTGGAGGCAGAGGGATTTTTGATGTTCGTCGATTAGGTGACTCTCAGGTAACGCGTTTGCGCGAATATTTCCACAACACGACTAACATCTCACTCTACAACTGCATCTGTAGAGTTGATCTATATACCCTATATACCTTGTGTGGATAGTGATGCCTCGAACCCTTGGTTAAGGCGGGCAAAACTCTTTCCAGGAACGGAAGGGCTTGTCATTGCCAGCCAGGATCATTGATGGCTGTATGATACTTGCCTCGCAAGAATACACGCGCAGAAATCATGATGATGCTGGTATCATTCACCAAAAAATTCCCCTAAACATAGATTCATTAGAGAACTATGAGCCTCACTACAAACATAGTCCAGATAAAGTACTAGGAACGAACACCATCTCTTTTATTTGGACAGGACTATCCTGACTGACCACCGTGTCGCGCACAATCGTCCAGATGTCCCCTGGTTAGATAAACATGGTCAAAACATGATAATAATTGACATAAGCTTTCCCCTCGACAACAGCATTAGGCTCCGATATTCTGAGAACTTCCAGAAACATTCGGAGCTGAAGCAGGAGATCCTGACCTCGTGGAGGGTGAGCAAGGTTACCAGGTCATGATCTCCACTGGGAACGTTCATGCGAGGTGCGTAGAAATCTTGGAAGAACTGGGAACTCGAAATTCGCTATACCTTATTCACAAGGCAGTCATACTGAACACGGGCCGCCTTGTCTGAAGTTTTCTGGAAGTGAAGAATGACAGCGGATGAAATCGCCTTCTGTGGCCATCCCGCGTAAAGGACAGAAGACTGTGACATCAACATTTTCGGTAATTGATATTCACTTTCTGACTTTTAATTTTTTACCTTCTTCTGTATATGTGTATGTCTGCATGCGTGTGTGAAGTACTAAAGCAGTAAAATGATGAATCTTCAACAAGGAACATGAATTTTCAGGAGAGAGGTTTGATTTTTAATGAACGAGTTTAATTTTCAAGCTAAAAAGATCAACTTTCAACCGGGAACTTGATGATAGAATTTTCAATTCAAAAATTAAATTTTTTTAAGATAAAAACTATGATACCTGGCTTTCTCATAGACAACGTGTTGCAACGGTATACCAATCTCAATTAAACCTAATTCAATTATTTGACGGCTTTTAATTTTAATAATGTCGAATTTAGTAAAAGTGTTTAAATTGAATAAAAGTTTCTCTTTTCGGCATTAAAATTAAACATTTCAGATCGAATCATTATTCTTTATTGAACGAAAAGGGAAAGGGGGATTCGGAAAAGAGTTACATGACTTGCGTAAGTCGACTTCTCCAAACATTAGGCAGTGATAAATAAATATTTCTTCAAATTACGTGATCTTTCTTCATCATTATTAACTCGTCTTGAGCGCAAAAGAATAAAAACAATTTTATAATTTATGAGATAGAAAATTCGATTCCATCACAGTTCAAATAATTTGAGAATTTTACACTCTTCGGAATGCTTTGATTAATATTTTCCATGATATTAAGGATCAACAAATGATTTTCAAAAATATAAACGCAGATGACGAAATCTAGGACAAGGGCAGTCCGCTGAATCTGGGTACCTACGTGATAACGTCAGAAGGACCGCTCCGTCCACCCTAACTTGACACTCCCATCTCAACGGCCTGGCTTAGAAGGCTGCCGGATGTTAGGGTGAAGGTGTCCGGATTAGGTGTACTAACCTAATCTGACCCTCTTCTCGGAAGACCTGGCTGGGCAGGCTGCCGAATGGCAGTGTAAGGGTGCCCGGATTAGGTGTACT
>CAKNXH010001224.1:233149-277475 GCA_932178445.1 Andricus quercusramuli
AAGGTGTCCGGATTAGGTGTACTACCCTAATCTGGCCCTCTCTTCCTGACGACCTGGCTAGGAAGGCTGCCGCATGGTAGGGTGAACGTGACCGGATTAGTTGTACTGCCTTCAGAATGAGAAAGAGTATGACACATCAGGCTTTATAGCTTGAGCTTCAGGACGAGCTCTCGGGGACTCATTCGCCCACATTACATCCATCGTCAATTGATCAATCACGTATTAACTATTATAATACTTATTTCAGACTACCGTAATTTATTATTGTAAATTGTTAACGATTCAAAGGGGAGAACATTGAAGGGTTTTTGTATTGTTTTCCAAAAAGTAAATAAATAAAGGAGAGGGAGATATTTGATGCGACTTTTAGGAAATTAGGAGTTACTTCTTTCATTCACGTATCTAACTGTAGTAAGTTACTTTTCTTACTAAGTAGCATAACTGTAACGTAATAGTTAAAGATTAATCAACTTACTTGCAATTTTTTTAGAATTACAGACGCCCTGGGAGCTTACTCCTGTAAAAACATAGGAATTTTTATCATTGTTTATTATTAATAATTAATTATTAGTAGTATTCTATGCATCAGAAACAATTCGTATTTCAAAACCGGAAGAAAAGTTGTCTCAAAAACTCGCAAACCCCCCATTTTTGGCTAAACAGACTTATGGCATTATTAAAAATTCATAATTATTTGAATTTTTATTATTTCGGTTATATAATATTGTTGAGATTGGAATATTTCGAATTCAATTATAATAAATAATACTGAGAATGTATTAAAAAAAGGGTCACATGTTAGATAGTTTAGAGATAAAATTGTACAATACTTACTAATAGAATCGAACAAAACGACCACGGTCGAAATCAAAAGACAAAGGATCCTCATTTTTCAAATCGTAGCGAAAAAGTCATTAATGCGGAATTTTCAAAACAGCCTTATTAACGAATATTCTGATATTCCATTCATATTATATACTGTTAATGTCGCAATGCTTCTGATGTTTCTTACAAATCGTTCTTTAAACAAAGAAAAGTAAACTCAAAACGAGCAGTTTCTGATGAAATCATACATATAGCATAGATTAAAATCTTTATTTAACAAATATTCTCTCACAAAGCTTCTTCGTAATTAGGACTCTTCAAAGCACTTTAATGAAGACAATGTTAATGAAGTATCATGTAGATTGCCAAAAATGAATTTTGTTGAGGACGAAGACCAAGATTAATATATTTTATCATTTATTATATTATAAAAGGAATCTTCATCATCATTGGAGAATAAGAGAAAATATTTAACGTCTTTTAAGACTAGATTGAGCTATGAAATAAAAATTATTTTAAATAATTTTTCTTCTATCTAATTTATCTAATTTTTCTTCTTCTATTTAAAAATTATTAACAACAAATTTGTAGATCCTTTTCGGGTGAACAACTTTCTTCTGTTCATTTTTGTTTTGTTTTTGTATCTTGTGTTGATTTATAAGAAATGTATTTTTTGTATCTTCAATGTTATTTTTGCGATTAAATCAAAAACTACGTGTCCTATCAAAAAATTATTAAGGACATACTTGTGCTTTTCTTGTATGAGAAATTTTTGTCGATTAATTTTTTTCATGAATTGTGTTGTTGGTTCGAGAATTAAATTTTTTATTTTTTGATGTGGTTCTTCAAGAATAAAAAAAAACCACGCATCATATCAAGAAATAATTAATCGCACATTTTTATCTCTTTTTTGATGGAACAAGTTTTATATTATCATATTTTGTCGTAACATGTGCTGTTTGACAAAAAAATTTATTTTTCATTTTTAATACTGTTTTTTACGAATTAAAAAAAAACTACGTATCCTATCAAAAAGTGATTATTACCGAATTTGTAGATCTTTTTAAAGACACAATTCTGGTGAATTCATATTTTTTCATGACACATGCATGATTTCAGCCCTTCTCGACGCCTACGAAGCGGGGCTGAAGCTCTACTTTTTACTTTGTGATTCTCTGATCACAAGTGGCTATAAAGATAGATGTTTTACGATTCGGTTCCTGATTTCAAAGTAACATTAACTATTGAACGCAAAAAACAGATTCATTCTATACGAAAGAATTATTTTAAGAATTAATTGATCAAGATTGTTTATAACAATGGGAAATTTTGTTGGATGTCAGTATATTTCGTAGGTGTTCATTTTTCATGATCTAATAAACATTTCAGCAAGAAAGAGATTTTTCCTATTTGAAAGCGACTATTAAATGCAATTGTTGATCAGAATTGTTAATAACAATTAAAAATATTGTGAAATGTCAGTTTCTTCCATCAGAATTTTAATTTAGGGATAAAATAAACAATGATGCAATAAAAAATGGATTTTTTTCATCAAAGAGTAACCGTTTAATTCATTCGTTAATCAGCATAGTTTATCGCAATGATAAATATTGTTGATTGTCCATTTCTGTCATAGAATTTTCATTTTTGAAGGCAAAACTAATGATTGCGCAGAAAAAAATGCATTTTATATATCCACAAGCGCTTATTTATTGAATTTTTTAATGAAATTTGTTTATAACAATCAACAAAATAATACTTAAGTGTTTGATTTTCGTGAAACATTGATTTTACTCGATTTCGCGGGAAAAAACGTGATGAAAAGAGCTTCAAGGCTCCAATGTACAGCAAAAATCGATTCTGTTCATAAATTTGTTTATAAAAATTGAACGGATTGCAGGAACTTCATCTAAGTTGTCAGGATTTGTTAACTGATTGCAAATCTATCAGTTTTTCACATTTTTGAGGTAATATCAATAAATGATACAGAACGGGCAGCTCAAATATGGAAAATTATGTTTTCTTGGCATTTTGCAACTTAAATAATAAACAAACAGAGCCTTTTTTTGCAAAATCGGCTCCGGAAGACCTCTTAAAAATTTAATTAGCTTCAACTTAAAAAAAAGAAAGATGAAATCGGATGAAAATTGTAGGATCTGGATCATTTTGAACCCCAATTTTCTAATTCGCCGCACTGGCTGGTCGGCGGCGGGAGGTGGACTCTTTTGATGTCCCCCTTGGTTAATTTCTTTCACGCAATTAGTCCGTCCGTGGAGGTGAGAAAGAGCGGTGGCGGTGAGTAAGCCGCTTCTGTCTTTATTTTATTGTTTTTTGTTTTGTTTTTCTTGGGGGGGGGGAGGGGGGAGACGGGTATTAAGGAAAGGTAGTTGGATAAGGAAGTTGATCCAAAGATCAGGTGGAGAAGGCCCAAAGCTGGCTCAGCAACCTGGATGGAGGGGCTGGCGAGCGGTCACGTGCCGATGACCTTCTTTTTTTTTAATCCACGAGGAGCGTCGTAATTCAAAACGAACTGGGATTCAAACCGTAGTTTCCGGCGAGAAGCGTCGGGGACCCGGGGACGTGCCCTCGGTGGCGAGCACAGTGATGACGGACAGAAGATCTCCAGTGTTCGGTCACTGGACAGGAACAGGACGTCCACGATTCCTTCCTCTCCATCTTCAGTAGGAGGAACAGGCGTTTCACGTTATTGAGGTGTACCCGGCGGAGAAGGGTTACGCTCGTGCCGTGCCGGCGAACAGGGTGGCTCCTCCGGTGCACCCTGGCGACCGAAGTTCCTCCGTCGGCGAAACTCGCAAGGCCCTTCGGCGTGGAAGCGAGTCTATGCAATCGACGACGGCCGGTGAATGAATCTCAGCCGACGACCTTCACAGGTGGGAACGTGTGTCTCGATTCCCTGCTGAAGCCGGGTGTCCTCAACGACGAGGGTTCCGCCCGCACTAAACGCGGGCGACGCTGTCGTGGATCCCGCGTACTCGGGTGGCCCCGCCAGATCTCCAGCAGCTGCCACTAACCCTTCCGGAAGAGTTCCGGGGCCTCAGGATCGTATCCCTGAGGGGCGGAGCAGACTGCTTGGCGGGCGGCGCCTTCGTTGGCCGCGCGCTGAGCGGCGGTTGGCGATTGGTTGCGCGCCGCTTCCTTCTGGGTGGCGCGTCTAGTGGCGGCGGCCCTCCTGGCCTGCTCGCATTCCGCCTGTCGGGAGGCGGTGATTCTCCTCTCGTGCTCCTCTCGAGCCCGCTGCCGACACTCCTCACTCCCACGTTGGCGATGCCTTCCTGGCAGTCGCGGTTGCTCTTCACCAAGCCGACTCTGCGCTTCTTGCAGGCGGCTGTTCCGCGCGGCCCGTTGCAGCCGACGCGACGGCGGATGGTGTGGGCGTTTGATCGGGACCTACGAGAACTCCGTGTCATTAAGGGTTTTGGCGTCTCGTAGGGATTGTCACACAACTCTCACAACCGATGAGATGATAGGAAGAGCGCGAAGCTCTAGTCTCGAGACACATGAAAAGGATTGCCAGTTGAAAAATATTCTCGAATGGTACTCCTCAATTTGTCGGAGCGAATCAAGCGTTCGAGAAGCTCACCTGTCACTTTCACTGCACTTTTCCACCTTAAGCTTGATTTTAGAAATAAAGAAAGAAGGAATTTTAATTAAAGCGCAAACACTTCCCGCGGAACGATCGGTTAGCGGGTTTCTCGAGAAGCGAGAAGGGGGGAAAAATGGCGGGATGTCACGCGAGAACTTCAAAAAACTAAGCATTGGTATGGCGGAATGGCTGCTTATTGGATCTTTACACTTGCAGAGGAGGGCAGAGCTTACGCAGCTGACCTCCAGTAAGATTTGAAAGGAACTGCTGAAAATGAGTCGCTCCCAACTCTCGCATGCCTCCGCACGGAGCAGCCTTTGGCGGATGGGGACGGCGTCGAGCTAGGCCCTGATCCCTTAGCCACCGCGCGGCGACACTACACTAACTTAAAACTAGTGATAATTATGAAAAGTTTCAAATTTTAATTAAAAAATATAAATTGTTAATTAAATTCAATGAAAATTTTATGCTAGGCTTAACTTTATCCTAACTTCATGTTCCTGAAGGAATATTTAAGCTAGGAGAAGTAGAACAATCGCTTGGTTTTTTTGGTTAATATTTAATTGTTTATTATTTTTAAACATTCTCTAATTGAAAATTATTATCATTAAAACAATTTCCAAACCACCGTTATACTCAAAAAAATGAAATTAAAGGCAAAACGGTAGAATAATGATACTTTGTATTTACAGGGACTATTAATCAATTCCTCAATTAAATATAGCTAATTTAATTGATGCACGTAAAGACATGAATATATGTGTGCACGCATATCAAGCGTTTTTTCAATTATCTCTATTTTGGGGCTTAAAGGGAGTTTAATTGACTCAGTTGAAACAAAGCTTTTAATACATACACGAAGTTATTTTTTATTCCCTTCTAAAAATTCTCATTAATTAATTCTTTAAGAATCTAACGCTGATCTCAATTTTTCAGACATTCTTTTCATTCTAACAAACAAATAAGATTTTCGTAAACACAGCCTGGGCACGTGCTAACAGGCTGTCGACGCTCAACCGAGGAAATTTCCCGGCAATTACCGGCCTATTAAGGAGCAAGGCACAAAGAGTTTTTTGTGGAGGATAAGCAAACTCGTCGTTTAGAAATTTATTTTTGTGTGGATTCGAAAAAATTTCCAGACGTTTCACATGAAAATTCAAACAAAAAATTCCAATGTATTTTTGGACCATCCTAATGAACTTTAACTCTCAATGATTTACACAAAATTGAGAGAAATTGTTTTTGTCGTTGCCGTGATCAACTGTTTACCGGATGACATTGGAAAGAATAATTAAATTGGATCGTGTTTCAGCACATGTTTTAAGAGCATTTTCAAAATTTTCGTGACCATTGTTTGAAGATTTGAAACTTCTATGAACATCTTCTTCGTGGTACATGTAAATTTGAACAATTTTTCCACACAATCTTATTTTATGAGAGGAAAATTGTCAAAGTTATAGCATTTGCAAAATTAAAAAGAAAACGAAAATGAAAATTGTAAGACAAACAACGCACGATAATAAAAAACGTCACGATAAGAAAAACGCTTCTTCAAAGCTCTACAAGTTGATTATAATAATTTTCAGAATTTTTTTGAATCGAAAATGAAAAATTTGACCATACGAAAAATAACCAAAAATCAATCATTTCATTTTGCGGTCAAACTACGCAAGACATTGAAAAAAAGGAGAGACACAAATTTTGCGTTCATAAAAGAAATGCCATGCTTTGTACGAACTCGTCAAAAGAAGACGTACTGGTATCGTGATATGATAAATTTAATTGCTCATGTCATTTCTTATAAATAATTTTAAAATTAAGATATATGTGTCTACATTTTTCAAGAACATATGACCTTCTCCGCCCCTTCAGATATTCTTGTCAATTCGCCTAGAATATCCTGTGATGTACCTGGGATATCCCAGTTCATAAATCTGCTCGTCTGCCGATATCTCTTGATCACGTTGTGGCATGCAAGGGTGCACTATAGGCAACACCAGTTTCCATATGAAAGTAGAAGTGGTTCGCTGCCGGATAATCGCCTCTTTCTGGATGATCTTCAGTTCCACTATGATGGTTATGCTTGTTCACATCGTACACTCCCAATTGTTCAGCTATATAAGTATGACCTTCTATGGTTACCTCCACGTAGACTGGAA
Source organism: Andricus quercusramuli (assembly GCA_932178445.1). Lineage (NCBI taxonomy): Eukaryota > Metazoa > Arthropoda > Insecta > Hymenoptera > Cynipidae > Andricus > Andricus quercusramuli. Next base: position 239,738 of record CAKNXH010001224.1, read on the forward strand.
AAGTTGGACCAGCAGGAACATTCTCATGACGTGGTTCGTATTCCGTGATGGGATGGAACATATAGTGATGATACTGTTGACCCATTTGCAATCGTACAAAAGCACATTTCATTGCAAAAGGATTTGCAAAGCGCCTCATCCATAACATCACTCCCCAATGGGGGAGTGTATCCATATCTGCGATATAACTACATCCATCCTGCATTCTTATGTAAAGCTGGTGTGAATGAGGGCCGTTACCCAACCCACCTTCTCCTAATTTTGTAGGAAAAAATTAACATTATTTCTATGATGATTTTGTACAGGATAAACTAAAAAGTTTCGAATTTGAAGCGATTGAAGATGAACTAAAAATGACCTTCATATGTATTCATCATTCATGAAATAAAAAATGCTTTTTTCAAAGTAGGGAAGACTATGACAGGATGACACAGATTATTGTCCGGGAATTGTCCGGAAAACAGAAAAAGTTCAGTCTTGGATTGACCCCACAGGATGACAGGCACAAACCAAGACAAAAGAGGCTTGAGCCGACGGAACCAGCAGTACAAAGAATAGCTCAAGGTGCGAGTCCTGGTCCAACATACACCCCGTCGTCATCAGCGGACGAAGTTCCGGTAACACGTACCATAGAAACCGAAGATACCATTGTTCCTAATACAAGAACGAGGTAAAGGGAAATACAGAAATCCTGGCAAGAGAATCAGGCTAAGTGATAGCCGAGCGCTACAAGGCCACACTGCACTCGGCACTGAAGCAAACGGTTATGATTACTGACGGTACGGTCAATCAGGTACAGGCTACGTGTTATTTTCCTATCGAAATGGATCGTGTTTTGTGAATGGTGAAGACACATATTCTCCCGAGCATGGATGAAGAAGTATTCTTGGGCATAGACTTTATCCATAAATTCGGAATCGTGCACGATTGTAGACAACCAATATTTTATTTGGCAGACTAGCCGGAAATAGTTCACCATTATACCGAGGAGGGTACTGAATTGGAAATGGAGAGGAGGGATCATGAAACTGAACAGCCTACTTAACATCCGGCTGCTGTTCTCCTATAACATCAGGATGTTTCTGGATTTGGACAAATGCAGAAAGCTGCATTTGTCTCGTGAAGAGATGAATGCTTCACTGATAATGTACCATCACGCTCTGATTAAGGCGATAACAGGTGAAGAATCGTACTTGTACCTTGGCATATTGCAGGCGAGTGGTCCGCTCCACTTTGAAATTAAAAAGGCGCTTGAGACTGCTTTTTCGGGTCGCTTTAGTTGGATTCCAGCATCTGGCCTTAGTGCATAGAACATCACAAAGCCAATTAACACCCGTGCCATTCGTCTCCTAACATATTCCTTTGGTTTGGTCACCTGATCCGTGACTGACCTCGAGAGGCTTAACAGAATCATCCGCGTGCAAATGTCTGAGCACTGAATGCACCATGGAAGGGTAGCCGTAGAGAGAATAGTTTTGCCACGCAAGCTTGGAGGCAGAGGGGTTTTGGATGTACGTCGATTGTGTGCCTCTCAGGTAACGTAATTGCGCGAATATTTCCAAAACAGGACTAACATCTCACTCTATAAATACATCTGTAGAATTGACCTAAACACCCCCTCAAAATTGGCAACTGTTGATTTCCAGAATATCGGACATCTCAATGCTGAATAGCTAGCTGCTCAGTGGCGAAGTAAACCATTGCACAAGCAACACCTCCAAATATTAGATCTTCCTTGCGTGGATAGAGATGCCTTAAACCTCTGGTTGAGGCAGGGAGAACTCTTTCCAGAAACGAAAGGATTTGTCATTGCCATCCAGGAAAGGGTAATAAAGATGAGGAATTGCCAAAAACACATCCACAATATGGCGGCAGTTATTAGCAAATGTCGTCTTTGTTGAGATTCCAATGAGAACATCGAACACATGGGACAGGACTATTCTGACTGACCATCGTGTCATACACAATCGTCCAGATGTCCTTTGGTAAGATAAACATGTCCAACACGTGAGAATAATAGACATAAGCGTTCCCCTCAACAAGATCATCAGGAACGGAATACGCAATTTTTTTTTTTTATTTTAACTTAAACGTTCCAGATCTCTCCGTAATAAACTGTGTAAACAGTTCTAATTTTTCCAGTTCAAAGCAATGACTTGTAAAACGTTATGATAGTTGAGGGGAAGTTTTTTGTGTACCAGTTCCAGAATATGACATTTTTATTGTTCAAATGAAGTAAAAAATGTTACGGAATCACGCTCTTAGACTTAGCTTTACTACTTGTCGCGTATCATATTTCTGTAACATTATTTTATTTATTATATTTGCTGCAACTAAATTAATGTATTTTTACTAAGCAATATGGTCGTTGCAACCAAAATTTTTATTTGTTTATAAAGTCTAACTAAAAATATAATTTTCAATCAAATAATTATTTCTAACATAATACAAGAAATAATTAGTTAATGTGGGCGCCGAGCGCCTACAAGGAAGGGTTTCGTAGGATTTGAAGACGTTAATCAAGGTATCAATGGAATTTCGAAACACAATTTTCTCAATTACGTGAAAAGGAATTTTTTGGAAGAACATTTTGGTCAATGAAATTTTTTGAAAAAAATTGTATGTGAAAAGATATTTGAAAAAAATTTCTTAAGAACAAACATTCCTTCATAAAAAAATTATGTGCACGCTATTTTTCGTTGAAAATTTGTCTTTTTAATTTGAAAATTCACCTCGTTTGATAGAAATTTGATATCTTTTTATCAAAAATGTAACTTTTGGTTGAAAATAAATCTGTAAATTTTCACATTTTGAAATTGTTTTCTTGCTAATTGTACTAACATTTATTTTCAGACAATTTCAATTAATTTTGGTCATTATTTTATAGATGAACGAATAATTTTGAGAAATTTCAATAAGGATTATGAAACCGAAAGCTATAATATTTTAAATTAATAACAACATGTTGGGTCAATGTCGAAAGGGGAACGAAAATTCAGAAAATAATTGTATGACTTGCGTGAGTCGTCTTTTCCAAACATCAGGCAGTGATAAATACATATTTCTTCAAACGACGTAATCTTTCGTCATTATTTTTAACTCGCCTTGAGCGCGAAAAAGTAAAAACAATGTTATAACTTATGAGATGAAAAATTCGATTCCATCACAGTTCAAATGATTTAAAAATGTAACATTTTAGATTCTTTGAGGGATCTTTGTATTATTTGAGGATTTTCAGTGAAATCTTGCGTTCATATATACTTCTATTTTATGCTCCCCTCTATGCACTTTTAACAATGCTTTGATAAATATTTTTTATGATTTTAGGGATCAACAAATGATTTTTTGAAAGATAAACGCAAGTGATGAAGTTTAGGACAAGGGTGGTCCGCTGAATCTGGGCATCTACGTCAAAACCTCAGAAGGACTGCTCCGTCCACTCTAAGTTGACACTCCCATCTCAACGGCCTGGCTAAGAAGGCTGCCGGATGTTAGGGTGAAGGTGCCCGGATTAGGTGTACTAACCTAATCTGAACCTCTTCTCGAAAGAACTGGTTAGGCATGCTGCCGGATAGCAGTGTAAAGGTGCCCGGATTAGATGTACTACACCTACCTGGCTCACTCTTCCTAACGACCTGGCTAAGAAGGCTGCTGGATGTTGGGATGAAGGTGTCCGGATTAGGTGTATCATCAACATCTGACCTTCTCTCCCTAACGACCTGGTCAGGCAGGCTTCCAGATGGCAGGGTAAAGGTGCCCGAATTAGGTGTACTACCCTAGCCTGCACCTCTTTTCTTAACGGCCTGGCTAAGAAGGTTGCTGGATGTCAGGGTAAAGGTACCTGGATTTGATGGATTTGATTCTAAAGACAGTAGTCTTTAGAATGAAAGAGGATGGCCCAATGAGCTTTATAGCTTGAGCTTCAGGGCAGGCTCTCGCGGACTCATCCGCCCACAATACATCAATCATCAATCAATCAATCAGGTTTTAATTATCATAATAAGTATTCCACAAAATAAATAAAGGAGGGGCGGGGGTATTTTATGTAACTTTTAGGGAACTATGAGTTACTTCTTCCAGTAACGTATATAACTGTCGCAAGTTACTTTTCTTACTGAGTAGCATAACTGTAACGTATTGATTGAAGAAAAATTAACTTACTCGAAATTCTTTTAGAATGACAGGCGCCCTGGGAACTTAGACCTGTAAAAACATAGGAATTTCAATTATTTTTGTACCATTAAGCCATTTCCCTTTCGGGGTAGGCGTGACCCTACTCGATTCTGGTATTGTTTCTAGGTGGATTATTTACTACTAGTACTACTCGTGTGGCCAGACCACACCCAGGACGGGCCAACAGCACGCAGTGTTCCCGAACGGTCACCCATCCAAGTATTAACCGCGCCCAACACTGCTTAACTTCAGTGATCTCACGAGAACTGGTGTTTTCAGTGTGGTATCGCCGTGAAGATCAATTATTGATTATTATTAATTATAAATTATCAGCATAAATTCTCAAACAAGTTTGTTTTCACGGATTTTCGTACATCTCGCCCCCAAATTGGTGCGAATCCGCAAAAAAATTGATACGTGTTTTTGGAAAAGATATGTAAAGGTCCCGCTAGCTCCATGGAGCTTAACACGGATTTCCCATGAAAAATAAAGAAAGTTTTTGTACATTTTATTCAAACCCAGCTATAGAATACAAATGAATAGTAATGAATAGTTAAAAATTGATCACTTATTCGTTACTTCAAAGATAAAATTTCACAATACTTACTAATGGAATCAAGAATAACGACCAGGGTCATAATCAAAGGACAAAGGATCCTCATTTTTCAAAACGTCGCGAAAAAGTGATTAATGAAGAATCTTTAAAACAGCCTTACTAATCAATATTCTGATATTTTCTGCATATTATACGCCATTCATGACGTAATGCTTCTGATGTTTCCTACAAATCATTGTTCAAACAAAGGAAAGTAAACTAAAAACGAACATTTTCTGATGAAATCATACATATAAAATACATTGAAATCTCTATTTGACAAATATCTTCATATAAAACTTTTTCGTAATTAGAACTCATTAGAGATTAACAGGCAATATTTAATGTCAGCTCAGACCAGATGGAAATATGAGAGAAAAATTATTTTAAAAAATGTTCCTCTCATAGATTTTTTCTCTCGTCTAATCGCAAATTTTAATCTTTTTTTGAATATACCAGTTTTGTATTATTATATTGTTTCGCAGCTTGTGTCGTTTGTCCAAAAATTTAATTTTTTTGTTTTCAATGCAACGTGAATTTCAAGATTTTTCATTATTTTTTTTTCCGAACAAAATTTGAATTTTCGATTTTTCAGAACAATCCGAAAAGTTGCTATGACAATAATGCATTCACTCACACAAATTTGATCCTCACTTCATTAAATTCTCTAAACTGTGACTACTTTTTTGTTTAGAAGAGATGATATACATTTCTGAAGATTTCACTGCATTAAAAAGATCTAGAAATATTGAAATAAGGTTATTGTAGAAACAATTCGTGTCCATGCTGATTCATTTTATTTATCATAATGTGAGCCTAGACCAGCATCAGTTTAGTTTGTGCTATTTCTTTCTGCTTGGTCCTCCACTTGAATGTGATCTACTTGCTTCTGATCTACTTCGTCTTGCTCTAGGTGTCCCTTCTCCACTTGGTCCTGCTATATCTGGTCCTACTCTACTTGGTCCTTCTCCACTTGGTCCTGCTATACTTAATCCTGCTCCACTTGGTCCTGTAATTCGGGGAATTTTTCAGTAATTCATTGTATATTATATTCCATTTCAGTTTTTAAATTACCCGTTGGATAATCACTGGAATGATAACGTAGAGGCCTTGGGGGTCCTGCAACTTCGTCATAGCGCCACACGGTTTCGAATGTTGCAATACGTCTTCCTCCTACTCTCAAATGATAACCATTTCTTATCTTCACTATTCTCCCACCTGATATGAAAAGTAAAATATAGATTTTTAATAACCTTTAGGTAGAAAGAATAAATGATTATATGTTTGTTTGAAGCTACAAATGTCCATTTTAGCAAGACACTCACACTTATCTGTTGCAATAACTCTTTGTTAAATTCTAAGAATTTTTATAATATACCTGAAAATTAGAATTTTTTTAAAATCTAATGAGAGATGTGAACGAAAGATTTTCTTTCATTTTCCGAAAAACCAAACCTTCTTTATTATTTACAAATATTTTGAAAAATTCTGCTAATATGAGAAAGGCATATACGCAAGCTGGACCATTTTTTTAGACCAAGAGAATTTTTCTTCCAAAAATATAATTTTCATATGAAATTCTGCTGGTCACAAAAATAGTTCATCACCCATAAAAAGCACTGTATATCTTCCTTATAGAAGGCCGAATTTAACAAAAAATTGGCAAAAAACAAAAGCAGTTTTCAGTGAGAATCGACTCGAATCTTCTTCATATTTTCTGAAGGATTTCGAAGCAGGACTTTGAGAGTCCTTAGAATCCAAAATGGAAATTAGAATATTCCAATTGGATTCAAAGCTATAGAATTTTACAGAAAAGTTTGTGTTTTTTTGTAAATAGGTGTCAAAATAGATATATTCATAGCTTCATGTAAGAACTTGTTTTCATAAATCGGAAAAAATATGAGGATCCTGATTTCTCGAAAAACATGTTTCATTACTGAAAGATAACAAATAAACAAAATAAAATTTATTTGATGATAAGAAACTTATATTCCTCTTAACTCGCAAAAACCAAGTTTTCATTCACAGTAGTTTTTTGAGACCCTATTCAGGACCAAAAATACAAGTTCATTTTTTTCGGGGAAGGGGGGCGTGAGATTGAAAATGTTGAACAACAAGATCGTTTCCAATGCGTCTCTGGATCCGCCCTAGTGAAGCTTTATGTATAATTCCCTCATATTTGTTTTATATTGTATTATAATTTTTGAATTACCGTCGTAAAAATTTCTTCCTACATATGTTCCAACTTTGAAATTGTCCCAATCGTACAGTTCGGCACCATTTCCCCATTCGACTGCAAAATAAATGAATGAATTATTTTAAACATTGAGTAAGTCATGAACTTATAACAGCTATATTGTATTAAATTGTGAGTCTACTAATAATTATCCAAGACATTCCATTCCGGGAACAGGTGTTCCGCGTCCACCTCTCTTTCTCCTAGAGAGCGGGAGAGGTGGTAGACGCATGCGCGTGGTAGACCCGTGCGTCACAGAGGAGAGATTCTCGCAAGCGTTTAACACCACTCTCACTCTCTTGGAGAAAGATAGGTGGACGCGGAACATCTGTGCTGAGTTCTCGGTATTATCATCAGCCACTTATTTTGTCATCTAGTTGCGGCTTTGTTTTTTGGCTGAAGTGATTACAAATTTGTTAGAAACAAAGTCAGGAAAGCTTAGATTGAAACAAATTGTAAACTCTAGACTCATTGGCCCAGAAAAAAACTAATTCTGCCTCACAGTGCAGCATCTTGATCCGTTTATGGAACATTCCATAATTAGGAAAAAAAGTAGACACTTGATGGTGAATTCTCTGAAATTTTGTTTAGAAATATAATCTTAAAGTTACCTTTCTTAATATACTCTCCCCTGAATTTAAGTCCCCACAGTGTGCCATCTGGATTAGGAATTGGTACAGCCAAATCTTTACCATATAGAATCCCCTTCGGTGAACCATCTGGATTCCGAACAACTTTGCGTTCGTCTTCCGGATTTTCAGCTTGATAATTAAGATCTGGTATCAGAGAACGTTGCCGTGATGAAGAAGCTGATTCTGTAGGAACGAATACAGAGATTTTCATCGAACAATTTTTTCAGTACATCTAAAATTTCTTCTCAGATTTGCGCTTGTTAGTGAAAAATACTATGAAATGAAAAATTTTTTAATTTTTGATCATAGAATAGATATAAATAAATTGTCAACAAAAATGATGAATCGACAAGCAAAATTAAGAATCTTCAACCCGAAAAAAATTAATTTCTGACAAAGTTAATTGAATAGTTGAATTTTCAATGAAAAGCAATCAATGTTCTAGCAAAAATGAAATATTTCAATATAAGATTGGTTAGGTATTATACTCTACTTACGAGCACAATCCAGAAATACCATAAAAGTGACAAGCAGAGTTACCAGAAAAATCTTCATTTTTCTAGTAGAATAAAACCAAATTTTTAAAGAATTTATTCAACGGCAACTGATAATTTTCTGGATCTGTTACACCTGTATATGTACTAGCTGTTATCTTATTACTGACACCTTCCTTTAGACGGTGGGATGCAGTTGAGACACTTAAGGCTAGCGTGAATCTTACTTTTATTGCGATGACATACTCAAACTTTATTTGCTTTTCTCAAAAATTCTAGAGTGGTTCGTGATCGTAAGATCCGTAAACATTTCATCATGCAGATAAGAAGAATTAATTCCAGAAAAAAAATGTCCATGCATATAAAAATGCCAAATAAATGAAATTATTTGTGAGGTCTACAAAAAAAAAATTTGCAAAAAGGTACAAAATTTCCACAACTGTAATTTTTTGTAAGTATTTACCAACGTTTCGGTGCTCACACACAGCACCCTTATCCATAGATGGTTGACACTTAACTTCGAACCACATTAGGACAAATACTCTCATGATGAATTGAACTAAAACTCTCAACTCAAATGATGGATTCTCTGTCCCAGTGTAAGTTCGGAGAGTTCTACTCATCCTAGTCAACCATCTGGCATTCGATAATTTCCCTGGACTCTTTCAAGCAAGATCTTCAGAACACTCTCCTTCTGTGATAGTATTCCATATATCTAGCAGATACTTTTGATCAGCACTAAGATCACGGGTGTCAACTACAGGAGAATAAGGACTGTCGACAGCATCGAAGCTTACAACCAGAAGTTCTTCACAAGAAGCTAAGCTTTTTCCGAGTGCACCAGAAAAATCGTTAGGACCAGAAGTTCCTCCATCAAGTTTTATAAACAAAGCTTTGAATGGCAGCTTATCACCATGAAGCTGACAGACACTCCATTGTAGCGGTTTACCCAATTCTAATTCTAGCAATTGAGTTATATCTGCGATTGGAGGTGTTGGTTTCTTTGTCAAAGAAAAACTGGAGGACAACATGTGTGATCGTTTTTGCATCTGAAGAGGATGATGATATGTGTCCTAAATAAGTACGTCCTGGTTCTTGATTCAGAGAAGTATGTTCTTCTCGTTTTGTTGTTCGCTGTGTTTTTTCTTTACTTGTTCCATCCATCACTTTTGTTTCGTTTTTTCTTCCATCGGAGTAAAAAGCCTTAATTTCTGAAGCCAAAGAGAGCTGCTCTTTCTGAATTTTATGACGAGGTTTTGTTCTTTCCCGATAGAGTTTACTCTTGTCAAAAACTAAACCTTTTACCTCCGGAATGTACTTACTCAAGTCATGCAAAATTGATGAAGCCAGTGAAGCTGCAGACCTGTATCCGATGCCGTTCTGTCACAGACTTTTGAAAATGTTGGACAGTTTAATCTTGTCTGATCTATAAATTTTCCCAATAAGGGACCCATGCATCCTCAATATCTTCTTCGGTAGGCTGGTAATCGTCTTTTACATCGTCATCCATAATCGAGCCACAGTAAGAACTATCACCTCCAATTTGTACCTTCTGACGCTTTCTTAGGATAACTTCTTCACTTTGATCTTGAAGTACATCAGTCATCAAACGATGGCTGAATCACGATGACTGATGGTAGCTGGGAGGACGCAGCTTTCACTCTCTCAAAAATGAGGCTTTTTCAGTTCACGACGATGCATTTCTGATCGCCAGGAGCCCCGGCGACAATTCAACGCTTTTAGCAATATTGACAAGCAAATAAAAAACTAAAGAAAAAAAACAAAGTCAAAATTGAAGGTTCACTTTTCCATTCAGAGCACGAGCTAATTGGAACAATGAATGATGGAAAAGTATGTCAACATCTTACTGGAACAACATCTGGAGCAAATTATTCTATCTGTCAAGCAAAACCAAGTCAAATGAATAATTCAACGCAAGTCCTGCAAAGAAAGAAAAATGAGGATGCATTTCAGTTTGGATTGCAATGTTGGCATTTATGGATCAGACTTATGGAATGCTTATTAAACATAAGCTATCGGCTGCCACTAACAATTTGGGCATGTAGAAAAGATGAAGACAAAGAATTTCGCAATACCACGAAAGACCTCATAAAAAGAGAAATTGGTCAACAACTTCGCTCAATTGTAGACATTTCAAACCAAGGTCCTGGCTCTTCTGATGATCGAAACACATCTAGAAAGTTTTTTGAAAACAATCGGATGATTTCCAAAATCACTAGCTTCGATAAACAGGTTTTGGAAAAGTTTCACATACTATTGCAACTTTTGGCACGTGGCAAACCAATCGATACAAACATGTTGCCCAAACATTGTCTGGAAAGAGCAGAATTGTATGTGTACCAATCGGTCAATCATCAGAAGAGGCACAAGAAGCTAAAAATGAAGACTTGAGAAGATGCGGGGAGAACAATACCAGAAAAATAAGTCGTATTGATACAAATACTGAATTACTGCATCACTTCTTATTCTCTGCTGATCTGTACATAACAAGTTCAAAAACAGATTTCGTGAAGCTAGAAAAAACATTGCTTTCAGAAGCTAGAGCAATGGTTGTAGAAACTACCTAACAGAACTCACTGTGATCATTTTATCGTAGTGGTTCATCTTTAAAATAAGTCGATCAATTCCGTTAACCGAAAAAGAAAGTCAAGTGGTAATTAGGTTTCTCTGATGAATCATCAATTTTCATCAACTTATGGCAAGGACTTATTGCTAACTAATTTTAATCATATTCCACAAGAAAAAAATTTTAGTTCACGGATACATTAACAAAGAAAAATTAGTTTACTTCATTGTTAATGAAGATATAAATTATTGATCAATATCAAACTATCAAAAAAAGTTAAAAAATGTGTCATTGACAGTTGATTACACACAACAACAAAAAACAAGTTTAAGTATAGAAAAAAACTTTCACTTTACGGGCAAACTATACAAGATACGAAAAAAATCAATTTACAGAAGTTGTTAGCCAAAAAGAGGTTCTGATTTTTGATTAAATTTTATTCACAGCTACTTTGAAAAATGCATCATTTCAATGGATTTATACTATTGAAATTCGTAATATGCATTGGTATTGGAACATATGTATTTTCTTTATCATGTTGTTATGATTGAAAAATGTGGGCATCCTGTAAGAATAAAAAACCGTCTGAAAAAAATGTGTAAATTTTTTTTGAAACAACTTTTGTCTCTTCATTTCTTTCGTTTCTTGTGTCGTTTTTCCAAAACTTTAATTTTTTCATTTTTAACCTTATTTTTACGACTGAAAGAAAATCTACTTGTGTCGTTTTTCAAAAAATGTAATTTTTGTATCTCTAATGATATTTTTTACGATTAAAAGAAAAACTACGTGTCCTATCAAAAAATTATGCAGGACAAATTTGTAGCTCTTTTTTGGATGAGCAATTTTCGTCGATTTATTTATTTTTTTTATTTTTTTGTAGCTTGCGTCGCTTGTCCAAAAATGCAATCTTTTTGTTCCCAATGCTGTTCTTTACGAATTTAAATAAAAACTGAGCATCCTATCAAAAAGTGATATTTACTGAATTTGTTGATCAAATCAAAGTAGCTTGAGAATGGGTTCTTTATAAATAAATAATAAGTGTGCATGTCAGATTATTTGAAAAATATTTATAAATACAATTTTGTTATTATATGTTATTATTTTCTTCATAAATAAATTTAATATAAACTTCATTACATCCTGTGATGTACCTGGGATATCCCAGTTTATAAATCTGCTTGTCTGCCGATATCTCTTGATCACGCTGTGGCATGCAAGGGTGCACTGTAGACAACACCAGTTTCCATATTGAGGTAGAAGTGGTTCGCTGCCGGATAGTCGCCACTTTCTGGATGTTCTCTAGTTCCACTACGATGGTTATGCTTGCTTACTTCGTACACTCCCAATTTTTCAGCTATATAAGTATGGCCCTCTATGGTTACCTCCACGTAGACTGGAAAAGTTGGACCAGCAGGAGCATTCTCATGACGTGGTTCGTATTCCATGATGGGATGGAATATATAGTGATGATACTGATGGCCCATTTGCATTCTTAAAAAAGCCCATTTATGTGCAAACGGATTTGCATAGCGCTTTAGCCATAAGGCCACTTCCCAATTGGGGAATGGAAGTATATTTGCAAAATATCTAGATCCGTCCTGCATTCTCAAGTAAAGTTGGTGTGAATGATAGTCGTGACCCAGCCTACCTTCTCCTGATTTTGTAAGAAAAAATTCACATTAATTTATGAAAATTTTGTACACGATGAACTTAAAAGTTTTGAATTTTAAGCAATTGAAGATGAACTAAGAATGACCTACAGATGTATTCATGAAATGAAAAATGTCTTTTTCGAATTAGCGAATACTGCGGCTGGATGGGACAGATTATCGTCCGGAAATTGTCCTGGGAACAGAAAAAGTCCAGTCCCGGATTGACCCCACAGGATGACAGGCACAAACCGGAACCGAACAGGCTTGAGCCGACGGAACCAGCAGTACAGAGGATAGTTCAATGAGCGAGTCCTGCTCCAATAGACACCCTGTCGACATCAGCGAACACGGTTCCGGTAACACGTACCATAGAAACCGAAGATACCATTGTTCCTAATACAATAACGCGGTTAAGGGAAAAACAAAATCCCTAGCAAGAGAATCAGGTTTAGTGATAGCCGAGCGCTACAAGGCCACACTGCACACGGCAGTGAACCAAACGGTTATAATTGCTGGCTGTACGGTCAGTCAGGTCCAGGCTGCGTGTTATTTCTCCAGCGAAATCGACAGCGTTTCACAAATGGTGAAGAGCCATATTGTCCTCAAACGTGTGAAGAAGTATTCTTTGGCATAGACTTCATTCATACATTTGGAATCGTGCACGATGGTAGACAACCAATATAGTATTTGGCAGACTACCCGAAAATAGTTCACCATTATACCGAGGAGGGTACTGACATGGAAGTGGAGAGGAGAGATCATGAAATTGAACAGCCTACTTAACATCTTGCTGCAGTTCTCCTATGACATCTGGAGATCTCTGGGTTCGAACAAATGCAGAAAGCTGCATTTGTCCCATGGAGAGATAAATTATCCACTGATACTGGATCATCACGCTCCGATTAAGGCGATAACTGATGAAGAATTGTACAAGTAGGCAAAAGGTTGCAGCTTGTAGGCAGAGGGGTTTTGGATGATTGTCATTTGTGTGACTCTCAGGTAACGCTATTGCGCGAATATTTCCAGAACAGGACTATCATCTCACTCCACAACTACATCTGTAGAGTTGGCCAATATACCCCCTTAAAACTGGCAACTCCTGATTTCCAGAACATCAGACATCTCAACGCTGAATCTATTATATTTCGTAAGGGGAACGGAAATATGGAAAAGAATTATATGACTTGCGTAAGTCGACTTCACCAAACATTAGGCAGTAATAAATAAATATTTCTTCAAATGAGGTGATCTTTCGTCATCATTCTTAACTCGCCTTGAGCGCAAAAGAATAAAAATTCTGTGAAGGCTCTTTGTATTATTTAAGTATTTTCAGTGAAATGTTGAGGTTTTATGTTCTTCTCTTTCATGCTCCCCTTTATGTCCTTATCAGAATGCTTTGATTAATATTTTATACGATATTATGGATCAACAAATGATTTTTAAAAGTATAAACGCAAATGATGGAATCTAGAAGAATTGCAGTCCGCTGAATCTGGGCATCCACGTGAAAACCTCAGAAGGACCGCTCCGTTCACCCTGACATTCCCATGTCAACGGCCTGGCTAAGAAGGCTGCCGGATGTTAGGGTTAAGGTGTCCGGATTAGGTGTACTACCCGAACCTGGCCCTCTCTTTTTAAGGGCCTGGCTATGAAGGCTGCCGGATGGTAGGGTAAAGGTGTCCGGATTAGGTGTACTACCCTAATCTGGCCCTCTCTTCCTAACGACCTGGCTAGGCAGGCTGCCGGTTAGCAGAGTCGAGGTGCCCGGATTAGCTGTACTACCCTAACCTGGCCCTCTTTTCTTAACGGCCTGTCTAAGAAGGCTGCCGGATTTCCAGGTGAAGGTGCCCGGATTAGGTGTACTGCACCTTACATCAATCATCATCAATCAATCAGGTATTAATTATCATAATACGTATTCCAAAAAATAAATAAAGGAGGGGGGGTTGATGTAACTTTTAGGGAACTATGAGCTACTTCTTCCAGTAACGTATATAACTGTAGCAAGTTCCTCTTCTTACTGTTGTGAGTAGCTTAACTGTAACGTATTAATTAAAGAAAAATTAACTTACTCGAAATTCTTTTAGAATTACACGCGCCCTGGGAACTTAGTTCTGTAAAAAAATAGGAATTTCGATGATTGATTATGCATGTTTTATTCAGAATCGATAATATTAAGTAATTCCACTCAAAAATTATCTAGTGTCTTCAAAACCAGCTATAGAATACAAAGGAATATTCAGATTGGGAATATCATCCCCATATGTCTGTTTTAGAGGATCCCAAAAAACCCCATTAGTGAGCAATTGTGTTTTGCGAGTTTCTGAAGCTAATTATGATTTTCTGCTTTTCTTTTAAATACAAATTGTATCTTATACTCAAAATCCTACATCCTACTGATAATTAGGTGTTTGAATACATTTTTAAGCAAAATAATATCTTTTCTAGCAACTTTCTTTTGAAATAGTGTTAGAAACTCGAGGTTTTTTTCAAATTTTCTAATTTATTTTCAGCTTTTTATTTCGAGCGAGGCAAAATTCAATTGAAATCAACACAGATAATTGTTTACACAATTATTATATTTAGTATTGCTGTCTCAGAATAATATTAGAAAGTTGAAGTTTTTTTTTCTAAAAGTTTCCACTTATTATCCACTGTTCAATTGGAATGAGGTAATAATTAATTAATGTTAACAAGCATGACTCTTTGAACGATTTATCATCATTTTTAATGATATTATCTTTGAAGAATCCTATAGGAAGTTGCGGTTTTTCGTAAAGTTTTGAACTTTGCTTTTATATATTAATCATACTGAATGTAAATTTTCCTTGAAGTAATTTCTGATAGCGTTAAAAAAAAATTAATATTAATATTTATCATTTGAGTCTAACTAAAGAATAAGGAAAGAGCCGAAAATTTCAGAAAAACGAGTAACTTCCTGAAATTATTTGAAAACAAGATAGTTATACATGATAATAAATTTTACAAATAACTAGGTTTGTTAAATTGAATTAATTATTATCTCACTACGTAAAAACTGGATCAAATTTTAACTATAATTATTTTATGAAAGGATTATTTTTGTTGAATGTCATTACTTTTATCGCACTCAACAGAAATTTGAAAATTTTATAAAAAACCGCAACTTCCTACCATTATTCGAAAAAATATTATTTTACATAACAGTAAATTATGTCCTTACTCTGGTCAAACAGTGAACAGAATGTGGAAAATTTAAAAAAAAAACTGCAAATTTCTAACAATATTTAAAGAGAATATTATTATGAATAATAATAAATTATTTAAAGATTGGAACAATTTGCATAATTAAAATGAGAAAAATGTCAGCCACTAAAGATTAATTGAAAAAACCGTTAAAAATTGATCACTTGTTAGTTAGTTTAAAGATGAAATTTTAGAATACTTACTAATGGAATCAAGAATAACGACCAGGGTCATAATCAAAGGACAAAGGATCCTCATTTTTCAAAACGTCACGAAAAAGTGATTAATGCAGAATTTTTAAAACAGCCTTACGAACGAATATTCTGATGTTTTCTGCATATTATATACTTTTCATGTCGCAATGTTTCTGGTGTTTTTTACAAATCTTTCTTCAAACAAAGAAAAGTAAGCTAAAGACGAAACAATTTCTGATGAAATCATACATATAGCATACATTGAAATCTCTATTGGACAAATATCTTCATATGAAACTCTTTCGTAATTAGAACTCATTAGATATTAACAGACAACATATAATGTCTATTCAGACTTGATGGTAGTATGAGAGATAAATTATTTAAAAAAATGTTTCTCTCATTGCTTTTTTTTTCTCGTCTAGTCACACATTATTATCCCTCTTTTGAATAAACCAGTTTTAAAAATCGGTTTATTATAGTAAAACTTTTTTCATTAACATGATGCAAAGTTGATATACAAATCATAAATTTTCAAATAGAACAATTCTGACAATGTTTGCATGGAAATCATAAAGCTGGAAAAGGGATAGGGTGCGAGAGAACTTTTCCTTTCCTATTGTTTGAATGGCTTAATAGTAGAAACCTTAATAGTAGAAAAGTGGTAGCTGACACCAACTACCGAACTCATTGCTCACGGTAGAGCAGTTTGAGATCTTCAGGGAGGCTACCTGGAGGGCGCTTGGGAAAGTGTCCCCAGATCAATGGCCAAAATTTGTGACCTCCTTCTGCGTATACTCTGCGAAGGAAGTTAGCGGTCTCCCGCTGTTTAACTATGTTCGAGAGACCTGATGGTGATAGCCACGGATCTCAAAAGAATAGGGAGGCTGGTTCTGGGATCAGCTTATTTTCTTTATGACAGCGATACTAACCCACCAGTGGTACTTAAACTGGTGGAATATTGCAAGGTAAGAAGTATTCCTCTTCTGTGGGGGTGTGATGCTAATTCCCACCATACTTTGTGGGGTAGCACGGACGTCAACTCAAGAGGAATACCTAATCACTAATTACTTAGATATTCTTAATACGGGGAACACCCCAACTTTCCGTAATTTTGTCAGGGAAGAAGTCATTGACATCACTCTCTGCACCAGTAGTTTTAGGGATAGTATCAAGAAGTGGAGATTTTCAGACGAACCCTCTCTCTCAGGTCAATCACAGATAGAGTTCGTGTTGGAACCAGTTTTACCCGCTGGCCCTACATGGATCAGAAATCCAAGAAGAACGGACTGAGATCAGTTTTCCACGGAACTAGGATGTGCACTCTCAGAGACTTGATCATTTCTTTCTATTCAATTGGTAAGTTTGAAATCGATTAATATCATCTTCTAAGTTATTCTGGGTATACAACCAAGCACAAATTACTTGAGTTTGAACATGATTTATAAGATATTCAAAAAGAAACTCTTTGGTAATTGGTGGATTCACTCACGTAAACTTGATATTTACTTCATGGTTTTTTTTTAAACTTTGACTACTTCTTTGTTTAGAAGAGATAATATAGATTGCTAAAGATTTCGCTGTATTAAAGATCTAGAAATATTGAAATAAGGTAATTGTAAAAAGAAATTCGAGTTCATGCTGATTCATTTTATTTATCTTAATGTGGGCCTAACATATTTCCTTAGTTTTTCTTTGTCTTTTGTCAATGTTCACATGCGACATCATCATTATTTCGACCTAATGGAAGAGTTAGACCAGCATTATTTCAGTTGGTGCTATTTCTTCCCGATTGGTCCTCTACTTGATCCTGCTTCACTTGATCCTGCCAGGAAAAATAGAAAGTTCATTATTTCACTGGGTGAAAAATCAATAATGTAAAACAACTAAGCAGGTTAGTCTGCAAACTTCTCGCATCAAATCATCAACATCATTGGCAACATTAATATTTTCATTTGTATCCTTCATCCCCAAATCTTCTACTTCTTCTTTTCTCAAAAAACTTGAGCTGTCTCTTTAGAAACTATCCTCCTTGAGAAATTTTTTCATTTACAAATGTTTTTAAATCTATTTTTGTCAAGATATTCTTCAAATGTTTCGAAAAATAGTCTTATTACTATCTACATTTTTTAAGCAAAATCCGTTAAGCCGCTTTTGGGAGGAACAACTTTTTTAAATTTCATTTGAGACAAGCAATTGAGACAAGCTCATGTCAGCACTTTAGATTCAATGTGAGCGGAGGCAGATTTTGTATGCTTATCCAGCCAAGCTGATCGCAAATTTTTGGTAATTAAAAATTCACCAGAAATTTGAGAAATGTTTTGGATTTCTTCCGGAAACCGTTGGATACCTATTTCTGGATTTTTTGAGTAATCTATTGTATATTATATTTTATTTAAATTGTTCAATTACCGGTTGGATAATCATTGTCATAGCTCCACACGGTTTCGAATGTTGCAATACGTTTTCCTCCTACTCTCAAATGATAACCATTTTTTACCGGCACTATTCTTCGACCTAATTTAAAATGTAATATACAGATGTTTGTTAATCTATAGGTAACACGAATAATTAATTCATAATCCCAAGTTAAGAAAGCATAAGCAGATACAGATCAATCATCGACTTTCCGAATACAAAAAAAAGTATAACAAATGAGCAAATCAAAATTATATATTTTTGGATCCAAATAAGATATTCTGAATTCCTCTGTCGTTTGCGGAGAAGAAGATAGAAAAATATATTTTGAGGAGAGAAGGGATTCTCTCAGCAACAAAAATCGTTCAGTACGCTTAAAACTGATAGAATGTCTTCCTTAAAAAGTTTTTCTTTCATTTTCCGGGATTGATCGAAACCCTACATATCATTTGTTTCAGGACAAAAAATACAATTTTATTTGCTTCGTTCAAAGAACTGGGAGATGGGCGAGAAATTAAGAAATGTTAACCAAAAATATTTGTTTCCAATGCGTCTCTGGATCCGCCCTATTGACGCTTTATGTATAATTCCCTAGTATTTGTTCTAGATTGTATTATAGTTTTTGAATTACCGGGTGCGCCTTGTGGCTTGTTGTAAAAATGTCTTCCTTGGTATGTTCCAACTTTGATATTGTCCCAATCGAACAGTTCGGCACCATTTCCAAATTCGACTGCAAAGTAAATAAAGTAACTGATTATTTTGAAGATTGAATGAGTCATGAACTGGGGAATACTATATTGTTATAAATGGTGAGTCTACTAATAATTATCCAAGGCATTCAATTCTGATATATTTTCTGAAACCCACTAATCTTCGACAGGGTACGTCTCGTGAATACCGAGGACACAGAGCGACCCAATTACGACCTCCAACCATCTTAGCATTTCATTGACAAGCAGGGATGCTTTTTAGGTTCAAAACAAAGAAAGCTTGTCATTCCTAAGATCACCGATGAAGAGAAGGAATGACCTTACAGAATTTCCTGTAGGCTTTTCCTTGACTATGATGTTCTTCTTGGCTGGTGCCAAAAATTCGATAACAAACACGGTTCCTTTCTCGCAGTCAAAAAATTCTCGCTGAAGCATCTATCCATGAGCAGATGTTTCCGAAATCCTGCTACATTTTTATTTGAGCCGCATTGACATATTTCGCTTCACAAATTTGGTTGCCTAAATAATCCTATCGTTTCGGATAGCTATGAAGGTCTTATAAAGGTTCTTCAAACAAGATATTGGCCGTAATCCTTAGCATCAGACAAGTCGCCCTTCTTCGGGAAGAGCACTGTGCGTCCTTCCACCAACCACTCAGGAATAAGCTCTTCAGACCAAACATGCCCAACTCGGGGAAATTCCCTCTGGCAACTTATGTTCCGCGTCCACCTCTCTTTCTCCTAGAGTGCGGGGGAGGTGGTAGGCGCATGCGTGTGGTGGACGAGTACGTCACAGAGGAGAGTTTTTCGCAAGCGTTTACCACCACTCCCGCTCTCTTGGAGAAAGAGCGGTGGACGCGGAACATCTGTTCCCAGAGGGAATTTCCCCGAGTTGGGCATGTCTGATTCAAACTTTAGATATGAGGTAGAAATGCGGGCTGGATGCTGGTGGGTTGAAAGACACTTCTTGCACCAGAAGCTATTGACACAATCTGGTCCCGGAGTGGAATAGTTCTCAATGCCTCTTAATACTTTTTTCTTCCCTTCGGTAGTAATACATAGGTGGGCATTTCTCTCCAGGTGTCATGAAAATGCAGTTCCTTGAAGCTATTTGTGTATACTGTATCTTCATTTAGTGAATGCTGGACTTTATTGACTTCTTTTCGAAATGCCTCGTCCTCCTCTGTTTTTGGGCAGTGGTTGATAATGATCGAAGGGTCTCGGAAGAGTCAAGATTGGTCACAGAAAAACTGTTCATATTCTCTAACCCATCTCTCATCTTTGTGCTGAGTTGACGCCCCCTTCTTTTGGTATTATCATTAGCTGCTGATTCTTCAGAAAAATCTCCTCCACGCAGGTCATATAGTTGAGGTCTTATTTTTTTGCTGAAGTCATTACAAATTTGTTGAAAACAAATTCAAGAAACCTTAGATTGAAAAAAATTGTAAGCTCTAGACTTCTTGGCCCAGAAAACCCCTTTCTGCTTCACTGTGCGGCATCTTGATCCGCCTATGGAACATTCCATAATTAGGGAAAAACTAGACATTTAATGGTGAATTCTCTAAAATTTTTTGTAAAAATATAATCTGAAAGTTACCTTTCTTAATAAACTTTCCCCTGAAAGTATATCCCCTCAGTGTGCCATCAGGATTAAGAATTCGTTCAGCGAAATCTTCGCCATACTGAATCCCCTTGCGTGTATTGTCTGGATTACGAATAACTTTGTATTCGTCCTCCGAATGCTCAGCTCGATAATTAAGATCTGGTTTCGAAGAGCCACGTCGAGATGAAGAACCCAATTCTGCAGGAACGAAATCAGAGATTTAGTACTTCTTCCAATCCTTTCCACAGCTCCTTCCCCTCTAATCTTAGACCCTTTATCACTATGTTTTTTTTTTCTTTCTTCATATCTTTTTTTTCTATCCTTTGCTCTATTTTTCTCAGCCTTTCCTTCTCCTTATTCCCACTCTCCCCACCTCCAAACTCACTGTTTGAGCTTTCAATTCTTTTTATTCTACCTTTTAACTCCTCTACCTTTTTATTAGGCTCTTCCTTGTTTTCTAGTATTTGCTCCAACATCTGCATCCTTTTCTCTAGCTTTTCCTTGACTTCTTCCCATTTCCTCATTTCTTTCCTATGTTCGACCATTTCCTGTCTAATTTCTTTCCTTATTTCCTCCACCCTTTTCTTCTGCTTTTCTTCATACATCCCCATTACTTCTATCATCATTTTGCGCGTTTCTTTCAATCTTTTGTTTTCCGTCGGACCTTTATCCTCATCTCTGCTTCTTTCTGTCCCCTTATTTTTCTCATCCTTCTCAACAAAGCTATGTTTTTCCGGCGGCAATCTGTACATTCTGGATTTTTCAAGATTGCCCCTATATCTTCCTTGTCTTCACTGCTTCCCCGCTCCTCTCTCTTCCTTTTAAGGAATGCCTCAATTGATCCCGCGCTTTTCGCCCTCAATCTACCCTTTTCTACCGTTTTCCTATACTTTCCCCTTGCCTTCCTTTCTTTGTTCTCCCCTTTTGGTGTACTAAAAACTTCCTGATCCAAATCCCTGCTTTCCTCACTAGTGTTCGCTCCGCCAGCCATGAATCCAATTCAAACAATCCCGCCTTCTATCGTTCTCTGTCTCCATCTACCGTCGCGTGTACCTGCCTTGCCTTTCTCCCTCTCTACCCTGCCCCGCTACAGCATGCTACAACCAACCTGGTCCTCCCACCTTGTCACATACCTCAAACCTACCTAACCTCAACTTACACACAAATCTGTCTTGATTTCCAAAAATATCCTAACCCCCTTGTCAATCTTTCAATCTCTCCATCAATCCCTCACAAACGAACCCCTCTACACACATCCAAAATCCACTCACCTCATATTTCACCGCAATCATCATAAAAACTCAGCACCAAATTTCACTGCTGCCACACACTTTCACGCGGAAAACGGAGGTCCAATTGCTTAAGTTGCGGCAGATATTTCTCCAAATAATATACCTTTGATAATGTTTCCTGAAATATATTAATTTAAATGTTCACAAACAATGACGTTAAACAAATTCGAACTTTTCGAGAACATTTTGGCACCTTTACGTTAAAATAAGGAAGTTTTAAATCAAAGTAGCTTAAGAATGAGTCTTTTGTAAATAAATAATAACTGTGCATGCTAAATTGTTTGAAAAATGCAATTGTGTTTTATCTGAAAAAACCTAAAATTTGAATATCTCGCTACAACAACTGTTCTCAACAATGGTTATTGCTTTCTTCTTGAACCGTCTTTCTGATTCAAAATTCAAAAAAGGTTCTATCCTTACCAAATAGGGAAGTTTTTTCAAAAAGTTTGAAAGTAGATTTTTTCATGAAACGTACACTTATATTTTTTGAAAAGCTTTCGTTCAATTCGTACTATCATAAAGAAGACCTATTGTCAATTTTATATTTTTTCATTTGTTGGAACAAATATTTTTGCTATGCAAAATTGAATATTAACTCGCTCACATTAAAAAGTGAGAAAAAATTGAAAATTGAAGAAAAAGCGGCAATTTCTAGCATTCTTCAAAGATAGTATTATAAAAAATAATAATAAATCGTTTAAACGATTGTGTTTGTTGAAATTAAAAATAATGTTGTATTGAAAACTGGGCAAAAAGCGGAATATTTTTTATAAAACCGCAACTTTTTATCTCCACTGTAAGGGAAAATTGCTGAAAAAATAGTAAATAGGGCAAAAAATGTATTCAACCATCTAATTACCAGCATCAAGTAGCGTTTTTTGTATCAGAAACAATTTTTATTTTAAAAAACAGCATAAAAATCATAATTACCGCCAAACACTCGCAAAACCAATTTTCTCACTTGTGGGTTTTTTTTGGGGACACCATAAAATAGACATATGGGGGTGATATTCAAATAATGATATATAATTTGTATTCTATGGCTAAAAATTTCTGAACGTTAAACGTGAAAATAAAAAAAAAGTCTAATGTATTTTTGGACCATCCTAATGAACATCAACTCAAATACGTATGCAACTGAGTGGCTGAGAATGTTATTTTAATTGTTTTTTCTTTTAAAGTTTTTTCTTGAAGTTTTTCTTTTTCTAAATTCCTCCAAGTGTAAGAACTTACAGATTTCTCAATAATTCACACAAAGTTGAAAGAAATTGTTTTCACCGTTGTTGTTATCGACTGTTCACAGGATAACTTTTGAAAGAATAATTAAATTGGATTGTGTTCTAGCACATGTTTTAAGAGCATTTCCAACATTTTTGTGACCATTGTTCGAAGATTTAAGACTTCTATGAACATTTTCTTCGTACCACATCGAAATTTGAACAATTCATCCCCACAAACTTATTTAATAAGAGGAAAATTGTTAGAGTTAAAACATTTGCAAAATTTAAAAAAAAAAACGAATTTTTTTGAATCACAAATTCAAATTTTGACCCCACGAAAAATAACCAAAAAGCAAAAATTTCATTTTGCAGTCAAACTATGCAAGACATGAAAAAAAGGAGAGACAACAATTTTGATTTCATAAAAGAAATGCCATGCTTCGTACGGACTTTTCGAGAGAAGACATTTTGGTATTGTCATATGATCAATTTAATTGGTCATGTCATTTCTTATACATCACTTAAAAATTAAGATATATCTACATTTTTCAGGAACATATGAAATTCTCCGCTGCATTAGATATTCTTGTCAATTCGCCTAGGATGTCCTATGATGTACCTGGGATATCCCAGTTTATAAATCTGCTTGTCTGCCGATAACTCTTGATCACGCTGTGGCAAGCAAGGGTGCACTATAGACAACACCAGTTTCCATATTAAGGTAGAAGTGGTTCGCTGCCGGATAATCGCCACTCTCTGGATGTGCTTCAGTTCCACTACGATGGTTATGCTTGCTTACTTCGTACACTCCCAATTCTTCAGCTATATAAGTATGTCCTTCTATGGTTACCTCTACGTAGACTGGAGAAGTTGGACCAGCAGGAGCATTCTCATGAGGCGGTTCGTATTCCATGATGGGATGGAATATATAGTGATGATACTGATGGCCCGTTTGCATTCGTAAAAAAGCCCATTTATGTGCGAAAGGATTTGCATAGCGCTTCAGCCATAAGGTCACTTCCCAATTGGGGAATGTAACTATATTTGCAAAATATCTAGATCCGTCCTGCATTCTCATGTAAAGTTGGTGTGAATGATAGTCGTGACCCAGCCTACCTTCTCCTGATTTTGTAAGAAAAAATTTACATTAATTTATGAAAATTTTGTACACGATGTACTCAAAAGTTTTGAATTTTAAGCAATTGATGATGAACTAAGAATGACCTACATATGTATTCATGAAATGAAAAATGTCTTTTTCGAATTAGGGAATACTGCGGCTGGATTGGACAAATTATCGTCCGGAAATTATCCGTGGAACAGAAAAAGTCCAGTCCCGGATTGACCCCACAGGATGACAGGCACAAACTGGAACAGAACAGGCTTGAGCTGACGGAACTAGCAGTACAGAGGTTAGCTCAATGGGCGAGTCCTGCTCCAATAGACACCCTGTCGACATCAGCGAACATGGTTCCGGTAACGCGTACGATAGAAACCGAAGATACCATTGTTCCTAATATAAGAACGCGGTTAAGGGAAAAACATAATCCCTGGCAAGAGAATCAGGCTTAGTGATAGCCGAGCGCTACAAGGCCACACTGCATACAGCACTGAACCAAACGGTTATGATTGCTGACGGTACGGTCAGTCAGGTGCAGGCTACGTGTAATTCCTAACCCGAAATGATTCGGATGACTTCGGATTGGTTCGAGAGGAATTCCTATCCCATACTTTCGCCAGGGAATCGATAGTGTTTCGCGAATGGTGAAGATCCATATTGTCCCCAAATGGGTGAAGAAGTATTCCTCGGCAAAGACTTCATCCATACATTCGGAATCGTGCACGATGGTAGACAACCAATATGGTATTTGGTAGACTACCCGGAAATAGTTCACCATAATACCGAGGAGGGTACTGACTTGGAAGTGGAGAGGAGAGATCATGAAATTGAACAGCCTACTTGACTTCTTGCTGCAGTTCTCCTATGACATCTGGAGGTCTCTGGGTTTGAACGAATGCAGAAAGTTGCATTTGTCCCATGGAGAGATGAATTATTATCCACTGATACGGGATCATCAAGCTCTGATTAAGGCGATAACTGATGAAGAATCGTACAAGCAGGCAGAGGGTTGTAGCTTGTAGGCAGAGGGGTTTTGGATAATTGTCGTATGTGTGACTCTCAGGTAACGCGATTGCGCGAATATTTCCAAAACAGGACTAACATCTCACTGCACAACAAAATCTGTAGAGTTGGCCTATATACCCCCTTAAAACTAGAAACTCCTGATTTCCAAATCATAGGACATCTCAACGCTGAATTTATTATCTTTCGAAAGGGGAACGGAAATTCGGAAAAGAATTATATGGCTTGCGTGAGTCGACTTCTCCAAACATTAGGCAGTGATAAAGAAATATTTCTTCAAATGACGTGATCTTGCGTCATTATTCTTAACTCGCCTTGAGCGCAAAATGATGAAAACAATGTTATAACTTATGAGATAAAAAATTCGATTCCATCACAGTTTAAATGATTTAAGAATGTTACATTTTAGATTCTGTGAAGGCTCTTTCTATTATTTAAGTATTTTTCAGTGAAATGTTGTGGTTTTATGTACTTCTATTTCATGCTTCCCTTTATGCCCTTCTCAGAATGCTTTGATAGATATTTGTTATGATATTAGGGATCAGCAAATGATTTTTGAAAATGTAAACGCAATTGATGGAATTTAGAACAAGGGCAGTCCGCTGAATCTGGGCATCCACGTGATAACCTCAGAAGGACCGCTCCGTTCACCCTGACACTCCCATATCATCAGCCTGGCTAAAAAGGATGCCGGATGTTAGGGTGAAGGTGTCCGGATTAGGTTTACTACCCTAACCTGGCCCTCTCTTTTCAACGAACTGGCTAGGAATACTGCCGGATGGTATGGTAAAGCTGTCCGGATTAGGTGTACTACCCGAACCTGGCCCCTTCTTCCTAAGGGCCTGGCTATAAAGGCTGCCGGATGGTAGGGTAAAGGTGTCCGGATTAGGTGTAGTACCCTAATCTGACCCTCTCTTCCTAACGACCTGGCTAGGCAGGCTGCCGGATAGCAGGGTCGAGGTCCCCGGATTAGCTGTACTACCCTAGCCTGGCCCTGTTTTCTTAACTGCCTGCCTAAGAAGGCTGCCGGATGTTAGGGTGAAGTTGCCCCGATCAGGCGTACTGCCTTCAGAATGAAAGAGTATGGCACAATGGTCTTTATAGGTGAAGCTTCAGGGCTAGCTCTCGCGGACTCATTCGCCCACATTACATCAATCATCAATCAATCAATCAGGTATTAATTATCATAATACGTATTGCAAAAAATTAATGAAGGAGGGGGGGGGGTGATGTAACTTTTAGGGAACTATGAGCTACTTCTTCCAGTAACGTATATAACTGTAGCAAGTTCCTTTCATTACTGAGTAGCATAACTGTAACGTATTAATTAAAGAAAAATCAACTCACTCGAAATTTTTTTAGAATTACAGGCGCCCTGGGAACTTAGTGCTGTAAAAACATAAGAATTTCAATTATTATCATACGGATTTTCGTACATCTCGCCCCAAATTGGTTCAAATCCGGAAAAAAATTAATATGTGTCTTTTTTTTTTTAAAGATATGTAAAGATCCCGCAAGCCCCATGAAGCTTAACATGCAAAAAAATGGTGTCCAAAAACTCGAAAAGCCCAACTTTTCAATTCAATTACAATGAGAGA
This sequence comes from Andricus quercusramuli, assembly GCA_932178445.1. Taxonomy (NCBI): domain Eukaryota; kingdom Metazoa; phylum Arthropoda; class Insecta; order Hymenoptera; family Cynipidae; genus Andricus; species Andricus quercusramuli. The sequence continues at coordinate 266,509 of CAKNXH010001224.1, forward strand.
AATGTTAGCCACTAAAGATTAGGTTAAAAAGAAACTAAATTTATTCATTTTAATAATACTACGCAAGTGTGGAAAATTTATCACTTGCTAGTTAGTTTAAAGATCAAATTTTAGAATACTTACTAATGGAATCAAAAATAACGACCAGGGTCAAAATCAAAGGACAAAGGATCCTCATTTTTCAAATCGCCACGAAAAAGTGATTAATGCAGAATTTTTAAAACAGCCTCACTAACGAATATTCTGATGTATTTTTGCATATGATATACTATTCATGTCGCAATGTTTCTGGTGTTTTTTACAAATCTTTCTTCAAACAAGGAAAAGTAAGCTGAAGACGAAAAAATTTCTGATGAAATCATACATATAGCATAGATTGAAATCTCTATTTGACAATCTTGTCATGAAACTCTTTCGTAATTAGAACTCATTAGAGATTAACAGACAATATTTAATGTCTACTCAGACTTGATGGTAATATGAGAGATGAATTATTTAAAGAAATGTTTCTCTCATAGCTTTTTCTTCTCGTTTAATCACACACTTTTATCTCTTTTTTGAATAAACCAGTTTTAAAAATCGGATTGTTATAGTAAAACTTTGTTCATTAACATGATGCAAAGTTGATATACAAATAACAAAGATTCCTTGGTTTGAGGTAAATCGATTGCCCTACGATATTGAAAAATTTTATTAAAGAATAAGGAATTTATGATCATTTATAATATTTGAAACATTCGCTTCAAACAGAAAAACTTTTTTCATCGACTTAATTCAAAGTTAACGCATGAATAAAAAATACTTTTTGATCATAAATTTCCAAATAGAATAATTCTGACAATGTTTGCATAGGAATCATAAAGCTGGAAAAGGGATAGGGTGCGAAAGAACTTTTCGTTTCATATTGTTTGAATGTCTTAATTGTAGAAAAAACAAAACAAATTACAATCAAATTTTCAATAACAACATTGTTTTTCTCTTGTAGGATGCGCATTTTTCTCAATTATAAAAACCGGATTCTAATACCAATCCATATTATGAAATGTAATAATCTAAAATTGAAATAATACATATTTCAGAGCTAGCGGCGAAGGCTAGGAAAGCTGCTGCGGGAGCTGGAGCGTCGGCAGCTGAAGGGCTGACATCCAGGACTCAGTCCCAGAAAAGAGGTAGAGGCTCAGAGAGCACTCCACCTGGCGTGGCTGGGCCTGTGAAAAGGCACAAGGCGGTCCACCAGCCGACGAACAGAGAGATGTCGGGGGCTGGACTGACGGCTGCTCATAGGACCAACCCCCTGACGGTGGTGGGGGCTGACACCAACTACCCGAACTCATTGCTCACGGTGGAGCAATGGCCAAAATTTGTGACCTCCTTCTGCAGAGGAGGGGTCTTTGTATTTGTGGCAGCCGACCCAACGGCTGAAGCTTGGCTACTCAAAGCGGTGGTCGAGACAGAGTCGTGGAAAGAAGCGTCCCTTAAGGTGGGTGGGGTTGAGTTGCTCCAAAAGATGGGGAGAGCTACGGCGTGGTTCTCGGGCATACCGGAAGATCCTTCTGAGGTGCTCCGTCCGTTGGAGGAATTCAAACCCTTACTTAAGAGAGCATCCTGGCGAATGGTCAGGCACAAACATTAGGACCCTTTCGGCCCTCAACAACAGGCCTTTGTATCACTTTGGACAGTTCAACTTCAGGGTTACTGGACAGGGACAGGAGGAGCCTGTTAAGACGCAGGAAGATTGGGAGCAGACCTAAATGACTGCTCCTGGTCTAGCCATTACCCAGATTAACTTGCATCACAGCAAAGATGCCTCTGCAGTTTTGATTCAGTTTTGTTTATCAGATCCAGCTATATCTGAAAGAATGTTTTGCCTAAATAGAATGAAAGTTAGGACCCTGTGAACTCTGGTCTTCAACTTGATCATTTCTTTCTATTCTATTGGTAAGTTTGAAATCGATAAATGTCATCTTCAAAGTCATTCTGGGTATACGACCAAGCACAAATTACTTGATTTTGAACTTGATTTATAAGATATTCAAAAAGAAACCCGTTGGTAATTGGTGGATTCACTCACGGAAACCTAATATTTACTTCATGGTTTTTTTTTTAATTTTGACTACTGTTTGGCTGATTTTTACTGCCATCTGAAATTGTACAGAGTTAGACTTAGTTTCTTTTTCTTTTGTTAATTCATTCATTTCCAGAAAAGGGAAGGCACCTGAAAATAAAACTGTAAGCTCTGCGCGTAGTTCGAAGGTCAGCGCCGAGCAGGTAGAATGGAACATTTTCGCACGATTTTGTATGCAATGGATCAGGGAATTTGTTTTGATTTCTGTAATTGTAACTTTCTTAACGGTTCAGGGAGTTCAAGTTAAGTCTTCGTCGTGAGAGGTTCCGTTTTGTACGTGTGAGTGAGCGGGTCTTGTTTTGGACATCAGTGTTGCTATTGCGTGTTGGATATCAGTTCTGCCATTTTGTGATGGATATGTGTGTTTACCATTGTGTTTTGGTTTTACATCTGCTCGCCGTTGTATGGATTGAGTTGTGGCGGACTGTTTACCATTCGAATAATATAAGTCTCAATCTTAAGGTCTGTAATTCCTGTTTTATTTATTGTGATTGCTATTTGATTCTCGGCTTTTTCCTCCACTCTTCAAGTGGAGGTTTTTTATGCCATAAAATAAACTCTTTCCTTTGCAAGTAAAATTCTGCTGTGGTTATTTGAACCCCAATACACTTCACTACAAATTAAGTGACCGATAATTGCTCAAACAACTACTTCTTTGTTTAGAAGAGATAATATAGATTGCTGAAGATTTCGCTGCATTGAAATGATCTAGAAATATTGAAATAAGGTAATTGTAAAAAGAAATTGGTGTTCATGATGATTCATTTTATTTATCACAATGTGGGCCTGACATATTTTCTTAGTTTTTTTTTGTCTTTTGTCAATGTTCACATCCGACATCATCATTATTTCGACCTAATGGAAGAGGTAGATCAGCATTATTGCAGTTGGTGCTATTTCTTTCCGATTGGTCCTCTACTTGATCCTGCTCCACTTGATCCTGTCAGGAAAAGTAGAAAGTTCATTATTTCACTGGGTGAAAAATCAATAATGTAAAACAACTAAGCAGGTTAGTCTGCAAACTTTTTGCATCACATCATCAACAACATTGGCAACGTTAACATTTTAATTTTTATTCTTCATCACAAAATCTTCTACTCCTTCTTTTCTCAAAAAACTTGAGCTGTCTCTTTAGAAACTATCCTGCTTGAGAAACTTTTTTAGTTACAAATGTTTTTAAATCTTTTTTTGTCAAAATATTCTTCAAATGTTTCGAAAAATAGTCTTATCACTATCTACATTTTTTCTGCACAATCCGTCAAGCCATTTTTGGGAGGAGCAACTCTTTTAAATATAATTCCAACCAATTGAGACAAGCCCATGTCAGCACTTTGGATTCAATGCGAGGAGAGGCAGATTTTGTATGCTTATCCAGCCAAGCTGATCGCAAATTTTTGGTAATTAAAAATTCAGCAGAAATTTGAGGAATGTTTTTGATTTCTTCCGGAAACCGTTGGATACCTCGAATTTCGGGAATTTTTGAGTAATCTATTGTATATTATATTTTATTTAAATTTTTCAATTACCGGTTGGATAATCATTGTCATAGCTCCACACGGTTTCGAATGTTGCAATACGTTTTCCTCCTACTCTCAGATGATAACCATTTTTTACCGGCACTATTCTTCGACCTAATTTAAAATGTAATATACAGATGTTTGTTAATCTATAGGTAACACGAATTAATAATTCATAACCCCAAGTTGAGAAAGCATGAGCTGATACAGATCAATCATCGACTTTCCAAAGAACAAAAAAAAAGTATAGAAAATGAGCAAATAAAAATTATATAGTTTTGGATCAGTACGCTTAAAACTGATAGAATGTCTTCCTTAAAAAGTTTTTCTTTCATTTTCCGGGAATGACCAAAACCCTAAATATCATTTGTTCCAGGACAAAAAATAGTATTTGTTTTAGATTGTATTATAGTTTTCGAATTACCGGGTGCGCCTTGTGGCTTGTTGTAAAAATGTCTTCCTTGGTATGTTCCAACTTTGATATTGTCCCAATCGAACAGTTCGGCACCATCTCCAAATTCGACTGCAAAATAAGTAAAGAAACTGATTATTTTAAAGATTGAATGAGTCATGAACTGAGGACATTCTTAAGATCACCGATGATAAGGAGGACTGACTTTACAGAATTTCCTATGAGCTTTTCCTTGGTTGTGATGTTCTTTTAGACTAGTGCCAAAAATTTGATAACAAACATGGTTCATTTCTCGCAGTCAAAAAGTTCTCGCAGACGCATCTATCCATGAACAGATTTTTCCAAAATCCTGCTACATTTTTGTTAGAGGCACATTGACATCTTTTGCTTCACAAATCTGGTTGTCCCGGTCTCTTGGAGGAAGAACGGTGGACGCGGAACATCTATTGCCCGAGGGAATTTCCCCGAGTTGGGCATGTCTGCTTCAGACTTTAGATATGAGGTGGAAATGCGGGCTGGATGCTGGTGGGTTGAAAGACACTTCTTGCACCAGAAGCTATTGTCACAATCTGGTCCTGGAGCGAAATAGTTATTGATTCCTCATCATGCTTCTTTCTTCTCTTCTGTAGTAATACATAGGTGGGCATTTCTCTCCAGGTGTCATGGAAAATCAGTTCCTGGAAGATATTTGTGTACACTTTGTCTTCATTCAGCGAATGCTGGACTTTGTTGACTTCTTTTCGAAATGCCTCGTCCTCCTCTGTGTGGGGCAGTGGTTGATAATGACCGAAGCGTCTTGGAAGAGTCAAGATTGGTCACAGAAAAACTGTTCATATTCTCTAACCCATCCCTTATCTTTGTGCTGTGTTGACGCACGCTTCTTTTGGTATTTTCATTAGCTGCTGATTCTTCAGAAAAATCTCCCCCGTGTTGAGGTCTTGTTTTTTGGCTGAAGTTATTACAAATTTGTTGAAAACAAATTCAAGAAAGCTTAGATTGAAAAAAAATTGTAAGCTCTAGACTTATTGGCCCAGAAAACCCCTTTCTGCCTCACTGTGTGGCATCTTGATCCGCTTATGGAACATTCCATAATTAGGAAAAAAACTAAACATTTAATGGTGAATTCTGTAAAAATTTTTTGTAAAAATGTAATCTGAAAGTTACCTTTCTTAATAAACTTTCCCCTGAAATTATATCCCCTCAGTGTGCCATCAGGATTGAGAATTCGTTCAGCGAAATCTTCACCATATTGAATCCCCATGCGTGTATTATCTGGATTACGAATAATTCTGTATTCGTCCTCCGGGTGCTCAGCTCGATAATTAAGATCTGGTATCGAAGAGCCACGTCGAGATGAAGAACCTGATTCTGTAGGAACGAAATTAGAGATTTTTATCGAACAATTTTTGCAGTAAACCTAAAATTTATTGGACCGAACTAAAAAATAATGAAGCGCGCTTTGACCAGCCTGGGTTTTTATTTCCTGAGATTAAGAGAGTAAACAAATAAGCATTTCAAAATAAGAAATTTGTAAATATTAAATGTGAGATTAAATTCTGAATTTTTTTATCCGGACCTCAGATTCGTGATCAGAGTCCCCAGAAAACTCCACATGTCAAGTTTCATAAAAGTCCGATAATTTTTTTTAAATTTGCCTGCCATGTTTGAATTTTTAAAAACTGACTTCAGATTCGTGACCAGAGACCTCATGAACCGTCGGATACCAAGTTTCATAAAAATCCATTCATTTTTTGAAAACGCGTCGGATCCGCCATACCCCAAGATGTCAAGTTTCTTCATGGAAATCCAATAATTTTTGAAAAACCTTCCGCCAAATTCGATCTGCCATTTTGAATCTTGAAACCTGACTTCAGATTCGGTATCAGAGACCACAAAAACCCCCAGATGTCAAGTTTCTTGAAAATCCCATAATTTTTTGAAAAATTTTCCGCCGGATTGGATCCACAATATTGAATCCGCAATTTTGAATTTCCAAAAACTGACTTCAGATTCGTAATCAGAACCCCCAAAAAACCCAAGTTGCCAAGTTTCATGAAAATCCATCAATTTTTTTTAAACTCGTTTGTCATATTGAATCCGCTTTTTTGAACTTTTTGCAAATCGGACTGCAGATTCGTAATCAGATTCGTAATCACTCATAATGACGAATTTTTAACAAAATACAACCATTCTTAAATAAATAGTTAAATTTTCAATAAAAAATAATCAAGTTCTACCAAAAATGGAATGTTTCAATATATGGTTGGTTAGGTATCATATTCTACTTACGAACATAATTCAGAAATACCAGAAAGGTGACGGGCAGAGTTACCGGAAAAATCTTCATTTTCCTGGTAAAAGAAAACCGGATTTTCAGAAAATTTATTCAACAGCGACTAATTATTTTTTGGATCTGTTACACATGTATATAAACCAGCCGTGACCTCATTATTGACAAATATTACTGCCTTTATTTAGACGGTGGGATGTAGTTGAGAAACTAAATGCTAGCGTGAATCGTACTTTCATTGTGATGAAATATTGAGACTTTATTTGCTTTTCTCGAAGATTCTAGAGTGGTTCGAGATCCACATATTTCGAAACATTTTATTATTCAGATAAAAAGAAATAATTCTGAAGAAAAAAATTTTCCATGTACAGAAATGCCAAATGAATGATGACAATTTTTCGATATCCCCACTACTGTCACGCCAAGCAAAGCCTGTATATTCTCTCCCCTCTCTCTCTCTCTCTCTGCATTCTCTTGAAATGTTATCTCCACGAAAAACTTCATTTTTCCTTGAGAAAAAAGCTAATTCTTCAAGGTTTCACTTCGGCCATGTGACCCTACTGCCACAAACTATTTTCTTTTACTTTTTTGTAAACATCTACGAAAACCCGAAAAACCACCTTTGTATTCATTATAATGTAGAAAAGTTTGCATTTCGGACAAAATCGGGCGCAATGTACGAGACAGATGATGAGAATGTGTTCGTTAAAGCCGGAGGAGCTTTAACAAAAGATAATTCACAATCACCAATTTACAGTTGTTGATACTTTGACCTTTGGTTTCGGAAATTCTGTGCAGAAATGTCTATCATAATCATTGTAGATACACTTGAAGAACATCAATATTCAGTTAAAGATTTAAGCTGATTGTTATCAACAAAAAAAATGTCCAATGCATTTTTGTACCACCAGATTTTTTCCATCTTCTTAGCTTCAATTAAGGATTTCAGTGATTGCATCCTCTCAATTTTATGATTTTGCTGTAGGAGGACCAAAATACTTTTCCTAACTCAAATTTGAATTTTCCATTTCAATTCATGCAACATAGTTATTTTTTAAAATCCCCTTTCTTAGTGCAAACTAAAGAAAACTTCTGGACAGATGTAGAGGTTTATTATTTTGGTATGCGAATAATAAATCTTCTCTAGCGAAATATGTGAAATTCTGATAAAATAATTTTTCAAAGAGAATTCGTTTACATGCTAAATCATTTTATTTGTCATAATATGAATCTAACATATTTTCTTAGTTTTTTTTCGTGAATATCCACATGCGACATCATTCTCCTTATTTTGACATAATGGGAGGGGTAGATCAGCATTATTTCAGTTTGTGCTATTTATACCCTCTTCTTAAATGTGGTCCTCTCTGATTTGGAACTGTAAAAAAAATAATAGTATAGTCTACACTAGTGGTACAAAAAATATATTACGATTCTTTCAATTGCACCCAAATCAATTGTATGATTTTTGGTTTAAAAAATGTTTACTGCCTATCAATGAAAGCCAATGACAATTGACATATGACATTTGGCACAAATTTCTAATGATTTATAAATCCAGCGAAAATTTTCATGCATTTGCACTTGAATATATTGTATTTTTGTTTTCAACATACAAGTTACATGATAAGTGGAAGCATGATTTGGAGGGGGTGGAGGAGGTGGAGAATATGTGTCTGAGCGCCACACGTCTTCAAATGTTGCAATACGTTTTCCTTCTACCTTCATATGATAACCATTTTTTGCCTCCACTATCCTTCGACCTGATTCGAAAAGTAAAATATAGTTGTCAATTAATTTAAAGGTGAAACAAATTATCAATTTATAACCCCAGTTGAAAAATCATGAGTTCATCATGATCAATCATCGACATTCCAAAGTATAGAAAAAGTGTGGCAAATAAGACACTGGTCGTAATAATAAAAATGATAAACATAAATGTTTTCAAACGAAAAGATCGATTCCATTGCGTCTCCGCACCCCCCTAGTGACGTTCTATGTACAATTCCCTGATATTCATTTTAGATTGTATTTTAGTTTTCAAATTACCTGGTGCCCCTCGTGGCAAATTGTAAAATTTTTGCCCATCCATTGTTCCAACTAAATCATTGTCCCAATCGTACAGTTCGGCACCATCTACAAAATCCACTGAAAGATAAATAAAGTAAATGATTATTCCAAAGATTAAATGATTCATGTACCTGAAACTACTAAATTGTATTAAATTGTGAGTCAACTCATAATTGTCCAAGAAATTCGATTTGGAATTTTCTTCCGAAACCCAACAATATTCTATGAGCTTAAAAAATGATATATTTGAAATTTTGTCATAAGGAGAGCGGCGGGATTTCGCCGATAGCAAATGCCATTCTAGGAAGGAATTGTTCAACAGAATATTCTGTGTTTCTGCTTCACTGCGATGCTCTTTTTGGCTGGTGCCAAAAATTTGAGAACGAACATGGTACGTTGTTCGCAGTCAAAGAGTCTTTGCAGACGCATCTATCCATGAGCAGATTTATCCGAAATCCTGCTACGTGTTTCTTTGAGCTGCGTTGACATCTCTCCCTACACAAATCCGTTTCTTGAACAATCCTATCATTTAGGATAGCTGTGGAGATCTTACATATGCTGGGTGTTGAGACAAGTCATAAGCGTGTAATTCTTAGGTTCATACAAGCTGCTCATTTTCGGAAGGAGCACTAAGGGTCCTTAACTCCTGAATAGGCTCTTCTAACTTTAGATGTTGAGTAAATATGCAGGCTGAATGCTGCTAAGTTGAAGGAAACCTCATTCACCAGGAGCTGCTGATACCATTTTTCCCAGAGCAGAAGCAGGCCTCCATTTCTCTCTAGGTATCATGACGATGCAGCTTCAAGAAGCTTTTTGTGTTCATTGTGTCTTCTTCCAGGTAATACCAGACTTCGTAGACTTCTTTCCAAAAATGCCTCGACCTCTTCCGGTTCAGGTGAGTAGTCGACAGTAACTGGAGAGTCTCGCAAGAGTTGAGACTGGTCACAGAAAAGCTGTTCATTTTCTCTGACCTACCTCACCCTGGCAGTGAACTTCCTGCCAGATGTCATGTAGTCTATCACACACATAATACGTGACGCATACAGTCTTGCCCAGCCCATCTTTGTGTTGAGTTGATGAATGCATCTTTCCGTTTTATCATCAGCCATCGATTTTTTTTACGGTTTGCATCCACCAAAGTTCTCGCTGCATCAGTCATACGCACTACAATTGGTGTTCCAGAGGTCAGACTCTTTAGAAAAATCTCCAGGAAGCACGTGTTCCAGTTAAGCCAGATCTTCGGGCTTCACAGAAACCTGGATGTTGATGGTCCTCCAGGTCCTGAAGGATCACTCTCTCTATACTGGAAATCCTACCCGCGGTTGGTCTCAATGTTGCCAAAAATTATAAGCTCTAGACTCATTAGCCGAGAAAATCTCTTTCTGCCTCACTGTGCGGCCTCTGGATCCGCTTATGAAATATTCCATGATGAGAAGAAAAAACTATACATTCGATGGTGAATAATCTAAAAAATTGCGTAGAAATACAATTTAAAAATTACTTTTTTTAATCGCATGACCTCTATAGCGAAATCCCCAAATTGTGCCATCAGTGTTAGGTATTAGTGTCATCAGCTCTCCACCATATGCGAGCCCCTTGAATGTTCGATCTAGATTATAAACAATTGCATATTTATTGTTCGGATCGTGAGCTCGATAATTAAGGTCTGGTATCGGAGAGCCAGCTCGTCGTGATGAAGAAGCTGATTCTGTAATAAAAGAGGCGAAGATTTTTTATCAACTTTTTATCAAATTTTTTTCAAGTTGATCTGAAAAAAGAAAATTTTGTTACAACAACCCTATTACTTGGTGAGAATATATTAATTTGGTTGGCGCTGTAAATATTATATAAAGAATTTTCTAGAACAAGCGTGGGTGACAAGTATTAAAATTTAATTAAAAATAGTGCTTGTGCAACATTCTTAACTTTATTTAAACAAGAACAATGTCATATTGTGAAATTTGTAAAAAGGCGATGTCACCCGGTTTTTCGTTAAAGCCACGGTCTTAGTCAAGTGACTGATGAGATAAGGATGGTATTAGTTAATTCAAAATGAAAATAAAAAAGCGCACTTAGAACCACCTGGATTTTTTTTCTAATATCATTTGCAAAATTTGAAATTAACTTTAAATTTAACTTTTCTTTTGCTTTCTAGTGCAGTAAATTTCTCGTAAACTTTCCGAAATAAAAGGTGAATTTCCAACTAAGAATGTTTATTTTTAACCAATAAAGACGAATTTTCAACACAGTACATACATTTTCAATTAAATAGTTCAACTTTTAACAAACAAAAAAGACAATGTTCTACCGAAAATGAAATATTCCAATATATGGTTGTTTTCGGATTATATTACAATCTACTTACCAACAGAACGCAGAAATACCATAAAAGCGACGAGCAGAGTAACCAGGAAAAATTTCATTTCTCTGGTAAAATAAAATTAGATTTTAGAAGAATCGAATCAACTTCAACTGATAATTTTCTTGGATCTGTTACACCTGTATACAGGGTTGCAAATAATCGATTAAATTTTTAATTCAATTAGGCCTTAA
>CAKNXH010001226.1:0-45628 GCA_932178445.1 Andricus quercusramuli
AAATTAAAACATTTTCCAGAGATCAAGTGATGCATTTTTTCATAACTTTCTAGATTTAAAATCGCTTTTTATGCTCCGTATGTAACTTGAACTGAGAGAGAATTTATTTAAAAAACTTGAAAAAACTGGGGAACTTATTTAATTATTTATAATAAAATTGAAGTATAACTTACAAATTGGCTAGAGAATGCCATTATAAAAACTGAAAAAAAGCAAATTTCCAATTTTGTTGAGGTAATGACTCATTTTAAGATGTTCCTAAAGAATAAAAAAGAATATGTTTTTTTTTGTCATACAATATTGAAGGGTGCCGCCCATCCGCTACATTTTCCCATAAGAATAACCTGGGGAATAGGGTGGTCCAATTTTTCATCGAATTTTCATGCAGATTGCTTGGAAATTTGTTCGAATCCTCGGAAAAGTGAATCCATTTTTTTTTGTTCTGACAAAAAAAATGATATTTAGGGGTGGTGCAAGCCGCATGAAGTTTACAACGTATTTCCTATAAGAAAAAAATTCGTTTTTGTAAATTTCATTCAGAATGGTTAATATTAGGTGAACTTAGTTGGAACTGAACATTCGTTTTGACATTAGCCATAGAAAACAAATAAAATATTACTTTTTGAATATCATCCCCATAAGTCTGTTCTGTAGGTCTTTTTATAAGGACAAAAAGTTGAAAATGTCAGAAGAATATGCTTTCCGAGCATTACTTAAATATAATATTATTAATATTAATAAATTGTTCGAAAAATTATATTTCTCAACATTGAACATTAACATTAACATTAGTATTACCCTCACTCTATTTGAAAAGTTGAAAAAAAGTATAAATTTTCTGAAAAAAAAAAACGCAAATTTCCGTCTCTATTTTAACATAAGTTCAAATTTCTGAAAACAATAATAAATTGTTTGAACGATTTACGTACACATCTAATCATCAGTATAAAGTAGTTGTTTATGTATAATACAAAATTTGCATAAAAAAACCGCAAAAAATCATGATTAGCGCCAAAAACTCACAAAACCCATTTTTTCACTTATGGGTTTTTTTAACCCTATAAAATAGACTCGTGTGTGTGATATTCCAAAAGTAATATTTTACTCATATTCTATGGCTAATTTTGAAGCGAAATGTTGAGTTTCAACTTGATTCAGCTAATAATGACGATTGTGAATCAAATTTACAAAAGAGTCTTTTTTTCTTATATGGGAAATACGTGTTAAACTATATTCACCAAATGTAAAGTTTTCGTTTATTGGTTTTATTCTCCCTCCCCCCCCCCCCCCCCTCTTCACAATGTGCGACCAACAGCACTGATAAAATTACTTTTTTTGTTCATAATAACGTCCAGCCCACAATCCTTGACCGATTTGGACGTAAATAGTTTGAAAAAAACTGCTAAAATTTTTCAGAAAGTTGTCAAGCTTTTATGACTTTTCAAACAAATTCAATAAACAAATGCATTACTTGGGCATTTTCCGACAGAATTGTTTTGTTTTAATGTCCGCCCTTCTATTTAGAAACTTAAATATAATTTCAAGAACATTCATCATTATTTGATAAATTGTACGATTTTGTTAAATAAATTTAATAAACAAATGCACTTTCCGGGCATTTTTTAACGGAATTGTTTTTTTTAAATGTCAGTTCTTTTATTCGGAAATTTTATAATAATTTGAGCAACATTTATAATAAGTTGATGGATTTTATGATTTTTTCAAACCAATCAAATAAATAAATGCATCATTCGGGCATTTTGGGACGAAAAAATTTGTTTTTTTTTTCATGGCAGTCCTTTTCGTTGGGAACTTTGTGATAATTTCAGCAAAATTAATAAAAATTCGATGAATTTCATTATTTTTGAAAAGAAATTCAATGAACTAACTTGGGAATTTATTGATGAAGCAGTCATTTCTTTTAATGAAAGTCCTTTCATATTAAAATTTCATGATGATTTGATCAACATTCAGAATAATGTAATAAATTTTATGAATTTTCAAACAAATTTAATAAAAAATTGCATTATTCAGGCATTTTTGAAGGGAATTTTATTCTAATGTCAGTCCTTCAGACTGGAATCTTTATAATAATTTAACCAACATTTATAATACGTTGATGAATTTCATAATTTTATCAAGCAAATTCAATAAATAATTGTATGACTCGGGCATTTTTGGACGCAAAAATTCCTTTTTTTTTAATGTGTGTTTTTTTAGTTTGACACTCCATGATAATTTTAGCAAAATTCATTCTCATTTGATAAATTGTATGCATTTTTTAAACAAATGTATTATTCGTGAATTTGTCCACGAAGAGTTTCATTTCTTGCAATGCCAGTATCATAATACTTCAACTTCGATTGCTCTATTCTATTAAGATTAGGTGAACTTTCTTACCGACAAATGCCCGAATAATGGATTTGTTTAATGAACTTGTTTGAAAAAATGATAAAATTCATCAAATAATTATAAATGTTGATGGAATTATCATGAATTCGTCTTTTTCTGGTTAAAAAATAATTTGTTCACTAAAGGTTCAACCATTCCAGTTAACAATTCATTCTTTTATTAGAAAATTCATGTATTTGGTTGAAAGTATAACTATATCGATGAAAATTGGTCTTTTTTAATTACCAATTCAACTACTTTGGTGAAGGTTATACTACTTTGTTGAAAATTTATTTTCTTGTTCTTGAAAATTCAACTATCTTCTAGAAGATTCATCTTTTTGACTTAAAAATCTAGGTATTTGATTGAAATTGCTACTCTTTTCGGTTGAAGTTAAATCTTTTCTTATTAAAAATTAGGCGGTTTGATTGAAAATTCATCTTTTGTAGGCTGAAAATTCATCTTCGTAAGTTGAAAATTCAACTATTTGGTTGAGAGTTCAATTATTTGGTTGAAAGTTGGTGTGTCATATTCAAAATTCGTCTTTATAATAAATAATTACCCTTCTTGGTTGAAAATTCATCTTTTTGGTTAAAAATGCAACTATTTGGTTCACAATTCATCTGTTTCCGTTTAAGATTTAATTATTTTGATGAAAATCCTACTCTTCTGGTTAATTTGAACTGTTTGTGATTTGAAATCAATTTTTTCAGTAACATCCCAACTGTTAAATTTTCGTCAAGAATTCATCCTTTTCAGTTAAAAATTGTTAAAAATTTGAATTACTTTGTCAAAAATTCATTCTATTGGTTGTAGATTTTTGGGCAAAAAATTCAAGTATTTTCCTGAAATCTAATTTTTGTTTGGTTGAAATTTCAATTTTGTTGTTGAACATTCGTCTATTCATAGAGGAAATTCATCTTTGATGTAACGAAAGTCATCTTTTTTTGTTAAAATGAATGAATTAAAAAGTTGAAGATTTCAATTTGAAATTAGTTTATACCGTTCAAAAAATATTGTATGCTCAAAATATTGCGAGATTATTGTACCGTCCAGGAGTACAAGGACACCTAAAAACTAGCGATTTAATACATACTTTCGCAGGATATCTACGGGAAAAATAAGTTAAAATAAATTCCAAAGGAGCATTGAAAGACTTACTAATTTTCGCATCAAATGAGTCATATTTAAAGTGTTATTGATAAATGGAGGCTACCAATTTACAAGAATCAAATTCACCTCCTGGTAAAATCGAGAAAAGTATTGGTAAACATTTTAATTAATTCAAAAATATACCCTGGAATTTTTTTTTTCAAAATGAACCCAAGGAAATGTAATAATATATATAGACTAAGCGATTTTTGTCTGGCACAGGGCCGTACATTTTTTATGATAATTCAGGAAAAAAGTAAACACTTTTGAAGTTTTTTTGGTCTCATTTGAAGAGAACATTTCAAATTTTATTTTGTGTGACTTTTGAATGTTTGCCATGTTCTTCCTAGATTTTGTCAGGATTTTAATTTGAATCTTGGAAATTGACAAAAATCAGAAGGTAGGTCGGTCTTCTTCGCTCATTAACTCAGTCTTTATTCATCAAAAACACTTTAGATATTGTACATTTGATGCAGAATTTAATAATCTTTCAAACGCTTCTATCTTATTCTTTCCGAAAATAACCTGCTAGAATTGAGTACAGTTTTCCAGTTTTTAAATTCTAGATTTTTGGCTGCCCTCATTATCCTGAACGGTACTATCAAGAAATATGTAAAATTGGCCGGGGATAAGTTGGGAAATTTGAAAAATTAAGTTTTGCAGCCACACTGAGAGTATAAAATAGTATATTGCGTGACGATTTTTCATCATATCGATAATCGAAAATTCTACTTGAGATGCCCGTAGAGCGGGTCGACAATTGAATTTTTTACCCGCTCCGCAGGCATCGAAAATCGAATTTTCGATTGAGGTATGATGGAAAATATGTTCCCAATTACCGCGGTTCATTAAAAATTGCAGGGGCTGACACGACAAAAATTCAAAAACTAATTGTTCATAGGTCTCGATCTGAACCATCCTAATCATCCGTAAGTCTGACAAGAAATCGTCACCATACTTTTATAAGCAAGTAGATTCTAAAGCTTAAATCCATCATTGTCGTTGGCGATAATAGTAGTAATATGCACACACACTTATACACTTCCTAGGCATACATGAAGAAGAGCATATTCGAGATCCTTTTACACTTCGATAAATCGCTTCGTATCCGAAATGGAAGCTGCATAATGAGACCAAGTGTAAACGTCTCGGGAATGTAGGATTGTACGAACTGTATCTCGCGGTCGTGAATATCGCGGTTTCCTGCTCGACGTGCTACGGAATTACGAGACACCTTGGGAACAGATAGCCGGTCCCCAGAAACGCACTATGCTTACGCGGCTTGAGAGCGAAATTCATAGTCATCGGGTAATAGAACTCGTCGTGAATACACGAAATACCACTTTACGATTGCTCGGGGTGATCCGTATTTAATCCCTATTTTATTCCTCTGTCGCTGGATCCGATTGACCCACAATTCAGCAATTATAATGACATTAACAATTCTACCGTGAGAGGGGGATAAACGGTACATTAGAGCGACTCATGAAATCCTTTTTCTCTACATTTTCTAAAACCTTGAACCGAAAATTTCTATCTTTTGGTGGGAAAGTGATCCCCTATTTTTGTCTACTGCTTGGCGAAAATATACTCCTAAATTGCAATTCCTAACGCACAACTTCTAACTCGAAACTCTTAACGCACAACTTCTAACTCCTAACTCGCAACTCCAAACTCATAACTCCTAACTAGCAACTCCTAACTCACAAATCCTAACGCACAACTCCTAACGTGCAACTCTTAACTGTTCAGTCCTATATCCTAATGCACATCTCCTAATACCTAACTATTACACTTAACTAATAACTCCTAACTCGCAACTTCTAACTCCTAACTCGCAACTCATAACTCCTAACTCGCAAATCCTAACACACAACTCCTTACTCCTAGCGCCTAAATCCTAACACACACTGCCTAATTCCTAACTCGCAACTTCTGACGCACAACTTCTTAATCCTAACTCACAACTTCTATTTCCTAACTCCCAACTTCTAACGTCCAACTCCTAATTCCTAAGTCACAACCCCTAACTCACAACTCCTAACTTGCAACTCTCAACTCCTATTTCCTAACTCCAAAGTCCTTACGTACAACTTCTTACTCACAATTCCTAACGCACAAGTCGTAACTCTAAACTTCTACTAATTTCTAGCTCACAAATCTAGGAAATCAGGGATGTGAGGGGAGTGGAACTAAGGGGTGAGAGGGAAAATTAGGTGGATAGAGGAAATGTGTAGGAAAGTGAGGTGAGGAGGAAGTAGTTGAGGAAGAAGTTGTGGAAGGGAAAGGAAGCGCAGCTTTAAATGTGGGGAGTAGAAGTACGAGATTCTAGGGAAGTATGTGCATATGCATATGCATTAGGGTGGTCCAAAAATGCATTGGAAAAATTTTTTTTTAATTTTAATCGGGAAACCCCCCAAATTTGTTCGAATCTACCCAAAAATAGATCCATTTTTTTTGTTTTGAAAAAAAATGATTTTTAGAATGGAGTTAGAAAGACGCGGTTTTTTCAGAAATTTTTCATTTGTTGTCCAATTTTCAATTAGAGGGAAGTGATAGTTCATCAATGTTAACAATAGTGATTTTTAAACAATTTATCATAATTATTAATAATATTGTATTTGAATAATGCTAGAAAGATGCAGATTTTTGTGAAATTTCTGGCTTTTTGTCCAATTTTCATTTGTAGTGAAGTAATAATGAATTTAACTTAACAAAATAATTGTTTAAACAATTTATTATGATTGTTGATAATATTCTCTTTGCTTAATCAGTAGAATGTTGCGGTTTTTTTCGGAAATTGTCAACTGTTTGTTTATTTTTTATTAGGCATGACTTGATAATTGATTATAATTAGCAAAATAATGTTTAAACAAATTATTATTGTTTATGACTATCTTCATCTATATCGATTGAGCCTGATAGTTTCGGTTTTTGGCCATTTTTACCTTTCTGTCCTTTTTTCACTTAGTGAGGTAATAATTAATTAAAGTTAACAGAAAAGTTGTTTTTTCTAAAGTCTTTCACTTTGCATCGCCTTTTTATTTATGAACAAGTAATAAGTCAACCACAACGAAAATGATTTTTCAAAAGGTATTGTTGTTTTGAGTGAATTATTTTTGCTCTTTTCCAAATGCTTAAAAGAATTAATTTAAAGAAAAAAAGCTATTTTACACAAGAGGCAAAAACAAAGAATTTTATATATCTGTTTTATTTCAGAAAAATATATATTCACGAAAAGGAAAGAGATTATTTAAAATATAGTTTTCTCTAATGTTTATTTATTAATTGTTCGTAATTAAGTAGGCGAAACAAAGTGAAAGATTTTAGAAAAAAAGCGCCACTTTCTAGCTCTTATATAAGAAAAGATAGTTATAAACAATATTGAATTGTTTGAACAACTTTGTTGTTAACTTTATTTAATTATTACCTCACTAAGTGAAAAAAGGACAGAAAGGTAAAAATTGTCCAAAAACCGCAACTATCAGTCGCAATCGATATAGATGAACATAGTCATAAAAAATAATAATTTGTTTAAACAATTATTTTTGCTGAATCTGATTAATTATTGAGTCATGCCTAATAAAAAATAAGCGAACAGTTGACAATTTCAGAAAAAACCACAAAATTCTACCAATTAAGCAAATAGAATATTATTAACAATGATAATAAATTGTTTAAACAACTATTTTGTTAACTTCAATTCATTATCACTTCACTCCAAATAAAAATTGGACAAAAAGCCAGAAATTTAAAAAAAAACGCATCTTTCTAGCATTATTGAAATACAATATTATTGGTAATTCTAATAAATTGTTTAAACAATTATTTTGTTAACTTGAATTCATTATTACTTCACTCCAAATGAAAATTGAACAAAAAGCCAGAAATTTCAATTAAAAAAACTGCATCTTTCTAGCATTATTCAAATGTAATATTATTAATAACTATAATAAATTGTTTAAACAATTATTTTGTTAACTTGAATTCATTATTACTTCACCCTGAATGAAAAATGGACAAAAACCCAGAAATTTCAAAAAAATACCGCATCTTTTCAGCATTATTCAATTATAATATTATTAATAATTGTAATAAATTGTTTAAACAATCATTTTGTTAAATTGAATTTATTATTACTTCACTACAGATGAAAATTGGACAAAAAGCCAGAAATTTTTACAAAATCTGCATCTTTCTAGCATTATTCAAATATAATATTATTAATAATTATGATAAATTGTTCAAACAATCACTATTGTTAACAGCATCGAAATACCACTTCCCTGTAATTGAAAATTGGACAACAAATGGAAAATTTGTGAAAAAACCGCGTCTTTCTAACTCCATTCTGTGAGGAAATTGCTAAAAACAATGATAAATTGTTTAAACAATTCAGAAAAATATCTCATTTTCAATATAAAGTAATATTTTATGTATCAGAAACAATTCGCATTAAAAAAACCGCAAAAAACTCATAATTAGCGCCAAAAACTCACAAAACCCATTTTTTCACTTATGGGGTTTCTTTGGGACCCTATAAAACAGACTTATGGTGTTGGTTTTTGAAAAGTGATATTTTATTGGTATTCTATGGCTAATTGTGAAGAGAAATGTTGAGTTTCAACTCGATTGAGATAATATTGAGGATTCTGAATAAGATTTAAAAAAACGTATTTTTTTCTTATGGAAAATACATGTTAAACTTCATGGGGCTTGCGCCACCCCTAAATATCATTTAAAGAAATAAAAAATAAAAAATGGATTCATTTTTGGGTGGATTAGAACAAATTTGGGGGGTGTCCCCATAAAAATTCAACAAAAAAAAAATTTTTGGACCACCCTAATATGCATACATTGACTATTTTTTTCATAGATTCTCATGAAGGAACAAATTACATTTTTTCATGTACTTGGTAATTAATTTTAAATTGTTTAAAAAATGTTGGTTCCTTTGAACAATTTTGTTTTCAGAGAATATTGCGAATCAAGGGCATTTCGTGAATTAAATTATCTATTTATTAAACTTGGATTGTTTAAATCGAACTCTTCAACGGTAAAAGATAGAAAATCGTACATTTTTGCTAGTTCTTTCAATAACTTTTACAAGTTTAGCCTGAATCTCACTTTTCCTAAATTACTCATTATTGTTGAAACTATTTTAATTTGTTGAAAAATTTATTATTTTGTGATATAGCGAATTACTGGTATTTTCTGAATGCTCTGGCCGAATCGATGAGTGTAAAAAGTGTGTTTTTTCCATTTTATTTATCTCTTTATTGTTTAGACCATTTGTAATTGTTTAAACAATTTATTTTCTTCCAATATCGTCAATAATTGGTATTTTCTTAATGCTTTAGCCTCATTTATGAATTTAAAAACTGATATTTTTCCATTCTGGTTGTCTATTTATTGTTTAAAGTATTTATAATTGCTTTACGCAACTTTTGACAGGGAAAAGCTATAGAAACGTTCATTTTTGCTATATTTATCAAAAAGTTTAATTACCTGATGCTTATTTTCAGATCTTTTAAACCACTGCTAATTGTTGAAACAATTTTCAATTGTTCAAGAAAATCATTATCCTATGATATCGCAAACTCAGAGTATTTTTCTGATACTGTAACCTAATTTATAAATGTAAACACCTATCCCTGAACATTTTCGTTATTTCCAATTGTTCATATTTATTTAAAAGTTTGTTTTCAAATTATTCCTAATAACGAATGTGTTCAGAAATAGGAATTTACATTTACTCATTGGGCCAACACATTCACAAATTGGAAGTAAAATAAAAATTGTTCAAACAATAAGAAGTAACTTAAGAAAAGTAAGATTTAGATTAAACTTTCGAAAATTCTTAAGAAAAATAGCAATGAAATACGTTTTTATAGTATTTTTTATCAAAAAGTTTTATTCAAACAAAAATTAATTGTCTGAACAATAAAAATACGATTGAAATAAAATGATACACTCTCTAAGTTCATTAAATAGATGCAAAAAAATACAAACATATATCTTTTGGATTATTCTACTGTGTACACTTCACACGTAGCAATTCTTATTAATGCATTAGTCTCGATTTTCCAATTCAATCTCTTCTGCAACAATATGTAAAAAAATATAGTGATAAAATTATCAAATTCAACATTATGATTTTTTATCTAAGAGAAGAAAACAGACACACTTAAACACACTCGCTATTGATAAGAATTGATGCATATATTAAATAATTATTTGAAAGCAAAAGTTGATTGTTATGCACAATTTATATTAACAAATACTTCTGTATAGTGTATATATTTTGTATGAGATTTTCAATGAGTCACAAGTTATCATACAAGTTATTCTACCGAAAAAGATGAATTTTCAACTGAAAAAGATAATTTTTCAACAAAAAATTAAATAATGAAATGTTTAGTAAAAAAATGAATGATCAACCAAAGAGATGAATTTTCCACTAAAATTATGAGATATTCAAAAGGAATAATAGTTACATTTCCAGCTAAAAAATATAATTTCCAACCGAAAACCAGCCAAAGAAAAAATAAGTTTTCAATGAAACAGCTCATTTTACAACCAAAGGAATTAAATTTATTTCCAACCTGAAAGATGAATTTTCAACTAAAACGATAAATATTTAACTGGAATACTTGAAGTTTCAACAGAAAAGAATATTTTTTAAACAAGAAGTTTCCAACAAATTTATGAATAAAAAAAATGTATGTTTAAGAAAGTAGTTCAACTTTTAACGAAATGGTTGCTTCTTCCTAAGAAAGATGAATTGTTAACGAAAAATGTGATAGTTGATACAATAACCAAAACAGATTTTAATTTAATATAAAAAACAGTAGAATTCATTTAAAAATTCAATTTTTCAAAATAAAAGGTTATTTGTCAATCAATTTGTTGAGTTTTTAACCGAAAAGACCAATTTTTACGAAGAAATTGAATTTTCAACCAGTAAATATGGATTTTTGAAGAAAACTTATTTGTCAACCAAATAGTTGAATTTTTTACGAAAACAGGGGAATTTTCAACTGAAAAAGAAGAATTTTCAACAAAAGAAGTATATTTCTAACCAAAAAGATGAATTTTCGAATTAAATTATATACCATTAATCAAAAGGGTGATTTTCCATCAAAAAGATTAATTTTTTACTAAAAAAGATGAATTTTAAACTAAAATTTCAACAAAAAAGATTTAGATTTTAATTTAAAAATGAGCAATTCTATCGTAATAGCGATTTCTATAAGGATTTATAACAATTCAATTGATAGTCCTTTTTATACATTTTACATACGAAATAATAATTATTTTATTGTTTTTCCTTCATTTTTTCGACTCTAAAGTGCGAAATTCACTGAAAAATTTGAATTCTTACATTTTTCACAAGTTTTTAAACAATACGATTAATGAATTAATTCATTTCGTTATTTCGGGCAATTAGTGTAACCAAAAGTAACCTTCTCATAAAATATGCAACTTGTTAGTAAACAGCGATAAAAAGGTAACTAAGTTTCTAAAAAGAGATCCGTTCCGAGCTCTGTGTATAAATAACAATTGAACAATTATTATTTTGAAACGGCTTCAAACAAAAATAATTTAGCTTCTCATTTGAAAAGTTGTCAGTTGAAAAAAAAGTTTAATGTTTCTGAACTTCTAATTAAAAATTTTGATAGTGTTCATCGAAATGCAAATTTTCAATGAATAAATTATATTGATTACAATGCAAATGTTTAATGACAACATAATATTCATTAAAATACAATTTTATCAGTTGTTTAAATTTGGGACTTTTCTAGTTAGCATATTTTCTAATTCGTCAATTTTCAGTCGGAAATTTTGAAATTCGGTAATATTATAAACCGTCGGCAATTTTATAATTCGGGAATTTCCTAACTCTGTAATGTTATAAACTGTTCGAGAATTTTATTATTCAGAAATTTTCCAATTCGGAATTTTCGTATTTCGGCAATTTCATTGTATCAGAATTTTCCAATTCGGGTATTTTACCCTGTCATTAATGTTATTTTTCGGCATTTTTCAGTCGTCTCGTTTTTCAAAAAAGTCTGATGAATAAGAAAATTCGTTACCAGATACCACATCTTTAATCATAATTTAATCACTCATAAGTGTGGAATACAAAATTCCGTGTACTTTAATATTTTCATCAATTTAAAAAATTGTCGATTGTGTAACGAAATCCAAAATTTAAATTTGTGTGGTTTGCAGTTTCTTGAGAATTTATAGCCTGTCATTCTGACAGTCGCTTGAAATGTTGGAATGATGATATATGAAACATAAAGAAACGAAGCCTCGACAGAAATAACGTTGCATGGACAAATGTTTTATGTCTATGGGGTTTGATAAGGTTATTCTTTTTTTTCACTATTTATTCCGCACAAGCGCTCCCTTTGCTATAGAAAATTTGAAAACAATTCCGCAAGAAATGTCAAAATAGTTGTCGTTATTTACGTAAGTGTCAAAAATAATTCAAAACCTGGACTCGACAAATTTTGAGAATAATTATTTTTCCTTTATAAATAGTATGTTTCTTATAACCGAGTCTCGATGTTTCGCTACCAGCACTTTTATTTTATTTTTATTTATGCAAGCTTTTCTAGCCTCTCTATAGCCTTTTTCTTTTTTTTTTTTGCTTGGCATCCTGATTAATTCAATTTTTTAAATATTGTTGAAAGGTTCTATTTTTTGTACAGTTTGGCGATAGCAGCGCTTTCACTCAAAAGAATATCAGTTAAACAAATATCTCAATAGAAATCCATGGGGGCCAATCTTGTGTTGGCCCAACGTAATTTTTGCCCAGGTTTCAATAAAAATGAAAAAAGATTAGGTTGCGTGGTTTTAATTAGAAATTTTGTATGATATGCTGTATAAAATGCTAAAATAATTTATAATAATGTTCATTAATCATATTGATTCAATTGTCAACGATATTTTTCTTTAATTTCAAAAAAATTTTCAAAATAAGAAAAATTTGGTTTTAGAGTCAAAATTATTGAAGGAAAATGGCTCTTCTTAAGATTAATTTAAATTATTTAAAAAAATTCGATATCCATTGAAAGTTTCAATTCAATAAATTCACTTAATTATCCAAATTATATTAATTCTATATTATATATATATATCCAATAATATAAATATTTTCAATTAGCTTCCCTATGTTTGTTAATCTATCAAGAAAGATTACGAATTCTCTTCTTCATCAATTCAAAAATCAACATTCTCAAATATGTAATTTTTTTCATAATGAAATTTATTTCCTACTGCTTATGAGCAGCATTGATGAAATAACTTTAACTTGTACATCGTTTTTTAATAATGAAAAATAATTCTGCTTTCAACATTTTTCTAACAGACTGTAATTTGTTATCTTTTTTACCGATGCTAATAATTGATAAATATTCCACTATACGAATAGCAATATTTTTAGTAAAAAAAAAGCGAGAATAAAGTGCTCAAAAGGTCGATTTCATGAAAAATTGACATTTAGGTTTTTATAGGGTATATATTTAAAGGCACCGCGAGGGTGTGTTAGGGGTTTCAAACCCATATGTCTAATCAATTTTGATTTTTGGAAAATTAAAAAAAAATCTTAGAAGCTTCTCAAGAATTTTTCAAATGTTTCGCGAGAATAAAACAATTTTCTTAAGATTTCTTGGATTCGAAATGTTTTTTCTATACTGAAAAATTATTTTAATAACAATATCAAAAAAAATTTCGAAGGATTTCCAGAATTGTTTAAGAAAATAAGGAAATTCCAGGATTTTTGAAAGGATTCAAAAATAATTTAAAATTTTAAAAGAATTCAGAAATCTTTCAACAAAAAGGTGGATTTCGAAACAAAATGTAGAAGCGTTTTAAAAATTTTCAAAGGTTTCAAGAAAATACATTCTTTTTGAGATATATGGAAAAATTTCAAATTGTTTTTATCGGAAAGGGTGAATTCTGAATAAACATGGTAATGCATTTTAAAACATATTAGGCGATTATCAGAAATTTCAGAAAATAATATAAAAGATTTTGAAGAATTTTTTTTTCATTTCGTGAGATTATAACATTTTAGAAAAAATTCCATTAAGCTTGGGAGATATTTGCAATAATGACATAAATAAAAAATATTTAGGCATCAGCGACTAATTATTCAATAACTATTGAACAGTTATATTGAAAAATCATTATTTATTGCAAATTTAAGCCTGGATTTTATAATAAATGTGTTATAAAAACATTCAATTCTGACTAAACTATCATAATAAAATTATAAAAATCCTTTTTTGTGATTACTAGTCAATAATTAATAATGAAATAATTGCTAATGCCAAGAGCGTTACAAGTTGTATCTAAGAATTATTTACCAATTAGAATACCAAACATAATTAATTAAGGATATGTTCGTAAGAACTAACAATAAACCGGAAATCGATCATTTTAAATACAAATATCAAGTTTGAAAGGAGACTTACAATCTTAAACAATCCTAAGATTTTTTTATATCATGCTTATTTTTAAGGTAGTATTATTTTTTTAGAGTTAATAAATTCGAAATGTCCGTTAAATTTTTGGTTTTGTTAGCGTTTTATATCGAAAATCGATACTTTGAATAAAAAAATAATTAGATTTCAGAGACTTTTTTTAACAATTTTAGGTTATGCTCGTGTTTTTCACCGGAAATCGGTATAGATTGCAAAGAAGATTTAAATTTTTTTAAGAATTTTAAATTATGTAAACATTTTTCTCCGGAAATAGGTTATTCAGAACAAAAATTATTTGAATTCAAAAATTAAACTCACAATTTCAAACAATTTTGAGTTTTGCCAGTGTTTCTTGTCGTAGATTTATAATTCTTTATCAAATAGGCAAGGGTTTGATTGTCTGTACAAAATATTATACATAAATTTTGGAGTTGAAATATAAATTCTCATAAATTATCTCAAATATTGTCCTTGCTTTTCTTCTCTATTACTGTCGATAATAATAAATTAACTGAAATACATATTTGTGTAATAATAATAATTTTGTATTTTAACGTAGAAATTGCGTGAAAGAAAAAAAATCATAGCACGCTTAGCGCGTGTGTTCTTTTTCTTGTAGTATACAAAATAGTTTGGAACCTCCTTGCACTGATAAATTTTAAATAACAACACCCTAAAGAAATGTCTTCAACCAACAAAATCTTTTTTTTTACCACGTTTGATTGATTTCAGAAAACATTTTGCTTAAATGAACATGATTTTTATCCAGTAGACCCAATTCGTTTGCTTCAAAGTTTTTGGTTAAATCGTGTTGTTGATTTTAAGAAATCTTGTATTGATTCAACAAAATTTCTTAGTTGGATCTGCCAAATAATTTAAGGGAGCATTTGACAAGAATCAAGTAAATGATTTAGTTGATTCAACAAAAATATTTTGTTGAAAGCATCTTAAAAGCAACGGACGCATGTGGGCTTTCAATGATCGCGTCCGATTAAATGCTCATGTGCAAAATACGTAAGATTACTTGAATCTGTCTGGTTACTTGAGATTGCATGATTCAATTTTTGATAAAACAACAGAACAATTTTTTGAATGAAATAAGCAAAGGATTCTGGACAGTTTTTCATTGAAAATGACTTGCCGTGCACTTGTCTCGTCTTGTGATTTATAGTTTAATTAGTTTAATTAATTTAGCATTATTCAAATTAACTAAATTATTCTCTTGGAACGTGCAAAATATTTGATTGGATTAACCAAAAGTTTTACTTGGATCAACCACAATATTTGCTTGGATCATCCAACAGATGTGGTATCATTAACCAAATTTTACTGACCAACAAATTTCCTTGCGTCAACCAAATATTTTTTTGTCCATATAATAACCATATTCTATGGTTAATTCAACCAAAAGTTGGTTCATTCAACCACATCTTTTTCTGGGTGAAATAATATTTAAAAATGATTTGAATGTATTGAAGAAGTTTGTAAGATTTTGAATGAAGCTTAGAATTAGAAAAAGTGTGGAACTGTAATAGGTGTGATCCACAGAGGGAGTACCACGTGAACCTGAACCCTGCACGCAGAATATAACGGGGATGCTGGAAGCTATAATCGAGACTAAGGACATCCACGATAGAAAAGAGACAGTGCAGAAGGAAGGCCTACCTCTCGATTGTATTTGGGAGATTCATGTGGAGAAGAATAGCAAGGTAAGGTCTCTTGCATAACTTGTACATACACTTTGTGCCTTCACTCATATCCAAGCCGAAATACAATCTCGAAGTTTACCAAACTTATCTTTAAATAAATTATGTCCAACAGGTTAAAGTATTCATTACCTTCTCGAAATACAGTTATCCTGGCTAAGCGCTTAGCCAAGATAATGGTATTTCGAGGAGGTAATGAATATAGTTTGTAAAAAATACCGTTAATTGAGAAAAACTAAAAAATGAGTTTGTGATATCAGTGGAATCGTGAAAGAAATATAAGGAAAAGTACGAGAGTAGGTCAATTTTAGGAGTAGACCATCTGAATTTAATAGAATATGTGAAAACAATTTCTCGAAGCTTTTGGTTACAATAATTGGCACACTATTTAGAATAACAGGAAAAACATTTTCCAGGCTTCATGAGTATCGAATGTGTAAGATCAAAAAATCTTATTTTTGGTATGAGAATCAAAAGATATGACTATCTTATGTGCATAGTTTTCATCGAAATAAAATTGTTTCCTGGTAGATTTTTGCATCCTGATAATAGTTTGCAACATGACTAACACTATATTCAAAGCCAAAGGATTTCCGTTCTATAGTCGAAATTATTAAGGAAATTGTTGCTACTCAGTGACACTTGTTTTTCATTTGTTGTTCATGAAAATATGTGAAAAACAAATTAAAAATAAATCACTTTTCAAAATATAAGTCACTCAATGGACTCAAAAACAACTTTACATAGCATAGGCAAATAACACTAATAACTATCAACTTTGTTGGTTTAGGTTTGACAACTGATGTTGTGCACCAACCTTTTGCACTCCACAAAATCCAAATGTGTCAATAAATCTCGGTTCGATTATTTTTTCCAATAGTTCAAATAATTTCCGCTATTCCTCCCCATCAAACCCATTGAAAATTAAAGTCCATCAGAGATGCCTTACAATTATGCAAAAGGAAGTATTTTTTCACCAGAAGCGATGACTTACTCTTCAATGAGAAGTGTAGAATAAAACTTTAAAATTTCTTCTTAAAAACATTAAGAAAAGTTAAATATTTGATATTATGAACTACCTTTGTGTGGAGTGTTAACTTCGTTCTTCCTTAATATGAAAGATTTAGATTATTTTTTTTAACGCAGTAAGGGAACGTCTACTCATTACGTACGGCTAATTATTGAAATTTTAGATTATCTTCCCCCAATTGTAAGGATGCGTGAGATTTCCGCGACCTCTACTTTCTTATGACTTAAGATGTTATTTCACTGAATGTGTCCACAATATATCTATTATTTGCTTTATGAATGAGATTTTTGAAGATTTTTAGGGGTTTTAAAAGATTTGACAAATTTTAAGGGACTTTAAGGTATTCCAAACGATTCCGAAGGATTACTACTGGTTCAAGATGTTTCAAATGATTTCAAAGGATTGAAAAATGTTGAAATAATTATTCAATATACTTTCAGGAAAAAATTCAAGTTTTTAAAAGAATTTTACAAGATTTGAAAAAAAATTAAGGAGTTTGATCAGATTTCGAAACAAGTAATGAAATTTTGAAAGTATTCCAAGAGACGCCAAAGTATTTTATCGAACTTTGGAGGACTTCAGAAGATTTTAACGATGATTCGAAGATTGTATGGAATTTCAAGCTTCATGAAATGTCAGAAGATTGTAAGAGATTGTAAAAAATGCGAAAGTGTATCCACGGATTTTAGAGAATTTCAAAGGATTTAACGGAACTTCAGAGGATTTTCAAATATGATGAAGGATTAAAACTTATTTTGAGTGATTTTTGTAGCTTGTTAAAAAATGTTCAGGGCTCATTACATTTCAAGGAAGTTAACCATTCTTAGAGATTTCAAGGTTTTTCACTAATTTCAAATGATTATAAGGAACTTCTATGGAATTTTGAAGATTTCAAAAAATCTCGAATAATTTTTTTTACAAAATCACAAAACTGACAAAATTTTACCAAATTCTTAAAGTAATTCGTGAGAATTCAAGGGATTGCGAATATTTCCAGGAATTCTGCGAAATTTTATTGAAGTTTTACAAAATGATTAACAACTTGACTTTATATTTATTGAATTAGGTAACATGAAATATTATATAATAAAATCAAATACAGAACCAAAACAGATTTCAAATAGCATGTTAAAAAAATTATTGGTACTTTCTAACGAGAATAATAAAAATTATTAATCTATTAATTATGATGAGAACTGTTTACCTGGTATTAAATACAGAATTTCGGTAAATCCCGAAAACAGAAAAAGCACCAATTTCAAAACAATCACCGCCTGTAATGATAAGAATCGTCACGTCTACTGGAAAAACATAATGATTAGTAATAATGTAAATTGTTTATTCATTTAACGTCCATTGAATAACGATGCAATTCTTTACATTCATTTAGCTGTAAGCTTGTTCAGAATAACAACTGAATCTCAAAAATTTGGTTTATAGTAAATATATGTTGAACACTAAAGTTACTAATTTTAAATGTAGGTACACATTCAGATTTTTTAATATATTTTTTAATGATTTAAAAAATGCTTCTGAATATTTATATTCATTCGTATACACTAAAATAGATTACAATAATTAAAAGTCAGCATTTAACACCATGAATTATATTTGTTTCAAAATATTTAATAAATTACCCGGGTTTGTCAGATAATTGTCTACAATTGTTGTTTTTTAGCCAAAAAGCAATGTAATAAAAAATGTAAGTTTCATGATCAAAAAAATACATTTATCCAAATTTAATTATTTAAATAAGATTAAAACATTATTATCGTTTCCATATATTTCAAATATTGAATAAGAAATTCATTTCAAAAGAATTGATTATTTATTAGCATAAATGATTAATCGATATGTCGAATAAATTCAATTTAAAAATTTTAGAAACTGAAATTATTGGTTGAAAAAAGAAAAAATTCTAATATGTGGTGGGTGAATTTTAACTTACTTTGAAATCGCTGCAAAGATTACATTTTACATTTTCTGTGAATACTAATTTATCTCGGAAGACCTTATAGCATGCTAATCTCCAATTATCATTATCATGTAAACAATAATTCATATCTAAAATTTAATTAAATGAAATGTTATTAATGCGTGATATAATTATTCAAAGAGTTACGTAGTTAAAAATCAGGTTGAATCGATTTATTTAGTAAATTCAAAGGAATTGAATAGAAGTCAAGTTAGTTAATTTAATCTCAAAACAAATCGTGAAAATTCAAACTGAATGCCACTTAATTCCACTAAACTCATACAAAATTCTAGTGAATTCAAGCTAAATTAGGTATTTCTCTACAATTCAATTGATATAAAATCGATTTACCTGTAATTTCAGTGAAGTAAAACTATACGATATTCTAGTACATTCTATGTTAATTTTAGTGAGTTGCACTTGAATTCCAGTAATTGGAACCAACTAAATTGGAAAGAGATTTCAGTGTAGTCCCACAAAATTTGAATTCTATTCAATATATTCAACTAAATGGAAACAAAATTTAAGTACACTCATGATTATTATTATTGTCGCATGAATTCTAATAGGGTAAGGAGGGGCAGCGCCAACCGGTGGGGCAAAGGTAACTTTGCTTATATCATCGCTATTATTTAACAATTTTAATATTACTTTGCATTAAATGAATCTATTATATCATAGAGATAGTGTTACGTACTAAAATCTTGAAAATTGATGATGTAAAAGAAAAATTATGCAGAAAACAGTTTTGACAACGAAAGAATGGAAGATTCGCTATCAGAAATATAAAGTTTTCAACATTAATGTCAATACCTACAGTATGAAAATTTTATATTCTGACAGATTACACAATATCACATTATTTCATTATAATAGTTGAACCTAATTCAAGTCCTCAATATTTTAAACATCGTAAATAAATGAGGCCTCACCAGTGGGGCAAGCATAACCAAAATAATAGCTAACACGTGCTTATGTTATAAACGTGTCATAACTTTTGTCCATAAGTGATCGGTAATGTAGGACAGCTACTTATCTTCTGGGCTACATGCAAGAAACTATTAAATATTATTTTAAATCCGGTCGGTAGAGCGGGTGTTTTGTGTTGGTATGGTAGAAACCTTTGCGCATAGTCCGTTTCTAATGCAATGTCAACGCATAAGAGGTTATATCACAGCTATCACTATTTTTATTAAAAATAACTTATTCTTGTTACTGGAAATGTTTTAAGGTAATTTTTCCAGTATATAAAATACCACGGAAGCGAACCATCATGTTTTGCCATCTTCAGATGTTTTGATTTTCATAAAAAGCTGCGGTTGCCTTTGCCCTCGGGTGTGGGGCAAAGGCAACGAAATAGCTTGTTGGAAATCATTGAATTATTAAATCACTGTTTCATTAATGTAATTAATACTTATAGAAATATGATATACAATAATTTAGGACTCGAAATTTAAAAAAAGTGGATCAATTCCACATCTTATTAACTTTAAAGAAGTCATTGACTGTTAACTGGTAGACGCTGCCCCTCCTTACCCTACATTTAGAGTTATAAATTTCATTAATCCGAAATAAACTTTTCTGAATTAAAAATGAATTTGAGTCAATTCAAACAGTTTTGAGTTCAATAAAAAGACTGTACTTGAGAAATATCGAGTGAAGAATAAATTTAACTGAATTGTTCTGTCAATACGCCTAAATACAATCAAGATCACATGAGTTTAAAGTATAAAAAGTGATTCAAAATCAATTATATTGTAGGATAACTATAAAATGAATTCATCTCAATTGAAGCCAATTCAAGGAACATTCATTAATCTTATAATTTAATTCAAAGTTATCTAAACTAAATCTCTTGTTGATTAATGTTGTTTTTCGTTTTTTAGATACAGCTGACGTTTCCAGAATTTGATTTGAGCAAACCCAACGAGTGCGACGCGAATTACGTTGACGTATTCGAGGATTTCCCAGATATTCCATCGAGATTAAGAAATTTTTGTGGTAGTATCGCCGATCTCGTGACCACTAAAGGACATGTAGCCTATCTACATTTTCATGCAGAGCCTAAAGCCATAAATAGTTCATTTAGGGCTATCATGACGGCGGTACGAGATAAAGATAAAGATGGTAAGTGGATTTCAATCATTTATAATAATCCCTCATGAATCAGTACTAGCTTACGGGCGATGCCTATTTAATATCCGGCTACCTGTTCGCTTCACTCGCACAATTCAACTTCCCCTCACGCAGCTGAGGGACCTAAATATGGGCGATGCCCATTTGGCCGCTGCTTACCTGGTTGCTTTATCCCCACTACCCAACTTCGTCTCATGCAGCTAAGGAACATCACCGCGGGCGATGCACATTTGATATCCGCCTACCTGCTTGCTCAACCCCCACTGCCCAACTTCCCCTCACGCAGCTAAGGAACCTCAAAACTGCTGCTGCCGACCATTGACATCAGGTGTCCTTTTTACTTAAGGGGGTAGTCAGGTTTGAATGACCTTCTTTTAGATAATTTTTTTTTTGCATTAGTTTTTATTTAGCATTTCAAAATTTTCAATATGTTGTAGGATATGTTTTTGACTACCAACAAAAACAAACAAATATTGTAATTTTTCATCAACATCCGGCCGAAATATGGGTGACCGGAGGACGCCACACAGTGTAGCCAAAAGTACTTTTTGTGGACAAAAGTCTGTCTACAACCCAATTTTCAACGGATTTTGACGTTTCTTTTTTTAAAATAACCGTGAGGCTTTCGGGTATATCAAATTGGTGCGGGAATTTTGATTTGGCTGAACCAAAATTTTTTATTCAACAACAAAATAAACAAAATTTGTATCCTAACTTTTCAGATGTATCTTTTTTGTAAGATCTGCGAATTGATTGAAGAAGGGCTTTAATCAAAGTAGTTACTATCTATCAATAGTTTTCAGTAGGTTAGAGTAAGAAAAAAAATTGTTTATAATGTTATAAACAAATTAATGAAAAAAAACCATTTTTTGTGATTCGCAATTATAAGTTGTTTGAAATTCACAGTTTTTATGTAGAATATGAGAGAAATGTATGCCTAATTATGATTATTAAAAAATATCTGTTAGTTGGCTGCATTATTTAAACAATTTTTATAAACAAATACACAGTTTTCGTATGTCACAATGAATAGGCTCCATTTTTTGGCAGAATCGTCCAAAAATGTATTGTCAATGACTCCTTGCTGTCATTTTTTTCAAATTAGCAACAACTGGTAATTACTTAAACGATATTTATGAACAAAATCACATTTTTAACATTATTCTACGAATGGGGACAATTTTTTCGCGGAACCTACTAAAAATGTATCGTTAGTGCCTTCTAGCTGTAATCTTGTTCAAATTGATAAAAAATATTAATTTTTTGAACAATTTTTATAAATCAATTCACATTTTTACCATTTTTCCAAGAATATGCTCCATTTTCTTCGAAAAATTAACTGAAAATGTATTCATGGAAAAATAGTACATCTGAAAAGTTAGGATAAAAATTTTGTTTACCTTGCTGTTAAATAAAAAATTTTTGGTTTAGCCAAATAAAAATTTCCGCACTCATTCGATATACCCGAAAGTCTCACGGTCATTTTAAAAGAAGAAACGTCAAAATCCATTGAAAATTGAGTTGTAGACAGACTTTTGTCCACAAAAAGTGCTTTTGGCTACACTGTGCGCCATGTTAAAAAACGGTCGCCATGATTTCTCAATTTCGCATCATCCGGAACCCAAAAACCAAATTGATTCTTAGAGAGTACGTAAGTATCTATCGCATGAACCTCAATTATAAAAAATATTGATAAATAAACAAATGGTGAAAGTTTTTGTTATTTTTCGTTCTTGTAAAAACGTGGAAAGCAACAAAAAATAATAAAAACTTCAACCATATGTTTATTTATCAATATTTTTTTATAATTAAGGTTCATGCGATAGACACTTACGTACTCTTTAAGAATCAATTTGGTTTTTGTGTTTCGGATGATCCAAAATTGAGAAATCATGGTGACCGTTTTTCAACATGGCGTCTTCCGGTCACCCATATTTCGGCCAGATGTTGATGGAAAATTACAGTATTTATTTTTTTGGTAGTCAACG
The DNA here is from genome assembly GCA_932178445.1 of Andricus quercusramuli. Lineage (NCBI taxonomy): Eukaryota > Metazoa > Arthropoda > Insecta > Hymenoptera > Cynipidae > Andricus > Andricus quercusramuli. Next base: position 22,875 of record CAKNXH010001226.1, read on the forward strand.
ACATGTCCTACAACATATTGAAAAATTTGAAATGTCAAATAAAAATTAATGCAAAAAAATTATATAAAAAAGGTAATTTAAACCTGACTACCCACTTAATGAGAAATACAAGACGAAACATACAATTTCTTAAATTTTCGATTAGTAATTCACAAACATTATATTCGAAGTCGACGATTTTTCCTGATTCCAATGGTATGCTACTCACCTCAATAAGTTGAAAATTAGAATAAGTGTACTGTTGGAAATTTGTGACTTAATTTAATGAAACATTTACAAAAGTTTTACGTTCTAATACGTTTCGTAAAACAATGATAAATTTAGGAAAATGTAGTTTCGAACTACAAAATTTTAATTAATTTGATTTAATTTTTTTTTCTAAATTACTGAAAGAAAAAGGAAAGGAATTTATATCTTGTATTTTATTTCTCATTAAGTACAAGGACCCCCGCTGACCAGTGCAGCGCGGCGGAAGTAGTCTGGCGGTCCCTCAGCTGCGTGAGAAAAAGTTGAGTATTGGAGGTAGAGCAAAAGAATTATTCTCCATTGTGCTTATCCTGTAGAAAATCCCAAATCTAAACCTTTTTTCTACACCTTTGGTCAATTAAACCAGTTGCATTCGTCCAGCCATTACAAAATAATACTCATCTACATTCTAAGATACTCAAGCTATTAGCAAGTTCAAACTTTAAAATTGGGAAAATGTTTAGAGCAAACATGTTGAACCAAAATCTGTTGGATGTCGATTAGAATACATCATTTTCTGCTTTGAGATTAGGAATATTTTCATCTTCATAACACTTTACTTTTTAAAACATTTTTTCCATCTGAAAACTCCGCATTTTCAACAATTGTCAACAAAAAACAACACACTAATACAGAAAATTCGGGTTTTTAATGCAGGTCTACATGTCAAGACTTTCAATATTAGCTATCTCTTAAGGGACTTCAACCGCGCAAAAAGAGAAAATTTTTTAAATCAATAATGAAAAAGCATTACTACGACATAGCAAATTTTTTTTTTTTTGATGCGCATGTAAATGCCTAGAGCATCAATTTCAATCATCTTTGGAGACAATACAACTAAAAGAAAAGCCCGCAAAATATAGTGGTCTGAAAACAAAATTCCTTCACTTTTATTATTTTTCAACCACTGAAAAAAATTTAAACATACGAAATTTTATTTTATAATGAACATCAACATTCCATGCACTTTGACGTCAGCTATCTTCGAAGAAAAATCAAACTGACATTAAAAATTTCAGTATAGTGATCTAGAAAAACGAAATTGATGGAACACTCTTTGATGGAAATTTACATTTCTGGACCTTCCATTTGAGCCATCCTTGAAAAAATCGGAATAACAGAAAAGCTTCCAACATATAGTGGTCTTAATAACAAAATTTCTTCATATTTTTTTTCGATCTCTCATAACAAAAAAAAAAAAATTATAACATAGAACATTTTATTTTGTAATGGATATCTGCATGCCAAGACCTTCAATTTGAGCCATTTTCAAAGAATATAGAAATAAAAGAAAAGATTCCGTCATAGAGATCTAAATAAAGGAAATTTTCTCATTGATTCCTCTTGTATTTTTCAAAAACCAGTAACAGAAAAATATTAGGATGACATAGGAAATTTTATTACTCAATTTACATCTACATGAAAAACCTTAAATTTGAGTAATTCCCGAAGAAAAGTGGATGAAAAGAAAATCTTCCAGCATGGTGGTCTAAAAAAATAAATTTTCCGATGTTTTTCATTTTTATCTATTTTGTAATTCTACATTTGAGGAGTAAGCGAGCAAAACCTCATAAAACCATTCTTGAATAAATTGAGATAATGATTGTTCCAGTATGTTTAGAATACTAACAATTCGACTATCAAATTGAAGTTGGGAGAAAAAAACAATTTTCTTCTCAGTTTTAACGCCTATCCATAAAATAAAATGAATATGAAAAAAAAAATTATTTCTGATTACAAATTCATTACGTAAATAGGTGAAGCTTATTGAATATTTATGTACTTTGTTGTAAATACTGTTTAGAATTTGTCGATACTTTTCGGCTACTGAAAAAATTAATACATCCACTTGAAAAGTAAAGATAGTAAAAATATCAAAAAATTCAAAAACGTTTAAAATAAAACAAAACTTGAATTATGAACGGAGGACAGAAGCTATTAATGAGTCGTTGACGGATGACTTTGTCAGACTGAAGAAATTATTTGTAGAAACTCTAGAATTGAGAAACCATTGATGATAATACAGTTAGTGATAATACCGTAATTTGGTAAGAGGTTTATATTGGTCTGGATGATTATTATGCTCGAATCTAATATTTACGTTAACAACATTTTTGTTAATGAATTTTTTCCCAACTATTTTCCTGCGAGCTGTGTTAGGTTCAGCTAAAAGAATTTTATAATGTTCAAAATCAAAATTGTGTCCAAGCTCTAAGTAATGTGCCGAAAGTGCAGTATGATTAGAAGTGCCAGGGTTCCTGCTAGGATGTGTTCACGTGTACGGGTTTCGATTGATCTGCCAGTTTCACAAACGTATGTGGAATTGCAGTCTTTGCATGCAAATTCATAAACTACCCCAGAATGCTTACCCCTTGGAAGTGGGTCTTAAAGGTTATTAAAATAACGCGAAAATTTATTAACTGGTTTATAAATACACTAGAGTCCCTCTATATCAGCTGTCTCGGAGGTACCCTTAATCAACAAAGATGCTATAGAGGGACTCTCCAAACCGTTCTTCTTGTCCTTCTTGCTTGTGGCTTCTTATAGCGCTGAACCGTAAACATCGCAACTCCGCTGACCTTCAAAAGGCTCCCTCTCGTCCCTTTGGACCGCCTTTTCTGTTATAGAGGGAACTGATATAGAGGGACTCTAGTGTAGTTTTGATGTTGAAACTTCTTGAGATGTGTTGAATCTTTTCAGAAAGGTTTTTAATATAAGGTACAACAATGAAATTAGTATAATTGTACCTGAAAAAAACGAAATTGAGAAACGTTAAGATGAAAGACATTCAGATTTCTTTAGACGTCTCAATGTTTAACTACACACCAATTTCCAGAGTTTTAAGCTGTATTGAATCGAAATGGACTGAGATTAGCAGGTTTACTAGTGTTCGAATAATAGATTTGATTGCTTTGGTTAAGATTTGTCTTAATTCTACTTATTTTTAATTCAACAATCTTACCTACAAGCAGGTTTCTGGTTTGGCCATGGGCTCACCACTCTCTCCGGCAGTAGCCAATATTGTCATAGAAGACTTAGAATCTGAATGTCTTTCATCTTTACCTTTCTCAATTACGTTTTATTTTAGGTACGTTGATGATATTATCACGGCGGTTCCCCATTATAAACTTAATTTCATTATTTAATAAATTTAATTCATATATCTCCAATCTAAAATTTACAATAGAAGTAGAAAATAACTCACAAATTACTTTTTTAGATACACTGATTGTACGTATCAAAGATGAACTTAAAATTGATTGTTTCAAAAAAACAAATATTTCAGGCAGATATTTAAATCTTAATTCCGCACATCCTATCAGTCATAAAATTGGAGTTATTACTGGTTTATTTAATAGAATATTTAGAATTTAACACATTATATTTAGGAGCAAAAATATTAAATTTATGAAGCAAACACTTTTGGAAAATGGTTATCAAAATTCACTTATTGAATTTTGTTTAAAAAATACAACCGAACGTTTTCACAATTCTGAATTTTATGCAAATAAAATTAATAATAATAAGCCTAACAATTATATTGATTTTACTGTTGTACCTTATATTAAAAACCTTCCTGAAAAGATTCAACAAATCTTAAGAAGTTTCAACATCAAAACTATTCATAAACCAGTTTATGAATTTTCCCGTTATTTCAATAATCCTAAGAACCCACTTCCAAGGGGTAAGCGTTCCGGGGTAGTTTATGAATTTGCATGCAAAGACTGCAATTCCATATACGTTGGTGAGACTGGCAGATCAATCGAAACCCGTACACGTGAACACATAAATTCTATCAGGAACCCTGGCACTTATAATCATACTGCACTTTTGGAACATTACTTAGAGCTTAGACACAATTTTGATTTTGAAAATTATAAAATTCTTTCAGTTGAACCTAATATGGCTCGCAGAAAAATAGTTGAAAATTTTTTCATTAAACAAAATGTTGCTCACGTAAATATTAGATTCGAGCATAATAATTGTCCAGACCAATAAAAAACATCTGAGCAAATTATAGTATAATCACTACCTGTATTATCATCAATGGTATACTTACCTTTATAATTGTTTTCTCAATTTTAGAGCTTCTACAAATAATTTCTTCAGTCTGACAATGTCATCCGTCAACGAATCATTAATGGTTTCTGTCCTTCGTTCGTAATTCAAGTTTTGTTTTATTTTAAACATCTTTACTTCTTTCATGAGATATTATTCTCAGATAAGGGATTTGAAAGACTTTAGGGTATTAAAAAAACTCGAGTAATTTTCTAGAGCTGCATGGAATTTCAAATAATTTCGAAGTATTTGAAATATATTTAGGTGTTTTTATGGATTTCAGTAATCACAAACGATTTCACACGATTTTAAAGGTTGAAATTGGTCACTCGTCTTTGTTTTCATTACAAAATACAGCATACTTTTCTCATTATGAATAAATAATATCTTTGATTTGTATGTGTGTCTCCTTATCTGAACAATGATGATAACAGGTTATGGACCCAGAAAGTATTGAAAGATAAAGGCAAAATATATATAGATTTTAGGGTATTTTCAAAAATGGCAAAAAATTTGCAAGGGCTTAAACATTTTTCAAGGAATTTCAAAAGATTTTGAATGCATCATTTTTCCCTTTAGTAGTAATGTACTTTCTGTTCAGCCTTTCAAGCCCCTTCCTTTGTGGAATCCTGGCTACGCCACTGCAAATAGTCGGAATATTTTAAGGCATTCTAAAAGATTCCAAACAATTTGTAATAGTTTTCAATAATTTGAATGGGTTAAAGAGAATTTTCCATAATTTAGGGTACTTTTAAAAATTCCAAGGAATTCTCGAAAGCTTCAAAAAGTTTCAATGGATTTTAAAATATTTCGAAGGATTTTAATGTTTTTAAGGGGTATACGAAAATTTAATTGGGTTTTAAAGGATTTCCTGGAATTTTGAAATATATGAAATCATTTTATAAAACTTATAAAGTTTTAGAATAATTAAAAAATTTTAAACTGGTTTCATAAGTTTTTCAAATATTTTAATGATTTTAAGAGGTTTTAGAAGCTCTTAAGGTATTTCAGCTAATTTTCTAAGATTTCAGGAAATATCATCTGATTTTATGTGATTATACGGGATTTTATTATACTTTATGCATTGCAAAGAATTTATTCACAAGAATTAAATTGAGATTTCTTAGGATTTCAAAGATTTAAAAATATTTCAAGGTATTTCCAAACATTTTCGGATATTTTGAAAGATTCCAGGAAATTTCCAATTGACCTCAATAACTGGATGGGATTTATAAGAATTTGGAAGATTTTAGAGTATTTTTGAAAAATCCAAGTAATTTTCAAGAGCTATACAAATTTTTGAGAAATTTCAGAAGATTTCACAAGATTTGAAATATCTTCACTCATTTTTAATAGATTTCAATAGCTTGATGTGATTTCGGAGGATTTCATTTTTATGGTATTTTTAGAACATCAAAGTCATTTTCAAGAGCTGTAAAAACTTTTGAGTGATTTCAAAATATTTCAATGGATTAAAAATATTTTCGGGTACTTCGAAAGACTAGTAGGATATCAAATAGATTTAAGTCATTTAAAGGGTTTCATATTTGTAATTCAAGTTTTGTTTTATTTTAAACATTTTTGAAGTTCTTGATATTTTTACTATCTTTACTTTTGAAGTGGTGGTTTTAATTTCATGATTTTCAAAATGTTTTCACCATTATAAAATAAGGTATGCTCTCCTTTTATTTTTTTAATTTTGTAAATGATTTTTGTGAATGTTTTAACTTCGATGTAAATTATTTTTTCCTTTAAAAATACATATTTTGACTGATGAGGACTGACCTAGCAGCAGAAACGTATCGACAAATTTTAAATTGGACGGGTTTTATTGATTTTGACCTACCATTGGAGACTATTTTGACTCATATCTACAAGATCGTGAGTGGTTTATCAACAATAATTATACAATACTTAAGAATTTTATTTCAAAAATTAAAAATATATTCATCATGTATGAAATTATCTTTTGATTTCATACAAAAACAATAAATTGTAAATTTAAATTATTGAAACATTAAAAATACGTGAAATATGTCTTCACTGAATCAAAAGTGAATTAATCTATTTTCATTTTGGTAATAGCTTCGAGGCATTATCAAATAAAAAAGTTCTCTCTTGCATAACAGTCCAGCTGATCATTGAAATAGCTCATCTTTTATTTTATTTCAGTCGATGGATTTTCAGCTACGTTTTATTCCTAAATATTCAGAAATTAACTGGAGTAGATTTATAACATTTTGCTTGCTTACTCCTTATTTCAAGTTATTCAATTTGAACCATCCCTGAAAAATTTTGGACTGAGAGTAAAGTTTCCAGAACACTGATCTGAATGAAGGAATTTTTTCATTTTTTATTTAAGAACCACTAATAACAAAAGGCGTCACTTTAGCACAGCAAATTTCATCTTTCAATCCACATCGACATGCCACATGCTTCAATTTGAGTTATCTTTGAAAACAATCGATCTAAAAGAAAAAATTGCAGCAAAGTTTTCTACAAAATGAAATTTCCCACTTATTTTTTTAATTTTACAATTTTCGACAAAAAAAAATTAGCAATGACATAGCCAATATCATTACTCATTGCATACGTACATGCCAAGACCTGCAGTTTGGGTCATCTTCAAAAGACATCAGACTAACAGGAAAGCTTCCAAGCATGGTCCTCTAAAAATCGAAATTTTCTTATTTTTCTCATCACTCAATCCATGATAACAAAAAAAAACCATAAGTAAACATAGAAAATTTCATTTTACAATGCACATGTACATTTCTAGACTTACAATTTAAAGACATCACCGAGAAAAGTGGACAATTTTTAGGATATGATAAACCCTGTACGAAAAAAGAGCGCTCGCTATTATTATATACGATTTTTGAAGAGAATTTACTACACCTTGGTTAATCCGGCAATCTGGATTAATCTCGAGCTAGAAAAATGCATACTACAAAGACTGAAATTTCAGTGCTAATAAGTTTTTGAATATATAGACTGGATTCTTTCAATAAAATTCATGGATTCAGTAAATAATGTCTCACATTTTCTCACAAAGCTGCGCGCGAAAGTAGGTGGTTTCCATTGTTCCTCGAAAAATTAATGACATTGTTAGAAAAGAAGAGCATAAAGAGCAGAAAAATTATATTCTTGAAAACATTGGAAATGCGTTATTCTCTGCTAGGAAATTGTGTTCAAACTTTTACTTCGAGCTCGAGTCGCATTCTGCGAGGAATTAATTTGCAGAAGGAAGCTGTGCCAAAAGCTTCGATGCCTGCGATTCTGAATCACTTAACAGTCGTGAAGTGCAAATTTATTTTTCACTATTTAGAGCAATGTTATCCAGTAAAAACGATTTATTCCTCCATCCACAATAACGATATACCTAATTATAAAAATAATTTTAAATGCAGTGAGATTTTTCAGTATAAGCGTGGTTTATGTACTAAGGTGTTTTTCGCAAAACCAGTAGAACAAGCTCAAATGGTATAGATTCTAACTTTTGAATTACTGTGGGGTACTTTATTATGAAATATAGTTGGATTGTTGGTAATTGTAGGTACATTTCTACACCACTTCTAGCAATCAATAATCAGCTTAGAGGTACTATTTCAGTGGAGATAATCGTTCGATAAAGGATTTAGATTCCATATTAGTGCCCGATCACTCGCCTGAATCGAGAATGAGCTTTATGTAGATTAAGAAGGATTCAGAATTACCACGTACGCAGTTAATGGTTCTAAATATACAGTAAGGGAGATTATTCTAAGGGTATATGCTTTATTATTACACATATATTCACACGCAATTGAAAATTGTATTATTAACACTGGTCCTTAAAATGTCACCTATGGATCTGTGGAATAAAAACACATCATTTTTAAAGTACTTTTTTGCGCTCAATTTGAATCTGGCGTCAATTTGCTTCCACTAGGACTAGTGTTCTGTTTTTGGTATATAAAATGGTTAATACAAAAGAAAATATTGTTTTGATTCAAAAAGAATATATTATTTTAAATATGTGGAACGTGATTCAGATCAAGATGTAGAGGCACCGTTCTTAAAATATTGTGAAAATAAGCAAAGGGTAGAATGTGAAAAAATAGTATAGTATGCACCAAGGGGAATAAGCGTGACTTTTTTGACGAGCCTACTGTGCTAAAATTATGCGAGTCTTAGAAAGAAGTGGAGAATGATTTTTCGCTCCCTGGGGACTAAAAATTATAACTTAATTTAACTTCTGATTTCTACTATATTTAAAGAATGGTGAATGCTAAAATCAATTATCAAGTTTTTCTCAGTTATCTGTAGCATTAATAAATAAAGTGAATAACCTATTGTTTGTTTGAAAAATTTAATGATTATGTTATGAACAGCACGTTTTCTGTGGAACAATATTTTTTCACGTTTTTTCTACGTTGTTTGTAATTATCTCTAGAACCATTAGTACTATAGGAAATTGAAGATTATCGTTGGATACAGCATTGAAACATGCATCGCAATCACGTCTGTCATGTTTAAAAACATGTTCCATACAATTTTGTACAATGATTCAGAAATGTTCCTAAAACATTATGAACTTATAAATATAGTGATATATTGAAATTCTAAAGACGAGGCTATTTACTCTGCTTCTTGTATTAACAAAAAACTATTTGCCTCAATGAAGAATACAATGTATCAGTTAAATCAAAATTAAATTTTCAAATGAAATATGTTGTTAGTTAATGAAATTGATTGCCCTTTTTCAGGATGTAGGGATGATGAATTCGATTGTGAGGATGGATGTATCGATCTGAATCTGAAGTGTAATGCCAACTTTAACTGTCGCTTCCGATACGACGAAGAGGTCGAGCTATGCCAAGTAAGTTAAAAATTAAACAATATTTTGAAGAATAATTAATTTCATCAAATTTTATATTGAAAAAGATCTAAAATGATCCTTTTGGACCTGTCCAACTGTTCCTTCCACGGAGAAAAGTCTAAAATAATAAAAACGAGACTAAAGGATGCTAAAGGTATTTCCAGTTCAAAAACGAGCCTTTCTATCAATGGTTTTTGACTGATTGTAACTAATTTTGAAAGATGATTAAAGACGGAGCTTAGAAAAAATAATGTAGGTTGAAATAGTTCATTTAAAAATAGTTATTCAGGGTTTTTGCTCTAGCATTAAATCAGAATAGCGACTTTTACAAGAATAGAAAGCAAAAACATAAAATCCTTAATAAATTTTGCTGAATAAACAATTTCAACCTGAAATATATTTTTTCTGAAGGGTTCGGTTCTGTTCCAAAATATGTCATAATTGACAATGTGAATATTTTCTTCGATTTTATGTCATTTTTAAAAATGTTCATTTTTTAACTTGAGGTAACTTGAGTACGTGTTCAGTAATGACATAAGGCTTTTTTGTAAGGGCCCTCCCCTTACCCCTTAAGAAATATTTCAGATCGGGGGGGGGGGGGGGGTCTGAAATATTTCCCCGGTATGAAATATTTCTTACGTAAGTTTCCTCTTTCTAATTATTCATGAAAAAATTATAATTAACATCTGCTTGGGCGGTCGAAACTACCTTTCATCCTACTGTACACATTGTATAATTATTTGTTCTATTTATTTTGTATTATGTTAATATGTATGTGATATGTTATATTATGTATGTGATATTTGCAGTCGTTCGAATATCTGAGAATTCTTTGGAAAAGTTGGTGAATTCCTTCACATTCCTTAAATCATGTGAAAATTCTTTGAAATTATTTGAATTCGATGGTTGCGGTACATAATCCTTCGAAAAAAATTAATACGATTGAGCTTCCTAGAAATATATCAAAATACTTTGAAAACTGTGAAAATCGTTTAAATTGCTTAAAATATTTAATATCACATAAAAATCCATTGTAATCCCATAAAATCCGTGAAAATCGCTCAACATTTCTAAAACTCGGGTAAAATTCTTGAAAATCCGTGGAAATCTTTCCGAATATCCTAAAATTCCTCACAATATTTGAAATTCGATTAGAATCTAATAAATGCCATTAGAATTCTCTGACATGCCTTAAAAACCTTTTTAATATGCGGAAAGCTTTTTCAATTCCGTTAAATCCTTTGAAATCTTACGAAATTCTCTAAAATTTGTAAATGTGCTTTAGAATCTTTTGAAATTTCTCAAAATCCTTTGAAATTATCCAAAAACTAGTTAAGCCTCTCGAAATCCGTTAAAATCTTTTGAAATCTCTTTAAATCCATCCAAATCTTCAATATATCATATCATATATCTTCGAATATCAAAATATCATTCAAAATATCATCATCCCCTGATGCCCTTCAAAATTCGTGAAAATACTTTGATACCATATGAGATCCTTTATAAGCCTTTAAAATCATGTAACTTTTTTGTAGTTTCTCAAAATCCTTTTTAATATTCAAAAATCCTTTGATAAATTAGGATTCACTTTGAAATAATACTAGGTGATTTCTTCAAGCTCGCGAATTCTTTTTAAATAATTATTTTGAAATCGTACCCTTAAAGTTTTGTAATCCCTTCAGATCTCTGCCAAATCACTGAGAATCCCTTTGAATTTTGTTCATGGTGAAAATAATGGATATATTGTTTATATTATAAGTCAAAAATATAGAATCTTACGAAGCTCTACTGAAAATTTTCTTTCCAGAAAATCAGAGAGCCTATCAAAATCTCAATCGATGTGTTTTATCCATGCGTCTTGACGACGCAAACAATTACATCAAGTACAGTACTGGTATATTCCCAATATAAAAAAATCCATTAGAAACAAGGTAAATATTTTTTTAGATTAAGAAACGATAGTGGGTATAAGTTATGGTGGGACATGAACGGTTTTTTAACGGGGCAACTGAAGCATCTCGAAGACGCGAAGAAATATATGATAAAGATTATTGTTGTATTCCCAATATGAAAAAGTTTTCCTCAGATCATGAAGATAAACAATATATTTTTTAAACTTATAAATTGTTATTTCTAGATCATAAGAGGTCATAGAAGGTTCTTAGAAAGGATCATTCGACGTGTCTTGAAGACGCGAACAAACATGTGGGATACAGTAGTGAAGTATTTTTAATATGAGACAAAGTTTTTCTCGAATAAGCAGACTACAAAGGTTTTTCAAAAACTTCGTAAGTTGGTACTGGTGGGTCATCATAGGTTCAAGAACTGGTTTATTAATGCGTCTCGAAGATGCGAACAATTGCAATAGATGAAGTATAGTTCTGTTTTGATTACGAAAAAAGTTTCTCTCGTATAAACAGAATTAATCATTTTTTAAACTTTGATAATCGCTACGGGTGGGAACAAATATACTAGATATCGTATTGTTGTTTTTCAAATATCAAAAAAGTTTATCTGTTATAAACAAGGTATGTTTTTTGGAATCTCTATACTCTTAAATGTAAAATCTTGAATATAAAATCTTGGATGCTATCCGTTGGGTCATTATTCCAAAGAATGGAAACAAAGTATTTGGAACATCCGGGGACATTATTCTGAAGATCTTAATAAATTCTCGCCGTGGAAAGTAAGATCCACCTCCTCAGTGGCAATGCAAGTCATTTTGGAGGGCTTTCGAGAAATTTAAACCTGACCGCCACAGGATGGGTGGGTGTTTCCGGTTCCGGGATGCACAATACTACGTTTTTGGCAGACTACCAGAACAAGGTACCGAACGATGCGATGCGGTGGAGTATTAATCTAACGGGGAATAATGTTCTCAGTATTGCACATGATGGCTCTCATACCTCTGTCTATACTTTTGTCTGCTTCGATCTGAATAACAATTTATAAGCTTTTATTGGACCATTTCGTGCAATCCAAGCAGTTCCTTTGGCCCTGTCGACTGTCGATACTCTTATTTTCTATGATTGTGTGAGACTTTTCTATTAACAGAGAAAAGGCTCGAAATTTTTTATTTAAATCCTGATTTTTTTGTGTATGTTCAATTTAGGCTATTAGAATAAAAAATAATTGAAGGAGGCAGTCTCAAATTTAATGAATTTTCCTCAATTTTTGAATACTTCTTTCATGAGACATTATTCTCAAACAAGGGGTTTGGAAGAGTTTTAAAGATTTTAGGGTAAAAAAAAACTTTTCTCATTATGAATAAATAATATCTTTGATTTGAAAGTGTGTCTCCTTATCTGTACAATTATAATAACAGGTTATGGGCCCAGAAAGTACTAAAAGTTAAAAGCAAAATATATATAGATTGTAGGGTATATTTAAAAATGGCAAGGAATTTTCAAGGACTTAAAACTTTTTCAAGGAATTTCAGAAGATTTCAAATGGACCATTTTTCCCTTTAGTAGTAATTTACTTTCCCTTCGGCCTTTCAAAACCCTCCCTTTATGAAATCCTGGCTATGCCACTGCAAACGGTTGACATATTTTGAGGCATTCTGAAGGATTCCAAGAAACTTTTAATAGTTTACAATAATTTGGTTGGATTCCAGAGAATTTTGAATATTTTAGGGTACTTGAAAAATTTTCAAGGAATTCTCGAAAGCTTCAAAAAGTTTCAAGGGATTTCAAAATATTCCAAAGGATTCAAACTATGTTAGGCTGTTTTAAATGATTTGAGAGCATTTTCAAGAGATTACAAAATTTTCAAGGACTTTCGAAGGATTCCAAATATTTCAAGGTATTTCCAAAAATTTTCAGCGATTTTGAAGATTTTCGGATATTTTGAAAGATTTCAGGAAATTTTCAATTGACCTCAATAACTGGATGGGATTTAAAAGAATTTGAAATATTTCAGAATACTTTTGAAAAATCCAAGTAATTTTCAAGAGCTATACAAAATTTTTGAGAAATTTCGAAAGATTCCACAAGATTTAAAATATCTTTACTCATTTTTAATAGATTTCAATAGTTTGATGTGATTTCGGAAGATTTCATTTTTATGGTATTTTTAGAACATCAAAGTAATTTTCAAGAGCTGTAAAAACTTTTGAGTGCTTTCAAAATAGTTCAATGGATTTGAACTATTTTCGGGTATTTCGAAAGATTAGTAGGATATCAAATAGATTTAAATCATTTAAAGGGTTTCGAAGAATTTTATGGTATTTTCTAAACATCTAAGACATTTTCAAGAGCTTTTAAAGTATCCAGTGATTTAAAAAGATCTTAAAGGATTTGAAATATCTTAGGACATTTTGACAAATTCCAAGGCATTCTCAAAAGATAAAACAAGTTTCAAAGAATTTTCCCGGAATTGAATGCTTTAAGGGATTTACAATAATTTTCTTGGGTGTTTGAAGAATTCACTAGAATTTCGGAAAATATGAAACAAATATGAAACATAAAATCTAAAAAATTGTATAAGATTTCTGAGGATTTCAATGATTTTAAGGAATTTTAAAAGCTTTCAAGTTATTTTGATAGGTTTATGTGTTACGATTATTTCAATGTATTTCCAATGACATCTTTGAATTTTCAAGATTTTAGGATATTTTGAACGATTCCAAGGAATTTCCAGTAGATTTCAACAGTTTTAAGAGATTTCATAGAATTTTAACAAATTCAGGGTATTTTGAAAAATTCTGAAGAATTTTCAAGAGCTATATAACATTTGAAAGGATTTTAAAAGCTTTTGCAGGATGTTAAATATCTTAGGGTAATTTCAATAGATTTCAATAATTTGTGGTGATTCCAAAGTTTTTCAACGATTTTAGGTGATTTAAGAAATTCCTACGCATTATCAAGATTTGAAAAATTTGAAGGGATTTCAATATATTTCCAAGGATTTCAAAAATGTAATGGAATTTTCAATTGATGTTAATGATTTATAGAAATTTCAAAGAATTTGAATTCTTTTAGGGTATTTTGAAATATTTTCAAGTATTTTCAATAAATAAAAAAAATTTTGAGGAATTTTCATGAGATTTTAAAGGATATCAAGGACCAGCAAAAGATCGGAAAACACTGAAGATATCTTAATAAATTTTCCAGGGAATCAGAAAATATCAGACTTTATAGAATTCCATGCGATATTAAAATATTTCAATAAATTTCAAAGAATTTATTCAGAATAGGTGTAGCATTTTGTAGGGTTCCAAAGATTGGAAGAGATTTTCAAAAATGCTCTCCAATGCATTCAAATTCATTTCTAATTTACCCTTGATTCTTATTGATTCATCCTGATTTTTTTGAAATTAATTTGTCCTGAATTTGTTAAAATTCAACTGTGGCACTCGTAAATTTTATCGAATTTATTTGAGTTTTTTCTGAATTGAAAGGAACGTAAGTTACATTCCTTATTCACGTTAGTCTCTTTTAGGCACCTTTTGGGTTAGAATTTGCCACCTTTGAGAATAAAAAATTAAACATTTACAAAATCTAATTCAAAATTTCGTAATTCCATTTTTATCAATTATTCTACATTAAAAATCTCATAGGATTATAATTTTGGTCTTTAAATAGTAATGAAAAAAAAAATGAGAAATGAGTTTTGGAAATGCCAGGAAATTTTGAAAATGAATTTTTGCGAGAGGCCTGAAAATTTTCTTAAATAATCTCTGAAGATTGTTCCAAATTATTGAAAAATTGTTATATGTTTTTGATTTTTCTATAATCTTCTAGCATACTCTACAGTGCTCAGAACTCTCCTGGAATTAAAAATGTTTTGAAATGTTCTAAAATGCCCTAGTCTATTATGGATTTTTGAAATTATTGGGAGTTTTGTAGAATATTCTGAAATATAAAATTGTGAATAAATTCAGGAATAATGTACGGTCATTTTTTGATCGATTTTCGGAATAAAATATTTTTGAAGTTTTATCATTTTCTCGGTTTCTATTGAGTCTATTATAATTTATAACCACCTCACGAGATACGCAATTATTCACTTGGAATTAATTTGCGTATTTATTTGCGGAATTCGAAGCTTGATACATGAAAATCAAGAAAATCTAAAATAGTGAATGTTACTCAGTTACAACAGTCGTCGTTAAAGGGATAAACAAAATTCAAACCACTCATTTGCACAATGGAAGACTAATGAGAACCGTGTCTAAATCCTAACACACCGTTGCATTTGCACACAGCAAATAGGTTTCTGTCCAATGTTTGTTTTACTGCCTGAAAATGTTCAGACCGCTGTTAAGGTAGTTGTGCCAAAAATCAGATCTCTGAAAAAAATAATTTTCTATGATTTAAAGAATCAAAAACATGTCACTGCTGATGATATTTCGAATGAAAAATATTTTTCATGAAAATATGTTAAAACTTAGAAGAAAAAATTTATTTTAACAATGTTCCAGTTAAATAACTGTATTTGAAGATTATTGATTTATTCTTCAATTTAGAGAAAGCAGAGTTGTAGAGAATATTTTCCCCCAAAACATATACTATTATTTATTAAAAACTAACAACTTTTCATCAATTGGTAAGACGCGACAATAAAAATAATTCATTTACAAATAGTGTTACAAAAATAATTACTTATTTTAAGTAACAAACATTTTTCCTAAAAAATAATGTTATTTCTTCTATAAGCAATGACTGACGCTGTTTTTTTGGTTCTGCAAATCATAGAAAATCATTTTTTTCAGATATCTGCTTTTTGGCCGACAACTTCCTCCTTAAAGTTCGAAGGAGAATTCAGATTCCTTACCTATTTGCAAACTGATAAAAATCTTGTATAATACCTGGCAATCGGGAAAAGTCTCGGAAATTTTATTGACCGGGGAAAGTAAGAGGATAATCAAGAATTATTAAGAAAAACTCGCAAGAGTTTGGGAATTTCTATAAGGACCACTTTGAAAAACTGTCAATGATAATGAATGTGATTTTTCTTTAATTTTGATTCAAAATTGTTGTATTCTGTTCACAGAAGATTCTACGTTAAAAATTTTACAAGAATAATATCATTATTGGTCAGGGAAAATGAAAACTTAGCCAGGGAAATATAAGGTAATTTTGTAAATGAAGTTTTCCGGCCATCCTGATATAATATTCTTATTTGCGTTTCATTTGCCTTGTATTTCTATTTTTTTCTCTAGTCCCTTCCTCAAGACGATTATATTTTTAGTTGAAAATTTTTTCATTTGTTGAAAATTCGAAACAGTTCTTCGGAAAAATCGCCTTTCTGGTTTCAAAGTTTATCTGTTTCAGTAGAAATTTTTTTTTTTTTAATGCAACAATTTTTGGAAAATCAATTTTCTTTGGTTGAAGATGCAACTACTTTGTTGGTAAATTCTTTTTTTTTGGCTGCAGACTATCGTTTTTTAATGATATCTTTTTTATTTGAAATATCTATTAATACATTATTCGTTAAAAATTCATCTTTTTGGTTGAAAATTGAAATACATGATTGAGCGTTCAACCACTTCGTTGAAAAATCATCTTTTTGTGTTGAAAAGTCTATATTTCAGTTGAAAATCATCTCTTTGATTAAAAGTTGAACTATTTTGTTAAAAATGCATTTTTTTAAATCAAAATTTAACTACTTGGGTGAAAGTTGGACTGCATTATTAAATATTATTGCTGTGTTAAAGGTACATCTACTTGGCTGCATATTTAACTATTGGGGTAAAAATTTTTTTTTATTGTTCGTCTGAAATTTTTTTAACTGAGAATGTAACTTTTCTATTTTTGGTTAAAAAATCATTTTGTTTAGTTTCAAGTTCGTATTTTGGTAGAAAGTTAAACTTCTTGGTTTGTAATGTCTTCTTTTTCGGTTAAAAGTGTAATTGAACAGTTGAAAATTACATTTTTTCTTGGAAATTCATATTCTTGGGTTGAAAATTCAACCGTTATACAGAAAACTCACCTTTTGGCTCAAAAATTTGGATAAGCTTTTTTTCACGAATGAAAAATGTTTATTTATTGAAAATTCGTCTTTTTGGTTTGAAAATTCGACTTTAGTTGAAAATTGGACTGTTTGACTGAAAATTTTCTTTTTATTTGAGAGATAGTGTTTCTACTGAAAATTTTCTTTCTATTTGAGAAATAGTGTTTTTACTGAAAATATAACTTTATTATCTTAGCTTAAAGATTGATCTTGTTTTGCTCGAAATTCATGTATTTTGTAAAAAATTCGTACCTTTTGGTAAAAATTGCATCTTTTTTGGTTAAATATTAACTAGTTTGTTAAAAGTTCAATTATTCGAACAGAAAATGCATCCTTTTGAATCGGAAATTTATCTTTTTTGTGGAGAATTCAACTGTCTTCTTGAAAATGCAATAATTTTTATTTGAAAATTTGACCATTTAGTAGAAAGTTGACCATTATTAGTTAAAAATTCAACAATTCGGTTAAAAATTCATTTACGTTGTTGGAAATTTAATTATTTTGTTGTAAATTTACCTATTTTGTTAGAAGATCTTTTTTAGGCCTATTTTTTGGTTCAAATAAATAAATAAATTTTGAAGTGGAATTTTATTATTTTATTCTATTTATAAAGTAATTCAATGCTGAAAATATTACGAGATTGAAACGCGGATCTTTGAATATTAATGGTCAGGGAGAATGATACAATTTCATCAGGGACAAATCGGTGAATTTTAAGAATAAATTTTTTCAGCCACCCTCATAATAGCCCTAAGAACAAGAATGAACATTTATTTATTTTTCTTTACACAAAGCAATAAAAATACTGTTCTCTCTTTTATGGTTCTCGCAATTTCAAATTACTTGACCTAGTTGAGCTTGACAAAATCGTTTAAAAAAGTTACACACTCGGCTTTATCTTTCTTTTTCAATAAACGCAGTATACATGATTGTTATACTTTTATGGAAGGCAATAAATTACAAATTTTGCATTTTACCCTGCTGCAATATCTGAATGTTACGTATTGTCATAAAAAGGTTATAAACAAGCTCAGACTTTCATTTTACTCTTAACCCGATATTCCATGCACATCGTAGACAGATATTAATAAGTTTTTAAAAAGTATATTTCGTTTCTAAAGATAGAAAATTCAGGTACAATATGCATCCCAGAAGCTTCCAAAATATATTCTAGATATTCGAACTGATTTTAAATTGCATTATACATGATTTTTAAATGAAATTTGTGATATTTCATACAACTGGATAGATTTTTCTTTTAACAAATAAAACACTATCCAGAACAGAACATTCCAGAAAATGTCAGAATTTTAGAAATAACGTTTTTGAAATAAAATTCTAAGTTTTAATCTAGAAAATCCCAAAATATTTAGGGATATTTAAGAAAATGAGTTACATGCGATATTACTTTTTCTTGTCACCACGTATTTTTATTATTTAAGTTAGTGTAAAAGTTAATCATGCTGATTTAAGAAAATAATATAAATATTGATAATGTAAACTTTTGAACACTAGTTAGTTACATTCAAGATAATTGTAATCGAATTAAATTATTGAGTTAATGAAGAAACGCTTTTAAAATCATTCAAATAATCAAATTTTTATACATAAGTTGACAACGTTAGGGATAAGCTCATAACTGTGCGAATTATTATGTTATAAAGTGCATGTAGGACCAATTTTATGAGCATTATATAAAATTTCTCTCTCGTTTTTGAATACAGTATTAACCTCGTGGTCTCGTCTCCATTTTTATTTTATATCACCATGTGATGCGACACTGCTGTATACGAGTCTCTTGAAAGCACGATCGGTGTAAGCATATAAATCGTGCCTTGCATAAAGTAAATATTTTATCGGCTCTGGGAACAAGGAACGACAGATGTTGGTAAAACCGATTGACATTTATCTTAGTTTTTCTCCTGTGGATAAGAATATCAAGAAACAGGAATATTTTTAGTTTTACGAACTATTTATATTTTCATTAAATATTTTATAAACTAAAGAAAATTGACCCAATTTCAAAATAATTTCATTGAGCTTTGAATGTTTTTGATGCAAATTTTTTAAATTATTAAAATAATATATCGATTTCTGAATTCAATCGACTTGCAGTTTACAAATCCAACTATATACTTATTGAACCGTTCCATATAAATTTTTTTCTCAAAATTATGAACCACGTACTAAAAAAAATAAATTGAACCAACAAAGAAGAATTTTCAACATACCTGTTGAATCGTCAATTAGAACAAATTCCTTTTCAACTAAAAAGTTGCATTTTTAACCCGAATATATTAAATTTCCTCCAAGAGAGATGAACTTTCACATCAAGAAGACACAAGAAAAAATTATTTTTCCTAACAGAAAGTTTTTTCAGTTAACAGAGAAAAAAATTAGATCCCAAATGTTGAATTTCGAAGCGAAGAAGACAAAGTTTTCAGAAAACAGTTGAACTTTCAACCAAATAATATAATTGTTAAAGATGAGGATTAATTATCTACTACAAGAAAATGAATTTTCAAGAAAGGAGTTCAACTTTCGAATGACAAATTAAATTTTCAACCTAAAAGGATGAATGGTCAACAAAAATTGTATCAGTTGGTATTTGATTCAAAAAAAGATTTCAATCAAAAACAGTTGAATTCAATGAAAAAGACGAATTTTCTACAAAATATTTAAATTCGCAAAAAGAGAAGATTAATTTTTAACCAAACGGTTGTATTTTTATGGAGAAAAATTGATTTTTTATCAAAAGCGATGAATTTTCAACAAAATACATAAATTTTTACTCAAGTTCGATCCCAAAATACAAATTTTCTACTTAGCAGTTTAATTTCCTACCAAATATTCGAATTTTGAAGTCTAAACTACGAGTTTTGTACAAAAAATTTGAACTTCCAGCCAAAAAATATGCATTTTCAATAAAAAGGTGTGTTTTTCAAAAAAATTCTATAAAGTAATATATCTTTCAACAAGAGAGTTAAATTTTCAACCTGTAAAGATGGATTGTAAAAAAAAATGTAGAAGTTGATATTCCAGCCAAGAAATATTTCAATTCGAAATCAAAACATTCGAATTTAACCAATAAAGACGAATTGTTAACATAATACTTGAATTCGCCGTTACAGAAGATTAATTTTCTTCCAAACAGTTGTATTTTTAACAAACAAAAATTGATTTTCTATTAAAAACGATAAATTTCCAACAAAATACATAAATTTTCCCCCAAGTAGTTATATTTTCAGTTAGAAAATTAGTTTGTTAAGCAAAAAAAATGAATTTGGAACAAAGAAGTTTAATTTTCAACCAAAGAGGTGAATTTCCAACAAAAGTTATAAAATTCCAACCGAAAAATGAATTTTTAAGAAAGAAGTTCAACTTTCAACCAAGAAGTTGCTAGGCATTCAAAATAATTAAATCCTCAACTGAAAATGATTAATTTTGAACCAGAAAGTTGCATTTTTAACTTACAAAATTGATTTTGTATCAAAAACGACGAATTTTCAACAAAATACATACATTTTCACCCAAATACTTAAATTTCAAAACAAAGAAATAAATTCATAACTAAAATATGAATTTTCAACACGGTACATAAATAGATTTTGAATAAAGTAGTTTAACTGTCGATCAAATAGTTGAATTTTATACCAAATTGTAGAATTTTCAACTTAAAAAATATGAATTTTTAACGAAAAAGAGTGATTTTCAAAAAACTTTCAAGAAAATAATTCAACTTTCAACTAAGGAGTTAAATTTTCAACCTAAAAAGATGAATTTCATGAAAAGATTTAAAGTTGATATTCCAACCAAAAATATTTCAATTTGAAAGAAAAAAAATTCGAATTTAACCAATTAAGACCAATTTTCAACAAAGTTCTTGAATCCTCAACTCAAGAAGAATTATTTGCAAACTAAACACTTGAACATTCAACAAAAAAATTATTTTTCATTAAAAAAGATGAATTTTCAAGAAAATACGCAAATTTTCAACCCAAAATGGAATTTAAATTTGTAGTTACAAAAATTAATTATCAAAAAAAAAGGTCGATCTTTCTAGGCACGACAAAACATTTTTTTTGTTCAACAATAATATATTTTGCAAAAACCATATTTTTGTAAGGCAATACCATTATCTGGTTGCAGTGACAATATGGTTTTGTTAAACCTAATGTGAAATGTATTTTACTAAACGAAAACAATTTTCCTTCTTCTGACTTTTTCTTCAAAGAAGGAATGTTTCGTTTTATTTTGTAAAACAAAATAAAGAATATGTGTTCATAATCCTTAATTATAAATAAAATTAATCACTATCACTGCTGACATTTTCTTATAGGAATCACACAACATACAATGTAATTTTATTTTTTGATATCTATTTAGAAAACCATCACAAAACAAAACGACAGTACGCTTGCTTTCTCTGACATATCAGCGCAGTCTAGTCGTCTAGTGTTTCGTACGAGCAACCAAATTCTTTGGTACAATTACCAAACGGTGCTTCAAAAAAATGTTCTCTTTGAGTCAATTGAGTCAATCAAGTCTTTGTAAAACAAACAAAAACTGGAAAACAAAATTTTGTTGTTACTGTAATTTTTTTTTCTTAGTGAATGGTAAACACATTGGATATCTTGAAATTTGTTTCTAGAATTTATTAATAGAAGAGAAAACTGTATCATTAAAAACCGTTATAGTTGCAATTTATAATTAATTTTTCGTTATTTTAGTTGAAGTCATATTTAGGATTTTTTATTCTTCTGTATAATTTAATGCAAGACCTATATTGAAATATGACCAAACATCGAAGTTACATCCAGCGACAGAATACAATGTGTATTTGGAACTTCAATCAATTTCTATGTGGAATAACTTCTCTAAAATATCAATTTATTACAAATTGCAGTTATTTTATGGTTGAATATCATTTTACACGATCAAGTTTCGTTCTATTTTCTCTCTCCCGTAATAGACATTTGACTGCTGGCTGAAATACTCTCATCATAAATATGAAAACATAGAATACATCAGAATATGGTGTGTTTGCATTATGCATATGACATCATATACATAAATTTATGATCCTACTTTATACAATGTAACCACATAAGTATATCATAAGCTGACACCATTTTTTTATAAACCAATAGTGTCAATAATGAGAATTTTTATACTGTTTTTCATCTTGGATTCTTATGGCAGTACGCCTGAATGATTTTTATAAAGAAAGAGCATTCGTCAAACATCTTGAACTTTTTATGAAATTGAGGTATAGAACTTCAACATTTTTTCTTCTCTTTAATTGGGATGATTTAATCAAATTCAGAGAAAATCAATTAAATGTTTGCTTCTCAATTAATCGATTATAACTAATTATTGTCTCAGTAAGTATTGTGTTCAAAACGTAGATTAGTGGGAGTTTATTTTTTTTTTAATCAATTCAAACAATGAAATTTTCTTATTTGGGCCTCGTATTGAGGGCTTGAATTGTTTTTCAAACAAAACATAAAATCAATGATGATAAGATTATAATGGGTGACGGACAACTTTGCACGTAGCAACTTTGCACGTGCCCAACTGTGCACGTCGATGGCCGGACGGACAACTGTGCACGTCCATCTGTGCACGTCTA
>CAKNXH010001226.1:46187-78800 GCA_932178445.1 Andricus quercusramuli
GTGCACGTGCACAGATGTCACTTGCCCAACTGTGCACGTTTATATCCTTACGTAAGGGTCGTACTTAAGTAATTCAGAGAGTCCAAGGAATCCAGACAATTTAAAGAATTCAGAAAATTGGAAGAATTCACAGAATTCAAGGAATTCAGAGAATTCAAGAGATTCAGAGAAAGCAAGGCATCCAGCAAATTAAAGGCATTCAGCAAATTGAAGGAATACAAGAAACTCAAGTAATTCAGAGAATTCAACGAATCCAGAGAATTTCTTGCATTCAGGGAATTCAAGAAATTCGGAGAATTCAAGTTATTCATCAAATTGAAGGCATTCAGCGAATCCAAGAAATTCAACAAACTCAAGAAATTCAGAGAATTGACAGAATTCGAGAAATTCTGAGAATTCAAGGAATTCAACGAATTTAAGAAATTCAGAGAATTCAAAGAATTCGGAGAATTCAAGGAATTCGAAGAATTCAAAGAATTCAGAGAATTCGAGAAATTCAAACAATTCAGGGACTTCGGAGAGTTTAAGGAATTCACAGGATTGAAAACATTCAAGGAATTCAGAAAGTTCAAGGAATCCAGAGAATTCGACGAATTCAAGGAATTAAGAGAACTCAGGGAATTCAGAGACTTCAGGCTATTCAGATAATTCAGGGAATTGCGAGAATTCAAGGAATTCCGAGAATTCTAGACATTTAGCAAATTTGAAGGCATTCCGCGAATTCTAGATATTCAGCGAATTCAAGGAACTCAACGAATTCAACAAATTCCGGGAATTCAGAGAATTCTACAAATTTAACGAATTCAATAAATTGAACGAATTCAAGGAATTCAGAGAAAGCAAGGCATTTAGCAAATTCAAGGCATTCAGGGAATTGCAGGAACTCAACGAACTCAAGTAATTCAGAGAATTCAAAGAATCCAACAAATTCAAGGAATTCAGAAAATTAAACAAATTCCACGAATTCAAAAAACTTAATGAATTCAAGGAATTCACAGAATTCTTTAAATTTGACGAATTCAAGGAATTCAGAGAATTCAAGAAATTCAGCTAATTCAAGGAATTCAGCGAACTCAAGGAATTCAGAGAATTCGACGAATTCAACGAATTTAGATAATTCAGGGTATTCAGATAATTCAGGTAATTCCAAAAATTCACGGAATTCCGAGAATTCAGAGAATTCGAGGAATTCAGTGAATTCAGAGAATTCAGGGAATTCAAGGAATTTAGAGAATTCAGAGAATTCAAAGGCTTTAGAGAAAGCAAGGCATTCAGGGAAGTCAGACAATTCAACGATTTTTACTAATTCAGCGAATTCACTACGAATTCACGGAAATCTATGAATTCCTTGAATTCTATGAATTCGTCGAAAGTGAGGCTCGCGGGTTTTTCAAACTTTTGCGCATGTCCGAATTCTTTCTCCCATTTGTTCTTTAGAATTGAAAGCATTCTGGCTATAGTCTTAGCAAGTTTATCATTTAACAATCGAATTTTGGGTTGCGAAATATTATTATTCAACTAAGAAATATCGATTTCAACCAATTTTAATAGATTTATGAATCTTGCCTTTGGAGTGATACGTACAGTTATGATATTCGGAACCAATTATCAATTTTTGTACGAGAAAGCACTTAAAACTAGGCCAATTTATGAGATATGATAAATAGAGAGAATTATTAACGTTTTATAGTTGTTTTTATACAATTTATAAACCCTTACGTAAGGACATAAACGTGCACCGTTGGGCAAGTGACATCTGTGCACGTGCACAGTTGGGCTAGGGACATCTGTGCACGTGCAAAGTTGGACAAGTGACATCTGTGCACGTGCACAGTTGGGCAAGTGACATCTGTGCACGTGCACAGTTAGGAAAGTGACATCTGTGCACGTTAAAGTGCACAGGAGTCCATCTGTGCACGTCCAAATTTCGACGTGTACAGTTGTCCAAGTACCAACTGTGCACGTGCACAGTTGTCACTTGGACAACTGTGCACGTGCACAGTTGGTACTTGGACAACTGTGCACGTGCACAGATGGCACGTGCACAGTTGGCACGTGCACAGTTGTCCGTCTGACCAACGACGTGCACAGTTGTCCGTCTGGCCCTCGACGTGCACAGTTGGGCACGTGCAAAGCTGCTACGTGCAAAGTTGACCCCATCCCGATTATAATTAGTGCTGATAAATTTAAATAGAATGGAACACCTAGAAAAATGTTCCTTAGAATTATTCGAAGTCTTTCTGTGATGTAAGGACAAAAAAATATATCATGGATTGAAAAAAAATATTGGTTTCGTTGGAAAAGACTCATTCGATTTAAACATACCATTCTTTTATTTATTCAAACTTCAACATTCTTTTATTTTCCATAAGAAAATACGACGTCTCTGTAAATTTGATCAAGAATCGTCAATATTTGAGGTATCGAGTAGGCCCTCAATATTTCTCTTTAAAATTTGCCATAAAATACGAATCAATAATTAATCTTCGAATTGCATCCCCATAAGTTTGTTTTATAGGTTCCCGAAAAACCCCATAAGTGAAAAAGGGACTTTTGCGAGTTTTTGGCGCTTATTATTTTTTTTGCAGTTCATTTTAGTAAAAATTGTTTCATGTCCATAAAATATGACTTTTTACTGATAACTTAATGTTTATATAAATTGTTTGAAAAACTAGTTACGTCCATATCAATTTTCTCTTAGAATAGAGTAAGAAAATCGCGGAGTTTTCCGAATTTTCCCACATTTTAGTTAGAGCAAGTGTTCGGTTAGATCTAGTGGATTGAAGTTATCGAAAGTAATTGTTAAAATCATTGACTGTTATTTTCAATAATATTTTTTTCTAATAATGCTAGAAGGTTTCGGTTTTTTATGGAAGTTTTAGTTTTTCTTTGACTTTGTAGTTGTGGACAAACAATAAACTAATATCAACAAGATTCATTTTTCTAAGAGTATCATACTTTTTTTCGTGTTTTACAAGACGAAGTTTATTGCAGAGCCTTGCATGAATGATTAATTGCTATTTAGTCTAGTGTGAAATAACAGGTAATTGAATAATTTTTGAGTTTTCATTTCAGAAAGAGACTATCAACCAAAAAGAAAAAAACGCATAAGAAAATGATTCTCTTTGACATTTATTCTTTATTTTTTATCAGTGAGAAGCCAGTCAAAAGTTAAAAATTGAAAAAAGAAACTAGCACCTTCCTGACATTACCCTCACAAAAGATAGCTATAAACAATAATAAAATGCTAGAACAAGGTTTTCATTCAATTTCATTGATTTTTGTCTCACTCGAACTAAAAGGTTGACAAAACTTCCAAAATTATAGAGAAAACCGTAACTTTCTATAGAATTCTTCCAAGAGCAGATAGTTATAAACAATAAAATGTTTTCCAAGCAATTATGTATCGCAAACTTTATTAATTGTCATTTTACTTCGACTCGCTCTGATTGAAAATTTGAAAAAATTCTGAAAAAACCGCGATTTTCTGCCTCTATTTTGAGAGAATAGAGTAGGAAGTAATATCTGATGTATTTGAACTATTTTTTATTAAAAGAGACTGCAAACGAATAATTATTTTTTTCAATAATTAAAAGAATCCAATTTTTCAATTACGGGGGATTTTTCCAGTCCCTGTGAGCGCCGGAGTTCAAAAAGTAATTTTTTATTCATATTTTATGGCTAATTGTGGAGAGAAATGTTGAGAGTCAACTCTAATATTGAGAGTCAAAACCTAATATTGACGGTTCTTATTGAAATTTACAAAAACTCTAAATATAATTTTTTTTGTAGATTGGAATCAATTTGGGGGTGGAGAGGGGTACGCATGGATATTCAAACAAAAAATGTTCAGTGCATTTTTTAATCAATTTTACATGCTCATTGGGCTTTCACATATTATGCATGTTATTTAAAAAATAAATTGAAAGTCTTAACATTGAAGAATTATGAATTGTGGCATTCGTAATCAAAACAGTGCAAGCTAAAGCCTAAGTAAAAATGAAGGCTTAGAAATGATTCTCCTATAAAAACAAATCAATCGCTATTTCTTACTTATTCAAGAATGGTTGTTTCTGGATTTTTTAAAATAATTTAATTTGTCATATTGCTCTAGCAACTTTCAAAATCATTTTACCGAACAAATACAAAATACATGTTCACTCTCTTTGAAAAAGGTATACGCATGTTATCAAAAATCCGTTCATATTGGAATCTTCGAAGACACAAACTGCAATCCATTCATAACAATGATCGGATATCGGATTTAGAACATATCGTACAATTTACAAACTATAAACGAAGAATTCCCGCAAGAATTGGGATTGTGCAGAAAATCGTTTTGAAATATGGACGCCGAATCTCAAAAATCAGTTTTGTTTAGCTTCCATAACAACTACATAAGTCACCCTTTATTCAATTCTTTTGTACTCATTCGCCTGGCATTAGGTACTATTTGAGCACACAATATAAAACGTACTCAAGAACCCGATCTCTTTTCCCTTATCCTATATCTCTATTACGCAAAGGGGTCTAACCTCGTAACCGGATTCCTAGAATTTCCAGCATCATTCTAGGCTTGCAGTTACCTTATCTTCCTGTGAATAGTCTTTCATTAAGGTGCTTTGTGTAACGCGATTCGATAACACAAGCTTATCGAGAGATATAAACGACAGCATTAAATTATTGTCTCATTTTATGGTATTAAACCTGGTCTTATGTTTTATCCTTATGTTGATCAAAATGCTGCAGGGCAAATACTACTGCCACATTTTACTCAGAAATGTATATTTTTAATCGAATTTGCGTAGAAAAAACAAGATTTAGGGGAAACCAGTACGAGGTGGATACTAGTACGAACTGAATAATGGTAAAAAGTGACTGGGTTTTGTAGAAAAAGTTCTACAGGGTGTCCCACCACCTGTGAACATGCCGGTACTGGGTGATAGAGGACAAAAAAAGAAACAGAAAAGTCCTCTGGCAAAATTTGATCTGGGCCTTAGTTTAGGCACAGTAAAGCTTCAAACGGCTTCAAAGTTGGGCATAATGATCCAATCAGAATCGAGCTTCAGCAACCACTTGTTTGTCTCATAAGTGTTAAGATAGTGTACGTGCTGGCGGTTCACTTCAGCTCCCGCAAAAATGTCACAACGTTGATCTTTGATTGTTTCTAGAAAACGCGAAATTCAAGCCTTCAACATTTTTAAATTCTTAGTTGCTCTTGCAAACGTTTATTACCATCCTTAAAATAACATAAAATTTGCTCGACCTAAAAAAATGAATTTCAATTCAATACAAAACTTTCCTGACATTTTGTTACATTTTTTTTATAAAACCAACAAAGTAACTTAAAACTCGGAAAAACAAAACAAACTTTTGTTTCTGAAAATTAATTAACAAGTCTATGATAAGTAATTTTTTGCGATTCATTACAATTTTTTTTGTTACATTCATTGTGAAAAATTAAAAAAAAAAATTAAAAATGGGAAATCCAAACAAACTTTCATTCTTTAAAACTAACCAACAAAAGCCTGAGATAAAAAACACATTTTTGACACCCAAAAGTAATTCTTTGCGATTCGTTGCAAAATTTTAATACATTTATTATTACAAAAACAATAAAGAAATATAAAGCTGCGGAAACGGAACGAACTTTTGTTCTTTAAACTGAACTAACAACTCTAAAATAAGAGACACATTTTGTACCAAACGGAAGTAATTCTTTGAAATTCATAGCGAACTTTTTGTTACATTTATTGTAACAAAACCAACAAAAAATTGAAACAGGATAAACCCATCAAACTTTTGTTCCAGAAAATAAATAAACAAGTCCAAGATAAGAAAACTCATATTTAAATCCTCAAAAGTAATTCTTCGCAACTCTCTACACAATTTTTGTTACACTTAATGTAACAAAACTAAACAAAGAATTTAAAGCTCGGGAAACGAAACGAATTTTTTTTTTTAATACCAACTGGTTTAAAATTCGAAAACACATTTTGAACCTCCAGAAGTAATTTCCGCAACTTTAGATTTCTTTA
This sequence comes from Andricus quercusramuli, assembly GCA_932178445.1. NCBI lineage: Eukaryota > Metazoa > Arthropoda > Insecta > Hymenoptera > Cynipidae > Andricus > Andricus quercusramuli. Next base: position 52,226 of record CAKNXH010001226.1, read on the forward strand.
TTGTTTTTGTAATAATAAATGTATCAAAAATTTGCATCGCATGCATTATTTATAATTACTTTACTTAATTACATAATTACTTTTGGTGTTAAAAATGCGTTTTCTTATCTTAGACTTGTTGGTTAATTTCAAATTTCAAATTTTGTTTGAATTTCCCATTTTTAATTTTGTTTAAGTTTGTTACAATGAATGTAACAGAAATTTTTGTAATGAATCGCAAAGAATTAAATATCGTAGACATCACAGAGAATTTATTTTTGAGGTTTGAAAAGTTTTTTCTCATCTTAGACTTGTAGATTAATTTTGAAGAACAAAAGTTCGTTTGGTCTTCTGAATTTCAAACATCTTTGTTGGTTTTCTTACATGAAATGTCAGGAAAGTTTTGTATTAAATTGAAATTCATCTTTTTTAGGTTGAGCAAATGTTATGTTATTTCAAGGACGGTAATAAACGTTTGCAAGAACAACTAAGAATTTAAAAAAATATATAAAGTCTTGAATTTCTCGCCTTGCAGAAACAATCAAAGATCAACTATGTGAAATTTTTGCGGGAGCTGAAGTAAACCGCTAGCACGCACACTATTTTAACGCTTATGAGACAAATAAGTTGTTGCCAAAGCTCGATTCTGATTGGTTCATTATGCCCAAGTTTGAAGCTTTACTGTGCCCAAACTAAGGCCCAGATCAAATTTTGCCATAGGACTTTTCTGCTTCTTTTTTTGTCCTCTATCACCCAGTACCGGCATGTTCATAGGTGGTGGGACACCCTGTATAGCATTTTTTATAAGTAGTAATATTGAAAAAAGTTTATGGTCAGCCTTCATACTACTTACTTACTATTTTTTAATTGAAAAATTATGAAATGTGTTTTTGACATAGCGATGAAAGTTTTTTCCTTTTATAGATTATCATTTTTCAAAGAATTAAATTACTTTCACTATTCTTTCACTTGTTGCTTTGATTTGTACAACTATGATGGTCGATATCAGTGACTGCGATATTTGCATATTGAATAAGACACAGTTTCGGGCTCACACAATTTTTATAATATATTGAAAAATGATCACTATTAAAATAAAAAAATTTATTTGAAAAATAGTTTTGGATTGATGGTTCATAGATTTGTACACGTTGTCCTTTGACAACTGATCGGAAAGGCTTAAAATGTGAATATTTACTTCGTACCACAAGAGTACTATCAGAATAAAATAAGAGCGTCTTAAAAAAAAATAGAATAAATGGCGGATATAGTTCATATGATGGCATTGCTATCTTCAAAATGAATTTTCCAGCTCTCAATTGGAATGGAACGCTTTCCCTAGTTGTTCATCATTTATCAATATTATGACTTTATAAGTTTTTATATATCCATCGTACTGGGTTCCCCTATATGTTAGTAAATTTGTTTGTCCTTTGTGTTCCACCATACCATTCGATAGGATTGAAATATTAGCATGCATTTTTTTAAATGTAGGCAATGATAGTGCGCGTAAACAATTTTTTTTTAATTCTTATTGTATATTTTGATCAATTAGGGACTGATTTGCATGACGTGTTTTAGTATCAATAAAAAGCCTTTAAAAATCCATTCCGTTCATTAAGCTGACTCATAAATCATTAGTTGTTTTCGAAAATCGAGAAAATCGTTAAAAGTTATGTTTTCATAATAAAGTTCCGAATTCACAATGCACGTTTTGCAAACAAAATCGTTAATAGGTGCATTATCATGTACTATTTATGAATGTGGCCATGATAATACTCGAAAAATCCATTTTGATGGTAAACATTTGAAGAAAAATTCTTTTAAGAATATAAGGTTTTTTTCATTTTTCTCGGGTTTTCTCGGCCTTTTGATTATATTTGAACCCATTTCCTGTCATTAGAAAAAAGTCTCCATAGTTGGCCATACCCTAACTCTAAGAAATATACCTCTCAATTATATTTGAACCCGTTTCCAGTACCCAATTCGACAAAATCTACCTTTTGATTATATTTGAACCAATTTCCAGCAATTAGAAAAAACTCTTCATAGTTGGCCATACCCTAACTCTAAGAAATATACCTCTCAATTATATTTGAACCCATTTCCAGTATTTCAAAAAATCACATGTTTATAGTTCGTCATACCCCAACTCGGGAAATCTTTGGGAAATCTACCTCTCAATTATATTTAACCCCATTTCCAGTAATAAATAAAACCACCTGTTGATTGTTAGCCACATAACAACTCTGCAAAATCTATCAATCAATTATATTTGATCCTGTCTCCAGTTTTTGTTAAAATCCACCCATTCAAAATTGGCCATATCCTAACTTTGAAAAATTTATCTCTTAATTAAATTTGACCCCATTCCAGCTCTATTTATTAACCACTTGTTCATAGTTGGCTATCCCCTAACAGTGAAAAATCTTGCTCTCACTTATACTTAAGCCCATTTTCAGTATTTGAAAAAGCACTTGTTCATATTTGGCCAAACCTGGGCTTGGAAAAATCTGCCTCTCATTTATATTAAACCCCATTTCCAGTTTCTAAAAAAAGGCTGTGTCTAGTCGTACCAAAAAAATGGTAAAATAGTCTTCCCGAATTTCGGGAGGAGATATTTCGAAAAAAAGGTGTATAGTTTGCCATACTTGGCAAAATGTTCCTATCAATTATATTCCAACTAATTTGCAGTAAAAAAAAAATTAATCGTTTATATTTGGCTCCACTGTATACTACACCATACTATACGGATATTCACAAATTATAAATGAAAAATTCTATAGCAGTGTCTTGAATGGGGACTATTATACATGATGCAACAATTATTTGAAAGAATAAATTAATGTTATAAGATTCTACGTAAATATTATGCATAAATATAATTTTTCAGAACAAAATTTTGGGATAACAGCATTACCAGAACGAACGAAAGACCAAACTTTAAAGCTTTAACCTCGTTTTTTCTTTGAGAAAGTTGCTGTTCTAGAAATTTACGTCGTACTGGAAAATTGTCAATGTGTACATATATTTTATTCACCGAAACGAAATTGATTCTAAAACGATTCATCGTTATTAGGTTTACTTTTCATGCCAGAGAAAAAGTTATTAGGATTATATTTTCCATATAGCTATTAGAAGTGAAAATTTATGCTGCTTTTACATCCATTGTGAGCTACGCAGCTAGGACGGTGATTACAATCATGTCGCTCATTGTATCTTTCTTCTTTGATTATAGCTTCTTTAGAATGCTTTGAGACCTCCCTTATACAGTCTCTATAATAAAATTACGCAAGGAACCAGAAACTTTTAATTACATAAGGGCTAATTCTTAATAGAATGTTGGAAGTAACTGAAAGATAATTAACGTTCTCATGCGAGAATGCACAATACAGTACAAGGTATGTCCGGAAAGTATCCGACCATGCTCTCTAAACTTCTACCTACTTTTGCAATTATCATAAACAGGTATCCACCATTTAGGGGGGACCTCTGTGAGGTTACTATGTAAAATGAAACTGAAAATCTTTTGTCGACTAGTGTACAAAGTTTCTTACACGTCTAACCATGTACGCGTCGCTTTTCTCGATGACGAAACGCACTGAATAATGATTCGCATTAAATTTTGCCAAAAACTTGCCCATTCATGTTCAGGAACTATCGCTATGATTCGAAAAGTGTATGGTGATAATTCCATGAGTGATATTCAAACTTAAGAGTCATTTCGGCGATTCAAAAGTGCTTTTACTTTAGTGCAAAGTGACCCTTGTTTTGGAAAGCCGAAAACGGCCAAAACACCTTAAACTTTAGTTTGAGTACAAGTGTTAATTAATGGAAGTCGTTGTTTAAAAGTGAAAGATATAGGTAGACATCGGGATTTCAAAAACTACCGTTCCGGAAAGTTTAATCCAAGATTTGCGGATGAGCCGCGTGGCTGCAAAAATTCGTTCCACGGGTGCTGAAAGAACACTACAAGAATCATCTAGGAAAACTCGCCCCGGACAATTTGGAATCAATCAGAAACAACCCAGAAAATTTCGAGAAAGGGATGAGGGTTTATTTCTATAAACCCTATTTGTGAAAAAGTAGCGACTGGATCCTTCACCATGACAACGCCCATTCATCGCAGCTTATTCAGAAATTTCTGATAAAACGCAGTCTCATGCAATTGCGGCAGCCCCTATACAGTTCTGTCCTGGCTGTGATTTCTGGTTGTTTCCCAAATTCAAGTGCCCTCTAAAAGGAAAACAACAAAGGGGAGTATTTTGTCCACAAGGCCGGATACTTTCCGGACAGACCTCGTGAATGCTAGTTGATCAATTTTATTCCGAAATTGGATCAAAACGATATGTTTTTGGCCAAAAATTTTTTTTTGTACCTGAATATTTCAGAATTCCAGTTTGAGATTGATGATGTTTTTACATTAGAATGATAGTTTTCCACTTATTTTTTGTTGAGAATCAATCTTTTTTGGTCATAATTGTATTATTTGGTAGAAAATTGAATTATTCTGTTTAAAATTCAAATGATTTGTTGGAAATTCGTCTTCTTGAGTATAAAATTCAACTATTACAGTAAAATGTTTAATTATTTGATTAAAAATGACTTTTTTTTTTTAATGAAAATTCATATTTTCGGCTTAAAACTTCAACTGCTTTGTAGAAATTTCGCATTTTTTGCTCGAAAATTGAAGTTTGGATGAAATTTTTCTTCTTCTGACCAAAAACTTTTTTTAGCTAAATATTCAGCTCTCTTGTTGAAACTTCGTTTTTTTTTGTTCAACATTATTTTTTTACCTGAAAATTTAACCATTTAATTTTTAGTTGCAAAGCTTATCTTTTTCAATGAAAAGTTTCACTATTTGAATGAAAAACTGATCTGTTTTAGTTCAAAATTCAAATACTTGGTTGAAAATTCATGTATTCCATACGAAATTCATCTATTTAGGTAGATAATACTGTTGATTGAAATTTCATATTTTCGATTGAAAATGCATGTCCTAGGTTGCAATTTGAAGTTTTTTGTTGAAAGATAATTTTTATGGTTGAAGGTTCGAATATTCATCTCTTTGGTGAAAATCTCAACTATCTTGTTGAAAATTCATGTATTTTGGTTAAAAATTAATGTTTTTTGGTAGAAAATTAATCTTCTTGGTTGAAAATTTATCTTGTTGATTCAAAATTAATTTTTTTTCAGTTGAAAATGTACATATTCCAATTTTGGTTGCAATATATTTTTTGTTGAAAAATTGACTGCTTGATTGAATATGGATCTGTTTTAGTAGAAAATTCTTCTATTATTTTCAAAATTCATCTATTCAGGTAAAAAATTATTATTGTTGGCTGAAAATCTTCTTTTTTTTTGTTCAAAATTAATGATTCAATTAATCATTCAATCAGTAAAATTTCTCCTTTTTTGTGAAAAATTCAACTGTCTGGTTGAAAATTTGTTTGCTTATTTTGGTTTAAAACTAATTTTTTTCTATCTGAAAATAAACTATTCTATCTTTGATTGCAAATTCATGTCCTTAGTTGAAATTTGAACTTTTTTTTCGATAATTAATTTTTTTCGTTGGAAAATTCATCAGATTAGTTGAAAATTCGTCTCATTGTTCCACGTTTCAGCTAGGTTGTGGAAAACACATTTTTTTTTTTATAGAAAATCAATAATTTATTTCTATGGTTGAAAATTTAACTATTTCACTTTTGCTTAAAAATTTATATTTCCAAAATGGAAATGCATATGTTTTATTGGAATTCGTCTTTTTATCAAAAATTAGATCTTCCTAATGAACTTCATTGCTTATGGTTTAAAATAAATAATTTTTTTGTTTAAAATGGCACCTATTACTTTCTTCGTTGAGAGATCATCTTTTTATTGAAAATTCAACTACTTGGTTGAAATTAGTTAATTTGGATTCCTTTGTATTCTATAAGATTCATCATTCCAGTTGCAAAAGTTTTATTTTGTAGTAAAAATTATTATTTTTCAAGTAAAAAATTCAATTTTTCATTTTTGTTTGATATTTGATGATTCAGGTATTTTGTTGGAAATTCATCTTTATTGATAAAAAATTACTCTCCTCAGATGAAAAATGATCTTCTTCGTTGGAAAATTATATTTTTTACTTGAAAATTCAACTACTTGGTTGAAAGCTAAATTTCTTTGTTAAGAATTAATTCTCAATTTTGAACCGTTATGTTGCATATTTGTTTTTTAGTTCAATGATAATTTTCAAACTTGAAATTCAACTATTTAATTTTTGGTTGAAAATTTATTTTCTTCGGTTGAAATTCATGTATTTTTTTGAAAGTTCAATGTTCTCTGAAACGTCTCCTGCTGTTCCTGGGAAGTTGTAAATCTTTTGGAAATGAGCTTCAAAACTATTTAAATCGAATCGAACACTTTTAGAAAGAAAAATATTACTTTCCAGATCCATAATGATTTATGTATAGATTAATATACGAAAATTGTAATTTTTCTCTCACCCTGAAATTGAAAACTCTTCTAAGACACTTCTTGTTCTATAAATATTATGTCGGTTATGACAAACATCCGACTTTCAATAAAAAGTACGTAACAACTGTCAATCGACAGGTGTGAATGCAGTTCTGTAAACATTTATTTTTGGATTGCAAAAGTGGAGAATTTTGATCTAAAGTTGATAATCAAAATGATATGCATCGTTTTGATATCTCGGCATTCACTTTGAATTTGGGTTTTACTTAAGTATTTTTTGAAAACCAATTTTGAGCTTCTAGCACTTAAAACTCAAATTAGATGGTTTTAAAAATGCACAATTACGAACTAAACTTTTACATGTCAACATATGAACATGTGAACATGTAAATAAAATTTAACAGTATTTTTAATATTTGATTTCATTTAAAAGTTTTCCAGGGAGAAAACTCTCACGTGGAACAGTGGTTCTGTCGCCCGAAGTAAATCGTATTTTACTACTTTTTAATACAGCGAGTTAATCACTCCCAATAAAATTTTTATTATTATTACCAATAACGAAGGAATAGACTTAGATTATCTTAAGAGATAATGATCTCACATAAATCTTTAAGATCAATTAACTAGAAGGATACTAAGAGTTTAGAAGGAAAGTAAGTTAATCAAAGTAGGGATTGTTGAAAGATCATTACCAATTTGATTAACTTACTTTTTCATTAACTTTTTTTCATGGAGAAAGCGAGAAAAGTGACTCAAACCATATTCTTCATGTTCTTATCCTCATTTCACACCTCGATTGTTCATTTTGCAAATAAAGAAAATACTACAGGTATCAAAATAATTGAAGAATTTAACTTTCAGATACTCTTTTCCGAAAAATTCTAGGCTTATCTCCCACAATTCATGAACTTTTTATGAAAAAAAGTTATCTTTGGTTATTGTCTAAACTGCGAAATAATTATGCAAAAGATTCAATTGTCGCTTTAATCTTATTTTAGCAAAATAAACGAGTTTCTCAAAACAATTATTATATTAATTGAACACGGAGTTCAATATTCTCAAATATCTTTCAACTACATTCAACTACCGATTGTCGGCCGGCCGAAGATCGGGCGGCCCAGAATCGGGAGTTGAGTGTATTTATGAATCCAGTAAACTTTCAAGTAATTTTAAGAATTTTTCTAGTATTTTTCGAGAAGTTAATTAACGTTTATGGTATATGTTTCTGTTTCAGAAAGGAGCTGCATCGTTCATTGATTCTGAACACATCATCATTATTCTGGTTGTTTTTTCATTAATCGTTTTTGGCCTTTGCTTCACATTCGTATTCAACTGTGTCCGAAAACTCGTTCAAGATCATCGTATTATAAGAGTGAGTAACTTTTGTACTTTCTTATTCAATAATTTTGCTAGCTTGCATAATATATTTATTATTCATCTTATTTATATGCCCCATTCATAATAATTTCCCCGTGATACCTATTTTACGCAGTTGTCGTGCCAAAAAACAGACCTATGGGAAAAAAATAGTTTTTCTATGATTTTAAAAATCAAAATAATATCAATGGTGATTTTATATCAGTAAGAAAACATCATTTTGAATACAGAAATTCTAAAACTTACAGAAACATTTATTTTTACAGTGTTTTTTACAATTGAGTTTTTGCTTACGATCGCTTCTTACCAATTTTTAAAGAACGATTGAATTTTGGAAAATGATGCATTATTATTTGAAAAAAATATCCTTCACAGCTCTACTGTTTCTGATTTCTGAATCGTTACGACTATATTAAAAAAATTGCTTTCAAAGAAATATATGCAGATTTGAAGATTATTCACTTGTTTTTACAATTCAAATCTGTAGAGTTGTATGGAATGTTTTACCCAAGAAAGCGCACTAAAGAATTGATCATCACTTGAATATTCCTATATCAATACACGTTATCACTCATATGCGTATTTTTTTAATTTAGACTCAGAAAAGGGGTTCGAGATGTGACAGATCACTATTCTGCGACCAGTTACTAAAATGCCGTACTACAAAATTGAAATACGACACAAAATGCCGTATTTGTATACACTACGATTACAAAAACTATTTTTAAAATAATTAATTTTTGAAAGTTTGAACTTTTTTTCATGAAAAATGTTTTTTCTTGTAAAAAAAATGGTTGATCAAAATATTTCAAAATTGTATTTTCAGCGAATGAATATGATTGATTAAATAAAAATTTTTCATATTGTTTAAATTTGATCATTTCGTAGTATTGGATATTTTATAATTTGGTATTTCTTTGTGGACAATTTTATGATTATGTAATTTTCAAAATCGGTAATATTGTAAACTGTTGGGAATTTTATCATTAGGGAATTTTTCAATTCGGTTTCTTTTATATTTGGCAATTTTATACTTTCGGCAATTTTCTATTTTAAATATATATTATTTTTTGAGAATTTCGCCAGTATTAAGATTTTTTGGGAGTTTTCAGTCGTCCCGTCAAACAACTCTACCAATACATGCTAATTTATTTTTTATTTTTGAAAACTAAGCCTCGTATTGATTTTCATATAGTTTTTGCTAGTAAAATTAATTTAAAAATGAGAAATAAAGAAGAAATCTGTTTAATTGAGAATTTTCTAGCAATGTGCAGAAGAATGTTTTTTCTTTTCATCGTGTTGAAAGTGTTGATGTTTAAGACGTAAGGAAATCTCAGAGAAATTTCAATGTTCTTTAATCAAAGCCGAACAAATTCAACTTTTTCCAAAAAAGTGTGAATTTAACTTATTCCAGAATAACAGGCTTCTTACCCATTTGCGAAAAATTGCAAATTGAACAAAATTTCGTTATATCTTTAATGGTTAAAAAAGTGCAAAATATTTGGGATATTTTATAACAAATAGGAGTTTTTTTATTTTGAAATTCATAAAACGAGCATAAGATAGTATGGAACGACTGAAAAATTCCGGAAAAATTTGAAAAAAATCGGAAATAAAATTTCCGGCATTATAAAATATCCGACACTGTAAAATTGCTAAAACCAGGAAATTTTTTGTTTAAACAATTAAGAAATGGTTAAGTAACAAAATAAAAAAGAAGGCATGAAAAAACTTCTATTTGTTGAAAATATTTTTAATTCTTCTTATTATTAGCCAATTCACATATTTTTCCTTTAACTTTTTTCGCATGCCAACCAACAAACATATTTCTTCTGGCCCAAACAAATTTGAATTCATCCTACCGTAAATCTATAAAATTAATTATAAAACCGATATAATCACTTAGAAAATGTATTCTGCAATGAAAAGGTTTTAAAAACTTATATTTGTGTCTTGAAGAATAAAAAGCTGAATAACATAGTAAGAAATTACATTTCAGGCAAAACTTTAAAAATGTTGTTTACATATTTCTCTTCTGAACAATAAAAAAAGAAAAAAAGTATTGAAGTATAAAATAAAGAAGAATACGGAAAATCAGGTTAGGCAATTTTTGTGAATCCAGTTTTTTTAACAGTAAAACTTTTTTTTGAAAATATGAAAAATAATTGTGAATGAAACGTTTGGAATCTCAAAATTTGGATTCATCGCGGTTCTTTAGAATGAAAAAAAGAAATTTACTCAATTGAACTGAAGTGAAATCCTTGGCAAATCTTATTTTCTCAACTAAACTAGTAAGTAGCCAAAATTGAACAAAAAATCGATGATGTAAATGATCTTCTTTATACAGTAATTTCTGATTGAGCATAAAGATACCTCAATACTATTAATTTTTCAAAAGAAAAGAATTCCGAACAAATTATTTGGTAGTTACATTTTTTCTATGACTAACGCATTCCAAAGATTTGAAGAAATCGGTGCGATGAATGTGACATTCACAGACGTAATTTTTTTATTTTATTTTTTCTGGGTTCTTGATTTCTTTTAATTTATTTTATAACTCAGTGATAATTTGGCTGAAATGAAGATAAATTCTGGAAGATTAGAACCACATTGTCTTTATAGTAACTTGGTATTCGATGTGATATTTATTTTAGTACCCATTATTATCACAGTAGGAGATAAAATTAATGGGATCTTCGTTACGTGTCCCTTTACTGTCGGTCGTTAAACGTATAGGAAAGGATCAAAGCGTAACTCTTTCTACAAACTTTCCAGTTAAATGTGGTAAATCAAGCGGCGGTAACTTTAATGGGACGGCAAAATACCTTCACACTAAAAAAATCATTGAAATTTAGAAATTTTAAATTGGATTAAAATATAATTCAAAACCCTATTTAACGTCCAATACTTGAGCTGATGTATAGAATTTCTGATAATAAAACAAGAATCCAACGATCAAATTCGGACAACCACCACAAAATGCTCCTATTGCAATTCCTGAAAACATAAAAAAATGGTTCCTGTGGACAAATACAAAAAAGAGGAAAGAAAAATGAGAAGGCAACCAACCAAATCCTCTTACTTCTCTTTTTTATTTCATTCATCTTTTTTATTTTGATTATTATCAAATCAGAATGTAAAAGCATTTGTAATATTTACCAGAGTTTCGGTGCTCAGACAGCACCCTTGTCAGAGTAAAAAATTGTTTTTTCACAAAAAAACCTTGATGAAATGATTTTTTAATAGAAAAGTTCAACTTTCAGCCAAGTACTTGAATTTTCAGTTGATTTTCAACCGAAAAAACACAAGCTTACAACAATATTTGAATCGTGAATAAATATTTGAAGAAAAATAATTTCTAAGTAGACAGTTGCATTTTAAACAGAAAAAGAGAATATTTCTAGCCAAAGAGATGAATTTTCGACAAAAGAGATAAATTGTCAAACAGGAAAATTTTTTCAGTCAAGAGAAGAAAACATGTCAACCAAATTATTGGAATTCCCAAGTAAGAAGGCGAATTCTCTAGAAAACCGTGAAACTTTCAACCCAAAAATATAATTTTTCGAACAAGAACTTTTCAATTAAAAAAAAGCATTTGTTATTTTAAAAAAAGGATGGATTAACAAAGTAGTTGAATTTTTGAAAAAAAGATGACTTTCAAACAAACTTGTTGATTTTTCGAACTAGAAAAATAAATTTTTAACCAGACCGTTAAAATTTGAGAAATAAAATTCGATAATCAACCAAAAAGTTGCATTTACAACCAAATAGTTTGACTTTCAAGCAGAATGGAGAAAGAAAAAATAGTTGAGATTTTCAACAAATAGTTGAACTTTTAACATAATAACTAAATCTTTAACAAGATAGTTGAACTTTCAACTGTTATTTAAAAGTTCAGTCAAAAAAGATCAGCTCACTACAAAGAAAACAATTTTTCAGCAGAATAGTTAGATCCTAAACCGAAATCCAACAAAGATTAATTTGAACCAAACAGTTAAATTTTAAACCGAAAAAGGTAAAATTTCTACCAAAAGAGATGAATTTTATACAAAATAGTTTAATTTTCAACCAGGAAAGACCCTTCAGTCGGTAGAGAAAAATATTTCAACCAAATCGTGGAATTTTCCGACCAAGAAGGCGAATTCTCTTAAAAACAGTGGAATTTTTAACCTAAAAATATGAATTTTCTACTAAAAATTTTCCCATCCAAAAAAGATGAATTTTCAATCTGAAAAGACGGATTTTAAACCGAATAATTGAATTTACAACACCAAAATTTAACTATCAATAAAACATTTGCAACCAAATAGTTGATCTTTTCAGCAGACCGGACGAATTTTTAAGGAAATAGCGAAATTTTCCACTAAGTCAAATCCTCAAATTTTCAAATTTGAAAGATTAAATTTTAAGTAAGAATAGTTGCATGTCTTACCCATAATTGAATTTTAAAGCCGAAAAGATGAATTTCTTAGAAGACAGTTGAATTTTTAATTCATAATGGCCAATTTTCCATCCAAAAAGACGAATTTTCAACAAAACAGTTAAACTCACAACAAATTAGTTAAATTTTAATTCAAAAGATGCCTATTCACTACAAAAATATAACGTCTGACATTTCAACTGAAAAAGATTCCTATTTCAAACTAAAAGCAGTTGATTTCAACCAAAAAAATACTAATTTTCATCAAAAAAGTTAAATCCAAAACCAAATTCAAAAAAAGATACAGTTCAACTGATGATGTGATTTTTAACTGAAAAAGTTGAAGTTCTACCAGAAATAATGAATTTAAAAAAATGTTGAATCTTTGAACAGGAAAGATCTTTTAGTCAAGAAATAAAAACAAATTTCAACCATATCTTTGAATTTTCTACCCAAGAAGGCGAATTCTTTAAAAAACTGTGGCATTTCCAACCCAAAAATATGAATTTTCAACCAAGAACTTTGCGATCCCAAAAACGTGAATTTTTATTTCAAGGAAACGCATTTTCAACAAAGTAGTTGAATTTTCGAGTAAATGAGATTAGTTTTTATCCAAGTTGTTGAATTTTCGACCTAGAAAAACGAATTTTCACCCAAACATTGAATTTAAAAAAAAATTCTAATTATCGACAAAACGGTTGCATTTGCAACCAGATATTCAAACTCAGAAGCAGACAAGACGAGTAACGTTTTTGATCAAAAAAGATTAAACTTCGACCAAGAACTGTTACCTTTTCAAATAAATAGTTAACTTTTGAATCCAATAGGACGAATTTGTTATAAAACAGTTGAATTTTTATTTTGAAAGCACGAATTTTTTATTCAAAGAGATAAATGGTTAAAAAAAACGTTCAATTTTTAATATAATGTTTGATTTTTCAACAAAATAATCAAATTTTCAACAAAATATATAGCAGTTAATATTTCAACCAAAAAAAGTTCTAATTTTCAGTTAGAAACTATTCAATTTAACTGAGAATAGACGAATTTTCAACAATAATTGAATCCGGAACCAACATTCAATAAAGGTTAATTTTTAATCGAACAGACGCATTTTTAAACGTGGAAAAAAACAAATCGCCTCTAAAAGCGATCAATTAAAAAAAAGGAGGCATTTTTTGTGAAAGAGTGGAATTTTTGAACGAAAAATACGAATTCTCTAACAAAGGTTTAAATATTCAACCCAAAAATATGAATTTTCGAGCAACAATTTAATTTTCAAGCAAGTAGTCGAATTATTGACCAAAATATCAGAATTTTGAACACCAAAAAAAAAAAAAATGTCAATAAAGCAGTAGAATTTTGAAGCGAAAAATACTATTTTCCTGTAAAAAAGTTAAATGTACTGGTTACTCAATTAGTTAAATTAATTGTTAATCAAAAAGTTTCATTATTTTCTACTGAAAACTACTAAGTTTTAACAAAAAATGAAATACTTAAATTTTCCGTTATATTTTTGCATCGAAAGAGGTGGAACTTCATCCAAAAAGGATAAATTCTGAATAAAAAATTAAATATTTTTGTTTTCAGCTGAACGCAATCTTCTGAATATTAGAATTTTTAACCAAAAGAAATAAATTCTGAATCTAAAATATAATAATAAATGTTTAATTTATGTTTAGAAACATATTTTGAGGCCTTTCTATGCAATTCTTTTTACATATATATTAAGCTTTTCGAATATGTTTTTTTTTTTTTCAAAATAACTGATTTTTGGATTCATAATATTTCTAAGCCTTTTTGTTCAAAAATAGAATTTTTGCACAGATTGACTTGATAATATTGTGTTTCTAATTTTCTTCTTAAAAAATTGAACGAACAGAGACATTAAGCCATAGACCTTGATATTTGTTCTTTTGAGTTCGGATTTTAATGCCGTTCTCAGAAAATAGGTTCCTGGGTCAACCCTCAGAAAATAGACTATAAACGGAAATTTCTTCAAAAATTATCAATAGGGGAATAGAAGAAATGGTGTAAATTCTGAATTTAGATGCTTTACTTATAACATAAAATCACTATTTCTTATTTTTTCAAGCAATAAACAAAAACTGTTATTCACATTCAGATTCTGCGTTAGCACCTACTTCCTACGTCGCAAATCTTCATGAAACCTGTTACTCCCCCCTTCCCCTAGAAATCTGAAGTAGTTTTTGAATGATCTCTCAATTATGAATTTAGACAATTTAATTATATTTATCAATTGAAAAGATGTATTTTATAATTTTAAGAGGAGGCACCATTATTAGGATCCGCAGAAAACTTAAAATTTTCAGAAATTTCTTTAATATTACTATTAATAGTCTTTTCATATGTTTTTTTAGTGTATTCGGAAGACCTTCGCACACGGAATTTTCAATAATGTGGACCTTCAAAAGTGCTTCAAAAATGCGTTTTCAAAACGGCCGGTAATATTTTTATTTATTTTTTTCTCTCGTGATGTAATTCTTTAAAACTGGAATAATTTAATGCAAATCATTAGCAAATATGAGCTTCTAAGATTCTGATACATATTTCTATGAGTCAAAATTTCAGTGGTGCCTCCATTCAATAACTTTAATTTGTGCGTATCTTTTTGAGCAGATTATTATATCTTTTTATGTTTAATGCAATTACGTAGAAAAAATATCCTTTTCTGCCTAATTCAATAATTTTCAATATATCCACATAATGAAAAGGCAATTTTGGTTGGGGAAATTTATTTTTATGAATGTCATGCACTGTAGAAATAAAGTTTATAATTAAATACGATCGATTCTTCTCCAACTGTAATTTTATTTTAGCGAATGTTTTCCGCACCTATTTCCAACTTTACGTGAATCGTTTTGGGAAATAGGTCAACAATTACAAAAGATTGTGAACGCATGATCTGAGGTTATAGGATTGAATCTGGGAATTTAGAATAATACAAAAAACATTTTCCGATATTTCTGCAATCGGGGAAACAAACAGTAAAAATTGCGACTACTAGTTTTGAAATCTGATTTACGTGGATATTAAAACTGTGTTCACTAAACCTAGACATCCATTTTTTGTCTGTGAAAAATAATTTGAAATATCCGTTCTATAATCATCGAAAATTAATTTAGAAACTTCACGTATAAGTTTCTTTGATAAATGTTTCCATTACGAATAAAGGCACGTAGAAATGTGCTTTTCACCTAATTCAATATAATTGTTGTACTCTTTGTCGTCAGTTACGTTATATAAAAGAAAAAATATTCTATTTTACGAAAAAAGTTTGTTTCTTATGAAAAAAAATGATTTTGACAATAGTTTTTGTGATTGAATTTTTTCCTACTGTCAGCTTTCACCAATTTTTCACAAATCGGTAAATTTTACCAAATCATGGCTTCTTTTTTGGGAAAAGCGTTACCTACAAGTCTTCTATTTTCAATTTTGAAACTCAGCGTATAATCTTCATATATAGTGATGTGATTGGTTTAAAAATGTTTACTTTCAAAAAAATTGTTTTGAACATTTAGGAAATAAAAAAATTTGCTTTGAAAATTAACAATTTTAGAGTTGTAAAGAATGTTTTCCCCAAAATAATAAACCACCATTCATCAAATTTAATTGTTTCTGAAAAATTGGCAGCAAGCGGTAGGAAGAAAAGATCCAATTGCAAAGGGGTCGTCCACATAATACGTCACAAGGTTGTCCTTTGTTCAAATAAAGACGATAATAAAATTGCCTTCAAGTCAAAAGGGATAAAACGATGTAAGCAAAAGAAAAACATGTGACGTACTATATGCACAACCCCAAAAAATATTGTTAGAATAATTTTTTTCGTAAGCGTAAACATTTTTTCATGAGGAATAATACTTTTCATATGAAATGGCATTATCAATGAAATTGTTTTGATTCTCAAATTCATAGAAAAACTATTTTGTTCAGAGATCTTATTTTTATTACTACAACCACTTTAAGAAAGTTTCGTATTCAAATTAGTTATTAATTTTCAAATAAATTATGTTAAGTTATGCAAAGTGCATATTATATCATGTATAGAAAATGTTTTTTTTTCTGCTATATTATTCCAATTTTTTATCAGGATAATGATGCCTAACTCTATAATTATAAAGATATTTAGTTATAAAATAAAAAATAAAATACATAAACTCTCTCTGATAAAATACAATTTTAGTAGAGTCGTGTAGCATGTCATCAAGGCCACAAGCAACAAAATTCATGTAGCATACAGAACAGCGAAAGTAATCGAAATTAAAGAAACTTAATTATTTTTGTCCATGAATAAAATGTTTTAAAAATGGAATAAATGTACACGCCTGTCATAAATCAATATTCACTTTAAAAAACTTGCACATTCTGATTGCTCTCTTTCCAGTTTAAGGCTAAGACTGCAAAATTCGGTCAAGTCCATTTTGAAAAAGTTCAGTTTTTAATTTTGAACAAGTTTTCAGCATATTTGGTGACAATAGATGCAAAAATTGAGTATATTTGAAATTTTTGCATTTTAGAGCTTGGATCTAATTTTAAAATACGAAATGAAAGAGTTTGAGCAAATCAAACATCAGTTTCCATGTGTTTTCATGAAAATATGCTGAAACAATATGAGAAGATTTAAACCTCAGCTTTTTCATAGCGGGCGCAAACGAACTTTCGGGATGACTGGTTCATCCCCTTCTCCAACTCTCTCAATTTTTCGTGGCGACTGAATACACTCTTTAAAAATTTTTTGGGAATTTTGTATTTTCGTAATTAAAAATTTCGGGAGCTTACCAATTTCAAGAATTTACTAATTTCGTAAAGTTCAAATTTCTGAACTTTTGTTGTCTGATTAACTTTTAATTTCAAAATATTTCTATTTCGTTAATGAATATTTTCAGTATTTTTTTCAGGTAGTTTGAAATTTCTGAAATATTCTCAAGCTAGGTTATATTATATTTTCAAGAAAATTATGTCATATAATTTCAACCGTTTCTGATACATAAAACTATGAACCTACGAAAAAGGTTATAAAAAAAGTTTTTCTATATGAAGGAATAGTTGAGCAAGAACTAAGATCATAGAATGTCTTCTTCAGGCATGTTTTTTTTTCGCAAAATATACGCCAATTTGGCAATTTTTAAATATAATTAAATTTATTTAGAGCATTCGAAAGAGGGATAAAACTTGGGCTTTTTCAAAAGAGGTTCAACCGAATTTTTTCGTCTTAGGCCAAAATTTCTCAGAAGGCTTCTTGAAATCATGAGCAGGATGTGTAAGCCTTTTCAAGTAAACATTTATTTAAGTTAGACATGTGCAGCATTTCATGTAAGAAAAAATTTATTTTCAATTACTCTCTCTTGTACTATATATATCACATATTTTCATTATCGGAATAAAAAATGTGCATAGAAAGTTTTGTTTTTGAAAGTTTTTGATTATACTGAGGAAACTATAAATTTAGATAGAGGAAACCTCCCTACTGTGGATAATGCTACCTGCAGTGGATAATCGGTAATTAAAAATACTAATGTATGTGAAATAATTAATGCAATTGAGTTAATAGTTAAGACACTATATACGTGTTAATAAATTAGAATCTATTATTCTTCTTCTGTTTGTGCTCTTATAATTAATGGTTATCTACTGTAGGCTGCATTATCCAGTGTATGAAGGTTTCCCCTACCTGTGAAAATAATTGGTTTCGAAATTCTCAAAATGCAAATATGCGGCTCTTTTGTTTCCGGAATTTCAATTACTTGCGCATTCATCTGTTTAATTTTGATCCTTTTAGATTGTAGATTTCACAGAAAAAAAACTTGCGAGTTCCTATGCGAGCTTTTGGTTCAAGAAGTTTGAAAAATTCCTCGCTCTTGTCGACGCAATCGCGTGAGAAATGCTTCCAAACTTTATCCATAACGAATATTCCGGTGCTGGCTTGAATATCATTTCAGCAGGAATATAAAATTGTTAGAATTGCACTGCGTAAAATACAAAATGCAATGACCGTTACCAAGTTTTCAGGAAACGTAAAATTTAACGTCACTTTTATATTTTACTGCGCTAATATGCATTATTAGCATTGAGTTGAAGTTACAGAATGTATGAGAATATGACATTTTATTTCCCTATGAAATTCTCTCTGCTGTCATAAAATAAAGATAGCGTTTAGTTTCAGTTAAATTCTTATATCGTCAAATTTACTTTTCTGTACTTTTGAAAAAGTAATTTCCAGTAGAGTTTTGAAATTGTGGATAGAGTTAAAAATCTTAGGAAAAATTCTAAAATCTTGAATAGAATTTTTTGATGTGAAGAATTCGCAGGGTTTGAATATATTCAATAGCAAAATATACGAAAACTGGATTATTTTTTGAATAAGCTCAAAAATTCGAATTTTAAATCAAATACTCACCAATGTTTGTAAATAATCTAATTCATCGATTCTGGCTTCTGCCATGAACTTTGAATTCAATTTTGTCTGAATTAAATCATATTGATTAGAAATCAATTCAAGTGGACTAAAATCTAGACCAAATCGATTTCAAATCCGGCAAAATTCTGAGAAAAGTCTGAGGCATGGGGTCAAAATGATTTTCATTTGGATATATCATTACCTAGAGTGAAAATGAATGGACGCGTATTTTACTTCTCGGCCATAAATTTTATTTCTTCTACAATTATTTGAAGAGTACTGGGAATTCTTAGAAAAATGTACGTATTTTTTTCGAAATGAAATATTTTCCGAGAGAGCATGGGTATTTGGAATTTTTTCCTTCTATTTGACGTAAGAATTCCTGCTCCTTCAATAAATCACAAAGAGAAAATTTCAAGTGAGAAATAGTGGATAATATTTACTATACATCTCCTAAGTTATGTTAATGGTATAATGGTTTACTTTATTTTTATTTATTATTTTATTATTATTATTCATTATTTATGTAATTATAATATATATATATATATTTATATTTATTTTATTATCTGATTATTTTTTTATTTTATTATTGGTATAATATAATTGTAATATATAATTTCCATTACTGTTTTATATTGAAGAAAATTATTTTTGAAAAATCCACCTTGCGAATTATTATCGGAAAAAAATGCCTTCTGCTCTTGTGCAACATCTTGCAAAATGTTTTATACAAAATAAAACTGATAAGATGCATTTTTAATATAAATGGAAACTTTTCAAAAATATTGGATATAATGAAAAAGCTAAGGTTTTCCTAAAAATCTTCTTTCCGTGTTTTCAAAATTTGATGAAAAAAATAAAAAAGACTTCCTGGAAAGCCCAACCTTTTTTATTTTTTTACATATTTTTTCACAGTCTCTGCTTATATCGGAAAGAAATCCTATCAGTAATATGGGGGATTAATCGTTTTTAAGAATCTTAATCTTTTTTTTAAACCTTCAAAAAATATTTTCTTGTACCTTTCCTAGTTTTTCCAGAAAAATGAAAAAGTTTGATTTTTAGAAAATATTGGTTTGAGACAAAGCAGTTGTTTATCAAGCACGAAAGTGAGGAGATAGTTAGTACATATTATTATCTATTTCTCATAAAAAAAGTTAGAAAGTGGGGTTTTCAAGAAAATCCATTTTGAAGAATTTTGAAAACCCGTTGAAATTTTGTAATTTTTCAATGTTCCAAATTTTTTCGTTATCACTTGAAAGAACAACTTTTCCCACGTCGAATGCAGAAAATGAATCCCGAATATCTATGCTCTTTCGGAAAATAGTAGCATACAAAAATAAAATTTCGTTGATCTAACTGTAAATTCAATTGAATTAAACAAAATTCAATCTAAATCAAAAAGAGTTCATAGGTTATTTATTTGATTCGATTAAGAATGATTCTTAAAGAACTGAATTTTTTATAGTTGAATAAATTATTCTGAATTTATCTGTATTTATCTGAAACCTGACTTCTTATCAAGTGAATTAGTAGATTATTTTGTAAAGTGCGGACGACGTAGAGAGACCCGTGGCAGACCAAAACAATGCCGTATCACTGAACGGCGCAGAGTGGGGTAAAACAGTTTTTTTGAACAAATTATTGTAGAGCTTATAATTTTGATCTAATTTGAGCTTTTTTAAAAACAAAAGTTAATAATTGCATATTTTAAAGTGATTTGTGCAAACCGAGTTTTAATGATTTTTCACTTAAGAATAAATTTGATATTTGAAACGAATAATTTTCAAATAGTAATAGTTTTTTCATTAACTTATAGTCATACAGAATAGGAAATCAGGAGGGGAACTCCTTTTGGATAATATTTGGCAGGCTTGAACATTAATTTTTTTCATTATAACAAATTAATGAGTAAAAGTGCTATTTCGAGAATAAAAGTACATTGAGACTTTATTCTGCAATTTTTACTCAACAATACACGTGAAAATAACGATCAGTTACCACTTGAAAATTCCGAAGTAATTCTTAATTTTGTAAACAAATTTAATTCAAAAATGCACGTATCAGCCATTTCACGGTCTAAGAATTTCGTTCCTTAAACGCAATTGAAATATTGTCGGCAATGAATGATTTGTACGATTTTTCAATACTTAGAATGATTTTGAATCGCTGGAATGAATTTGATAAACAAATACACGGTTTCTTCAATTCCTAACTGGCAGACGTCAGGTTTTCAATTAAAATAATTTTTAATTACTAGGAAAATTCTTTTCTCATGATAATTCATTGAAGAAAAATAATTTTTTCTTTCATAAAAAAATTGACAACAAAATTCAACACTTGCCTACTCTTCAGAAAATGAATGCTTTTACATTGAGAAATCGACTGCCAATGACACAAAAAGGACTTTATTAATTGGGAAACTTTGTCAGGTCACAATTTTTGTTCTCCATTTAAATAAATTTTATAAAAAATGCGGTCTTTCGTTAATTGTCAACCAGAAAATTGTTTTTTCAACGAAATGAATTTCAATCACTTGGAAAAATTCTTTTCTTATGCTATGTAATTCCTTAAAAAACAATAATTGTCCGCTGGTTAAGAATTGACAAAAATTTGTACTTTTTTATGAAATTCAATCAAATAAATAGTGTAAATTGTCACCTGACAGATTATCCTAATAAATAAGTTATTTTTTGAGTCACTGGCAGTCGATTTCGTAAAAAAAGAAGATATATTTGTTGACAGTAGTCAAGTTGATAATTTGTTTATGAAATTGTTTACGCAATCAACAATTATTATTGTCCAGTAAAGTATCATCAGAAGATGCCTTTCTCAATTAATTAAAAATTAATTCTGTTGAAAAAAAACGAAATCTAACAGTTGAAAATTGACGTTTGCATTTCTTTATCAAATTCGTTTTAACAATTCACAATTGTTGTCAAGTATCAATGAATCGTACATGTTATTTCTTTCCGACAAATTTTTGGTTAATTGTTTATAGGGACGAAGCACTGTTTTTACGTATACACTAAACAAAAAATTGAAAAATGATGTCTCCTAGTATTTCTAATCGTGAAGAATCTTTTAAAAATATTTTCAGCTCTCTGGATATTATTTAAAGGAGGTTCTTCACTGATTTCATGAAGCTTCACAAGAATATAATTAGGTGCACAAAAATGGGATGATTCATAAAAAAATCACATTTGTCATTCAATAAAAAATAAAAAAAATAAATAAAAATCGGCCTAGACAAATCTCTTTGGAATTTAGTTGACGCTTATCTTAAGAAATCCTGAAATCTAAGCAAAATTCTAAGCTGCAGACCAATTTGTTCAGAAAAATGTTTTTGGGCCCACTGTGCAGAGGAGCGTCTCACACTCGTCAGTAGTATAAGCCTTGCTCTTGTCGGACTTGGTGTGTTTTCAGTAGAGCAAGAACACATCATATTCCAGGCATCTGGTACTTTTTTATTGTATTAATTAGTCAAAGCCTGTTTTTCTGCTTTTAGAGCAAAATGTCCAACAGAAAAATTAAACTAGATGAAATTATGGAAAAGTTAGGATTACAAAGAAACTTCTATCTCCAATATGTTCTGAGATATGATTCTTAAAAGAAGATTGATTTATTTGATAGAAGAGGCTAAACAACAAAATTCTGAAGTTTGTATCTCTACTATAGAACCTACTAATTTTACGAAAAAATGTTCTGAATTTTGACTGAAGCAAAGACAATTTAAAATAATTCTATGAAACAAAAAACAATGACCCAGCCCGAATAGGTCATAAGTTATGGCGTTTCAAATATGACTACCTGTTCAGTATTTTCAAATCTTTATCAGTGGATGAAGCTACGATAATGACGCGACAAATGAAGTTGCCGTGGAGGAGTTTTTGCGTAAATCGAGAATGAACATAATCTTCTAACCTCGATAGGTCAAGAGTGATGCTTCTTAAGGAAAATATATTTTTCTGCTATTTTCAGCTAGAAAAGATTATTTCTAAATGGCTCGAATAGCTTGTTTCGTGCACATACTACGAATAAAATGGAAAAAGATCGATTATAGGATATCAAACTCTGCGTAAGATAAGAAACATAACAATTTCTTAGTCATGACCGTAAAACTATGACTCCTTTCATTAAGAAGGCTCTGTATATACATATATGCATTTGTAAAAATACGTTTTTTCAAGTTTATGTTGATCAATAGTTATTTTTCAAACTATTATTCCAATTATAATGTTCTTTTTATTATATACATATTATTATAATACTTCCCATAACGATTTCTAAAGTCCTACGAGAAAAACCACTTGAAAAAAGCCCAGATAGCCTACTTTCGGGATGAAATGGAAATTACTTCATTTTACAAAACAAATTCCAGTTTTCACGATATCCTTATACCACGTAATTCATAATCTAGTAATCATTTGGCTCACATATTCTTTATAATCAACAATTAGCAATAATTGTCTCTTCTTTGATGATTTTTTAATCAATTCTGTCCATATTTAACATAAAATAATACAATGCTCTCGAGAACAGCTGCAATACAACTTTCTTTGTGACTCCATTAACACGAGTAATTTGTCCTAAAAAATATGTCGAAAGCTGTTGACTTTGGGAGGCAATAACTTATGATCTTTCGGGTCAAGGTTATTGTTTCTTTTTAGAATAATTCGAGATTGTGTCTACTTTCGTTGAAACTGAAAACATTTATTCGTAAAACTAACAGGTTCCATAGTAAAAATATAAACTTTAGACTTCTTTGTTAGCCTCTTTTCTTAAAAAAAATCAGGTTTCTTTTAAGATTCATAACTCAGCACCTAATTTAAGTTATTGCTTAAGTTTGCTTCTGGACATTTTGCTCTAAAAGGAAAAAACGCTCATTACCTCCTTAATACGATGGAAAAATTCTTGATGTCTGCGGACTCTAATGTGGTCTTGCTCTACTGAAAACCTATACTGTCTGACCAAAGCAAGGTTAATACTACTGAGGCATGCGAGACGCTCCGCCGCACAGTAAGGCAAAAAGAATTTCTGGATAAATTGCTCTAATTAATAATTAGAATATTTTTTCGCGGAATCAACCATTTCTAAAGTACAGATAAAAATCTCAGAATTTAATTTCCATCGTCTTCTTTAAAAAAATCGTGTTTCCTCAAAGAATCATAACTCGGCACCTATTAAAGGTGAAAGGTGTTTTTTTCAATAAAATTCTTATGATTTTGTCTGGTTGAACTTTTCTGATGAGCATTTTGCTGTAAACTGCGATCTTTCTACTCAATACGGTAAAAATATATCTTTTCTTGCGAAATGCCTCGACTATTATCCCTTTATTCGATTTCAAATTTTACTTAAAAATAAAATTAGTTGCTATCAATCTGCAAGTTCGAAAAAGGAAATAAGGATTTCATCCTCATAGAGGTATCAAATATTAATAGTGGAAAAAATTCGTATCCCTGAATTTCCGAAAAATGTGTAGAGTATACCAGTTATATCTATTTAATGTTATGTAACTTTATTCTTTAATTCTCGAGAACTTTCCTATTTCTTGATGTTATCTTATCTGTTCCATTTCCAATATTTGATGGTGCTTTTCCAATCCATGCCACACTTCTCACTATGATTATTTCTCACTAAAATGTGTGAAGAATATATTTATTTTTAAATTCTTCGAAAGCAATTCGAGTCCGCTTAGATACATAGAATATTCTAAGGCTTCTAGTTCAAATTAATTAATGGTAGAAAAAATTTGCTAAGAATAACAATTCTAAAATTTCATTCTAACTCAAATTTCAGTGTCAGTTGAAAAAATCGACCGCATTACCCACGATATTTTCATTCCGCCTTCTTGAAATCTGAGATTTAATTAACACAGGAACAAGGCTTTAGTCTAAGATAGTGAAAAAGTGAATATTTTTCTTGTTTGCGGAAAGAACAATGATTTTTTGCAATAAAGATTATTAGCTGTCAATGTATTACCAAGTTAACGAGTTTCAGCACTAAGGGTGTTGTATAATAAGGGAAAATTAATGCCTGACATAACTCTCTCTCCTTTAGTATTGATGATCCAATTATTATCAACCTCGTGAAGTGCTTTGAACTGATACTTAAGTACCGCACTTCCAGCCAACTTAAATTGTATATGATGAATTTCAATAAGGTACGTCGAGTAATCTGAGAAGAGCATCTTATGATATCTTCAATACATATTGATCGTTTATTTATAATAATAACCACTGATGAGTCATTAAAAAATATAGTAGAGTATAATTATCACATCAATTAAATAAATCGATACTATTATATTATTTTATTATTCACCAAACAATTTTTTTATGAACTTGAGACTAATCAAATTATTTTGTTGGAAATTCAAATTTGTCTCGAACAAAAAATTTGTTTATGTCTAAAATTTAACTATTTTGTTAAAAATTCGTCTGTTCGGTTTCAAAATTCATCCCCTTTTGTGAAAATTTAAAATTTTCAAATAAAAGTGCAACTGTGTGTTTAAAAATTACCTTTTTTGTTGAAAATTCTAATTTTGGGGTTGAGAATTCATCTTTTTTTCAGTTGAAAATTTAACTACTTGGTTGAAAATGCATGTATTCTGTTAAAAATTCGTATTTATTTGTAGAAAACTCATCCTCTTGATTGAAAATTTAACTATTCGTTTGAAGATTTATGTATTATGTTGAAAATTCATTTTTTTTGTAGAGAATGAATTTTCTGATTGAAGTACAACTTTTTGGTTAAAATTTAATCTTATTTAGTTGAGGAATGGGGATCCAACTGTTTCGAAAAAATGTTCTTCTGTTGTTGAAATTTAACAGGTTTCATTCAAATTTTCTTTTGGTAGGAATAACAAATATCACATTTTTCGTTGAAAGCAATTCATTTCAGGTCGAAAATTCAACTGTTTGGTGCAAAGTTGAACGAATTTCTTAAAAATAACTTCTTTATTGGAGATTCATGATTTTATTAAAAATTTGAATGAAATTCAAATCATTATGAATAACATGAATCCACGATATTATTTCAATGTTCCGAATTGATGTTCCGAATTTCAAGTGATTAAACAGACTTTTTCTTCGAAAAATTTGTAAAATTCTGGGTAAAAAATTAATGGTCGTGTTCCGGTCTCCCCGGTCCAGAGACCACCCTGTTTCTCAAAATCGTCTTATATTCACGAAACTTATAATTTAATTTTCCTGAATCCTTTATAATTTTCTAATCTCTTTTAAGTTAACTTGTCTAGTTTCGTTAACTTTTTCTTTCAAAATATTTCAATTTCATAACTAAAAATTGTAGGTAATTTTATCTTTTTCTGTCGGTTAAATTATATAATCACGTAACAGTTTAGCTAATATTACTATGTATCCAAAAAATAAAAAATAAGTAACAGAAAGCCTTCGTGCCAGAACTCACTTATTAATTTCTTCGAAAAATGTATGTACGTCAATAGGATTATTCACTATTATCATTAAAAGAATTTCCACTAGACCGAATTGAAGTGAATTATGTAACTTGTTCTAAGACAAAAGGTATATTAATATTAGAAAACATTTATTATCCAGAGAAGGGTTGAAAGTTTCAAAGAAATGTAGTAGAGATATTGATAAATAAATAAGATTTATATGAATACTTATTATTTAAAATCGTGTTATATATTATTTTCTATCTATAAGCCATTTTACTACAATGAGCTTTCATAGATGAATATTTACAGTTTAAGGCTAATCAAATTTTCCTTTGGTTACCTTAGCGATACAAAATTCAGTAGAGCTGTTAAAACCCCTGAATATAGAATTCTACTTCAAACGGCATAGAGAAGTTGACTTTCGCGGAAAAAAAGGAAGTAATTCGAAAAAATAATAGATGATACTTGAAATAAAAAATTATTCAAAAGTAAGTGTACAGAT
>CAKNXH010001226.1:79200-124905 GCA_932178445.1 Andricus quercusramuli
TGTACTGAAAAAAATTTTGAATATCAACAAAATCATTTTTTATGACAAAACGGGCAGTAACATGAATTAAATTAATTATTTAGGTTATCAATAAAGAATTTCAATGATTGCTCGAACAAACTTGAAATCGACGCGTTTGGCCCAAAAAGATAGTGTTTTTTTTCTCTTTTTTGAATTGCTTATTCACTATTTTGCCGTATTTAATTCATTTAATTGATTAAAACAAAGTTTGAAAATTTGTTTTCATTTTAGGGCCTCGAAAGAATTTGGACATCAAAAGAAAAATGACTTTTTTTCTATCCAGCCGCTTTTTTCAGACTGAATCAAAATAAGGAAATATATGTATAAATTTTTTGTTGTTCTTATTTTCAAGGGGTTACCTGTTCTATTTTCATTTTTGAAACGTTGCCGAGTGTTTTTAATTAATATGGAAAGATTAATAATTAAATAGATGACTCCATTAAAATTTAGTTATGTGCCTCATGTGAGTCACGCTAATATTAACGCACATTAGGCTAATTTGAAAGTTCAGTGTTGCGCGAAACATACTAATGAAAAGTTCATTCCGTCCAAAATTAACAAAATTATGATTATAATAAGACTTTATTAAATTGCAAAAATAAACTTTATTAGTGCAATTAAACAGTAAATGATTAGATGAGCTAATTATTCATAATGAATAAATTAAATTAATAAAAAACGAGGTTACTGCCTAATGCATATATGCTGCATATTTATAAAAAAATTAGGATCGGATATTTCCCCTTGTTTAATTGTTTATAAGAAAATCAACAAATGCAACCCTGAAAATGAGACTTTTTGAGAATATTATTTTTTATTGCCAAGAAGAAGACTGGATTAAGTTTCTAGGCATTAAAAATTATGCAGGTATACTTGAGAAAGATAAGTGATTAGTTTAGAATGAAAACTTATATTTATAAATAATTGATATTAATAAATGCTTGGATCAGTTGCTCAATGGCAGAAAAAAATTGTTTGTGGACTAAGAACGCGTAACTGCTTTATAAAAATAATACACGTGACAAATAATGACCAAATAATAACAATTAATATTGTTATGAATAGCTAAATGAACAAATAATATAGTTTTACATTTTTCTTACTTAGATATATTCTTGTAAGCAATATTCCAGACGACTGAATAAAAATATTTCTCTGAGATAACGTTCGACTCGTAATTGTTATTTTGTTTAACAAATCACCTAATACATATTCATTTTTATATTTTGACATATTTCAAAATTTTTTACACGAATTTAATATTCATTATGAAGTAAATTTTAACAATAATTTCATTTAAATTGAAAAAATAAATAAATTATGTTTAGAATGTTCTGTGATTATCAATCACTCTAAAACACATTTTTAATTGGTTACATGAGAAAAACATTGTTTACGAATTAAAAAAAAAAAAGAGAATGTATTTAACAATTTTAAATTGCAGTAATAATGAGAACTTAGCGATACATTTCCTTACTTATATATTGCTATTTGATAGTGTGTATTATTTTTTAGTACAAAAAGTAATGTTTTTCTACGTTGAAGGGACCAATTTTGGAATTCGTTTATAATTTTTATAATTGAAAAAGAGAAATATTTAATATTAATGAAATGTTGTGGTTATTTATCATTTAGAAACACATTTCAAATTCTTTGTTAGATAAAAAATCTTTATCTATGCAAAAAATGTGAAAATTAATAGGTATTTAATAATTTGCTATCAAAAATAAAAACTTAAAGTCGATGACATATTTTCATACTAGGATATTTTTACAAAGTTTTCTGAAATATTGTTTAATATTTTCTTTTATGTGGAAGGTTTTATGAGAAAAAATATATAAAAATTTACCATTTGTTCATTAAATAGTTTAAAACAGACGTAATTGTCGATATCTTGTAACTATTTCTAATAAGTGATGATTCTATGACGTACTTAAGCACTTTCATTAACCAAACAATTTTCTTCTGCTTTTGAGCTCCTCATCAACATATTTGTTGATATAATTTCTTCATAACAATTAAAACTGAACTGAATAACGTTGAGCTGAACTAGCTTATAAGTCTTTTCGTCGGCGATAAGAAATAATATTTTCAGAAAGTCTTCTTTTTTCAGTTTTACAATTTATAAAATAAATAACACAAGCAGAAATTCAACAAATAATTTATAGGCGTTATTGTTTTTAATGTTGAACATCATTAAAAAAATGGTCAAATTGGACACGGCGCGCTTACAAAAACGGATTTTGTTGTCTACAAATACGTTAATTAACTCTTACAAATCTCCCCCTCCCTTACTATCCCTCTTCTATTCCTCCTTATGTCGCCTACTTACCCTCCCCTTCTTTTTTTGCTCTCCTCTTCTCTTACTTTTTTATCTTCTACATATCCTCCTTTTTCCTGCTACCCCTCTTTTCTTTTCCCCTCACTTCCCCTCCCATAATCACCCTCACTTCCTTCTACCCCATCCCCTTCCTTATGTCCTTACTTCTTCTTCCCTCACTTCCCCTCACTGCCCCTCCTGAAGAAAGTATGATGGACGCACAGAAATACGACTGAAACTACAAGAGTTTCTGCCCAGGACTATGAAACTATAAAAAATATCGAAGTCTGTTAAGAATTGTAAGCTGTAGCCGATTTTGAACCCTAAATTCCTGACTTGAACCACATTGCATCTTAAATGGGTCCTGTGCGGATATAGGGGATCTGATATAAATTTCCGTACAAGCTGCATTTGAACGAAATCAACTTGGTTTGCCAAATGAGAAAATAATTTTCTCGCCCATTAAAATATTATATTTATGACCGGCCATTCAAATTTATGTTCCAGGAACACATACGACAATCACGTGAGAATCGCCTAGACGAAATAGGGCGAAGAGCAACCCCCTGTCCCCTTTCTGCATCCAGAACGGACATCGGTGATCGCGAAAGTGAATCTCCAAGCTTGGAAGGTGTGACCACTAAAGAACTCCTGCAACCTTCCACAATAATAGCTCACGAATATACCAAAGAACTAGTAATGGAGATGCATTGCGACACAAAAACAATGAAAGAGATGAATGACATTAATGACATCAACGACATCCACCAGAGCAACAACGTCCGCAACGCCACCCAAGAACGTCTTCAAGAATCCAGTGAAGAACCCGAAACCAGAGAAAATGCCTGTCAAACCAGGGAAAGCCTCTTTGAATATCGAACTCCAGACAACGTCATCAAACCTTCCTTCACAACTTTTGGCTTCCGAGCCCCAAGTTCCCAAAATGGTAGTACTCACCAACATATCTACCATCAATCCAGTCCTAGCAAAAGCCTATCAAAACAAGGTTCCCAAAAATCTCAACATTCTCATCAATGTTCTAGTTGCAGTTCAGCACACAAGGGAAGAGACGAGATCATTACGACCTGTCCCAGACATTCTGTCCTTCCAGCTCCTCCAGGCTGGTCCCTCCATGATCCACCATATCCACCATATCCAACAGTACATCCCGATTCCCAGTATCCAGATCCTTTAGATTTCACCTATCAAAGGTACCCAAGTCCAAAACCCACCAGGGACCCATCTCATAGTCAATCACCCAAAACTAGACATCATACAGCTGGTTCTGGTGAGAGGTACGGATCCATCTTGGGATCAGGTCATGGGTCCATCATCGGACCAGGACATGCATCTATCATAGGCTCTGGACATGGATCCAGCAATACAAACAGTACTATTAATTCCGGAGCTCCGAAAAGAATCGCTGGCGATTCTCGGTACAGGGCTGAAGCAGTGATTGAGGTTGATCAAAAGAGGCCTTTTAGCATAGAGAGTACGAAAAGTGCTCCTGATGTGATTGCGACTCACTGACGGCAGAGTGGTGGGGATTGGGAGCCGTACAAGAGACGCCATCCCCGTCCTAATCGAGAGGAAAGTTTGTTTAAACAAAGAACTATGAGTGTGGCCACTCAGAGTTCTCTGGATGATGATGCTTCCACGACATCTACTGTTGAGGTATCTTCTTCCTGATCCACATCAGCTGACCGCCCTGACGTTCCTCAGGAAGTGGTCAAGGAAGATCCCTTGATTCTGCAACCCGCAAAGCTTGTGAAGATTCTTGAGGACACTCTTCCAATTTTAGAACCACCGCAAGAGTTTAGAGCCCCTAGTTTTGACTGTAAGCTTCCTTTTACTTTCTGTTGCCATCATTGTACTTGTTCTAAACATGGTGAGATTTCTAGGAAACCGGTGATGCCTTCTGGGGATTCGAAAAAGTGTTCCAAAGGTCAGTTTTATGGAACTTGGCCTAATAGAGGCATGATGAAAGGGCGAAAGATTAATTTTGCGAATCAGAAATCGATAGGAGGATTGGAAGGAAACAGGATGAAGAAAGTAGGGCTTAGATCTGTTAGGTTTGGGAAATCTTTAGATCAGGGGGTTGGAGCTTCCATACCATTTTAGGGATTTTGATTTTTGTGATGTTTTTGGGTTAAGTTTTTTAAGGCGCTTACTTGTACAGGGGTTTTCCATTTTTTCAACATAAGTTAACAAGTGTGAACACATTTTTCCAAAAAAATGCTCTTATACATTCTTACATTCGTGAAACTCCCAGTACAGAAGTAGCACTTTAAGGAATTGTTATTAGTTTTGTGCAGTTTTGCGCTGGAATTCTCTATTGCAAGATTTAAGGGCCTTGGTTTCATTTTCAGTCACCAGAATATTATCCAGTGTGACTATTTAACGAATTTATGATGAAACTTTTTAAAATTAGGGGGTCTATGGCCATAATGGCGTAAGTGCCAAATTTCGGAAATGCTATTTCTACATCAGTTTTTGAAATA
The DNA here is from genome assembly GCA_932178445.1 of Andricus quercusramuli. Taxonomy (NCBI): domain Eukaryota; kingdom Metazoa; phylum Arthropoda; class Insecta; order Hymenoptera; family Cynipidae; genus Andricus; species Andricus quercusramuli. The sequence continues at coordinate 84,043 of CAKNXH010001226.1, forward strand.
TTATTTCTACACGATACTAGAAATCTTGAACATCAAGATGGGCCCTAAAGAAATGGAGCATTTTTTCACAAGAGAAATTTTCTCCCAGAATATTGAAGTTCATCTTGCTCAAAGATCCTCTCAATAGAAAAATGGTCTCTTGGATGATGGTGCCATAAAAGAGACATTATTCTACCATTTTTACAAGTTCTTTGTCCACGGACCATCTTGACGGAGACAATCGCTGGCTTTTAGATTATTACTTGAAAAATGGTTCATTTTGCCATTAATCTAGCGATTTTTTTGTACTAGGTTTAAAAGTGAATAATACCATGGCATTATTGTGAAGGTACCCCGCGATATTTTTATGAGATTTCTGAAGAATTTCAAAGGAATTCTTCCTGAAGTTTTGAACTCAATTCTATATTCCGTAGAAATTCCTTCCAAAAAATTAGTGACATTTTCTAACAAGTGTAGACAAATTTTATAAACGCTTTAAGGAAAAATACTGGAAATTTCATAGAAATAGAATTTTGTTATTTGCTCAGATTACATTGTTTATCACTGTTGTTTGCAATTCCTTTCAATTAATTATCAGGTATTTTTATTGAAATTCTCTCATGGATTAATTGCTATCATCAATGACTGTAAAAAAATCTGAATAGCGTATGCATCTTGAAAATCTTTTAAAAGTAGGTAGCTCATTTTTCGAATATAGTTAACGAAATTAAATTAATAACTTAGAATCAGTGCTCTATGGAAAAAATTTCGTGAATAGGTAATTCGTTTCTTATACAGGGTGACGCAGAGTTTTGCATAACAATCAAAAATATAATAATTTCTTGTCTCATGTCCCATTCTAATCAATTTTTTACAGGACATGAAAAATGAAAAAATATCTAGAATTATTGACGAATTTGAAGAATTTTTATAGACTTGTAATATGAGGATGATAGAATTTCCAAGCGTTCATCGTTTTGACTCACTGCATAGGAAGTTGTTCATAGTTTTTATTTCATTTGAAAGTTTGTCAAAGAATGATTAATTAATTTAAAAAATCATCCAAACACTGTAAGGACATATCTGCCAGCATCTATCAAGTTGTACATTTATTTATAAAACGTACCATCATATTATTTATGAAAAAAAGTATATTTGTTTTTTGTAATTTATCGTCTCGATAATACAAATCATAATAGTAGGAGAATTCTTACATGTTTTATTTCATCTAATATATTTTGAATCCAATATTTTTCCACGTTCCGAAAAATAGAATCCCGGGTTTGCGCACGCTTGGAAATGCATTTATAGTTCGTACCATTAATTAATTACCTGCGCAGCCTGATTTGCATTTTGCGAGAAGCAATTTTCAAATGGAATTGATTTATTTTAAAACAATGTTCTTTTTCATTATTTATAAACTAACGGCAGGGTGTCTACCCACTTGGAAAATCTGAAAAATCTTGAAATGTCTGGGAATTTTTTTGAAGTCAGGGCATTTTTTTGAGAGCGTGCTTAGTTGTTTTTCAATTTTGAATACAATTAAAAAACGTTTTTTTTCATTTGTGAAAGTAATTTTTGATATTACTGGATTTAACTATTTGGTTACAAATTAGTTTTTTTGTTCTGTTGGAAATTATTCTTTTGAACTGAAAATGTGACTTCTATTTTGGTTAATAGTTTACCTATTTTAGTTGAAATTTCTAATGTCTAAAGAGAAAATTCATCTCATTCGTTGAAAATTTGTCCCTTTTCGGAAAAATTAATTTTCTTCATTGAAAAGTAATCTTTTTTTTCTCTTGACTGAAAAATCTTTTTATTTGACAATTTAACTCTTGTTGAAAATATGTCTTGTTAGTTGAATTCTATTGTTTTTGGTTTCAACTTAAAACCATTTTTTGGTTGAAATATCATCTATCACATTTTTTGTTAAGAATTCACCTCTTTCGGTTGAAAATTCTTTTCCTTAGATTTTTATCTTAGATTTTATCCTTAGATTGAATATATAGTTATCTCTTCGGGTGAATTTTCAACCACTTGCTGAAAAGTGGGACTCTTTTGTTAAAATTCATCCTTTTGGTTGAAGATTCATCATTGAATTGAAAAAATCATCACCGCAGTTGCAGATTAAATTTGGTTGAAAATTCGTTTTTTTTCGTTGAAAATTAATTTTTTTAACTGAAAATTAACCTATTTTAGTTAAAAATTCGTTGTTTTAGTTGAAAATTCAACTATTTTGGTTGAATATTCCATAATTTTAGTTGATATTTATTTTATATCTTAAAATAGAACTATATTTTTAGGTTGGAAATTTGTTTTTAATTCAAAATTCATGTATTTTATTGAAAATTCATCTGTTTTGGTAGTTATTTAATTTTCTTGGTTAAAAATTCATCTTTTTTTGTCGAAAATTGAACTACTTTGTTTGAAGTTGAAATGTTTTGTTAGAATTTGTTGTTTCTGTTGGAAGATCATCATGTTAATTAAAAATTCATTTCTGCGGTTGAGGATTCTATCAGTTTGTTGATAATTTTTTTTCCGTTAAAAATTCATTTTTTTAACTTAGAATTAACCCGCTTTAGTTAAAAATTCAGTTTTTTTTGTTGAATATAAAAATTGAACTATTTAGTTTTTGATTCGTTAAAAATTCATATATTTTGGTCTAAAATTAAACAACTTGGTTTATACAGCTAAATTCTTTTGTCAACATTCTTTTCTTCCAATAAAAATGCAGCGTTTTAATTAAAAACTCATCTCTCCGGCTTCAAAATTTTACTATTCCGTTGAAAATGGTTTTTTTTCTTTGTTGAAAATTAATTTTTGAACTGAAATAAAACCACTAGTTGAATTTTTTTTTTGTAGATTTTTTTAACTGAAAGTTTAACTCGTCTAGTTAAATATTTTGTCATTTTAGTTGCAAATTATTTTATTTTTATTTTGAAGTTGTACAATTAGGTTCATGTGTGTAAATTTACACTTTGTATGTACAAATTTATGTAGGTGGTTCAAAATTTTCTTTTTTGAACAGCGTGGTTGCAAATGCAACTATTTGATCAAAAATCCAACTACTTGGTTGAATACTCTCTGCTTAGAATTCATTTTTCTTGTTGAGGATTTATAATTTTGATTGCAAATTTATCACTTTAGCTGAAAATTTGACTGTTTCGTTGAAAATTGCTTTTTTTGTATAAAAAATTCATTTTTTTTTGGTATTATTGTTGTATTTTACGTATGTATTATTTTTCAAATTTAGGTATTCATAAGAACTTAAATAATATTATTTATAATAAATTAGCAAAATTGTATACATATTTCGACTCGATTATCTAAAAAAATTCAAAATACTTTAGTAGGTCCGTACTATTTAGTACTATAAAAATTACACCTGGAAAAATCTTGAGATACCTGGAAAAAACCTGGAATTGTCAGGTACTTTTTTCCAGGATTTGAGTTGACATCCTGTCACTTTATTGAAATTTCCAGTAATTCTGAATTTTAATATTACAGTAAACTGCGCCTGAATATTGTTATAAAAAATTATTGAAATATTATATATTTAAAATATTAAGAGCAATCATGGTAGATTATTTAGTCCATGAGTGACTATTTATTCGTATTATGTCCTTACTGAATTTGAATCTTCCCTAGTTTAACATTTTAGAGATGAAATATGAGTGGATTGTAAATTGTAAATATTTGTATATATTCGCTAGTAAAAAAACAAGTTCGATCCGAATGTGCGCAAACCGTAAACTGCGAATAGAAATTAATGAATTGTGAAAAATAGTCAATTAATGGAATCTGAGTGTGTAAAAAGCAATTTTGTTAACATCGGAAATTCAGTGTAAATAAAATAAAATATAAAAAGTATCGCATACTATGTGTCTCCGTAAAAAAATTTCCCAAAATACTTAATGAGAAATAAAGTATTGAGAATAATTTCACATAAGATTTGTTTCAAAATGGATACATTTTTTGATATATTCATTATATTTCCCTGTTTTGTAACTTTCTGGAAGGACGATTTCGCACCTGATTCCAGATGAAAAAGACGAATCAAAAATTCGCCACGTACATGCAAGTGTCCTAGATATCGAGAAATTGCATTTCTCCTAAGTTTCTTTATAAATTTCTGGACTTTCTTGACACATGAAAAGGTATAAGAAATTGATTTATGTCTGGAAGAACATTTTATTCAAGATCAATGGAAAATTTTTTCCGGGGCACCATTGTTGTGATTGTATGTAGATAGATAAATTATTGGCATATTCGGATAGACGAGTGAGTCCTGTTTGTGTACAGATCATGACCGTATATTGATTCATCGTATGTACATTGCACAATTTCTATGTAAATAATGTATGAATACGTATAATAAGAGAGTTCACCAAGTGAACAATGAATAGAATACTTTTAAAGAGGCTTCTTGTTCATTCATTTATCCCTATATTTATAAGAATTTATCCCAGTGTTCTTAATGTTATATTAACCACCAGTTATTTATTATCATTATTATTATTATATAATTTTTTATCATCTTAAATATCCTGTACATTTTTTCAACAGTCACATTGAGAAGCTTGATGATTGACGCTTACCAAATTTATGTATTCAAAAACTGATGTGCACCAGATCTGGGTCAGGCTGAACCATCAAGAGAATAAAAAAAATTATTTTTATGGTTTTAATTTTTCGTTTTTGAAAATTTCAGAAAACCCGACAATTTTTTCAAAGCTGAAAAAAATGTAGCTGATTGACGTTGGGAATTTTTTTATGGAAAGCGCCAGATCTGGGCCAGACAAGACAGACAAAACAAAAAAATTATTTATAGTGCTTATTTGTTATTTTTGGCAATTTTAGACACTATGAATATATTTGGAAAATGGTGAATAAAATTTGGCTGATTAATTTATGTTAAGTAAAGCTGACCAGCACCAGGTTTGGGCCAGAACAGATGATCTAGATGACGCCAGATCTCGGCCAGATTCGGCATTAGATTTCCAGAAGATTTTTCCGTTATGGTAGTTTTTCTGGAAAAATTAGTCTAGAGCTTAGAATTGTTATCCAATTAAAGCCTTCTTTTAAAATTCAAAATTTTTAAACAATTTAACCAATTTTTTTCAATTTAAAAAAATTTTAAATTTTGAAGGTTAAAAACGCTCTACTGGAACGGAAAACCGGAAAATGTCAGTGAAATTATTTTTTGACCAAAAATGCAGGTTCAAGATTTGAAAGTTCAACAATTAAGAGCGTTTGAAATTGAAAATTGACAGATTTTAACGTCTAACATTAAACTGTTTTAATTCAGAAGTAGTTTAACAAATTTAAACGTCTGATTGAAACTTCATGAACTATATTCAGTTTTCAAATAATTTTAAGCTAATAGATTCATGATCAAACAAATTAATTAAATTTCAAATCCTAGTCAAATATTGTTTCGGTCTGAAATAATCCATTCATAAACCATTCAATTTAAAATTCTGCAAAAATATAAATATTAATATATAAATATAAAAAAGGAAACTTTCCAATATATGGCAATATTGGAATGTTTGTTTAAAATGAGAAATTAGAGATAAAATATTCACAATTAACAGATTTGAAACTAAATTGCTTCAAATAGAAGGCATTGAATTGTTAAAACTTTAAAGTGTTAAACTTAAACATGAAGTGTCACAATTTTAATTGTTCCATTAAAAAAAGTTTCAATTTCTCAGTAAAAGTGTTGAATATTTTATGTATGAGTAGCAATTGAATAATGGTTAATTTGCAGCGACTTAAAATTAAAATAATTAAACCTAGAGGGCTTATATATAAAAAAATCGTTAGAATTTCACAATTCCAATTCAAAAAAAGAAAGAAATTTTGTTATTAAATTTCATTAGAAATTGGAATTTTCGTTTATGATGTTGTATGAATTAGATGAAGCATAATTTTTTATTTTCAACTTTTTCTATCGATTTGGAAGGGAGGACATTAAAAAAGTCCTGAATTGGAAGATGTTACATTTTTTTTGAACATTTTTATTGAGTTAAGTTTTTTCTGAATCGTTGGACAACAATTTTTTGTTCTGAGCTTTTTATAGAGATGAAATCGTTAAGTAGATGAAAGGATTTTGTATCTTTTTCTGAATTGAAAGAGCCTATTTTTCTTATCATTTTTCTTTAGTTGAACATGAGATTTTTTTTAAATTTTCTCTCTGAATTGGGAGTGGTTAATATTTATTTTAACATTTTCGTCAAGTTGGGATGGATATTATATTGTTTGATAATGGTTTTTATGATTGGAAGAGAGAAATTTTTCCTTTTAACATTTTTATGGAGCAGACGTCGGGCAAATTTGGTATTTTCAACATTTACATGAAAGGAAGGAACCCTTTATTTTTAATTATGTACTGAATTAGAAGAGGGACATATTTCATAAAAAATGTGTTATTAATGTGAGTAAAATAGGAGGATTGGTTCTGATTTAGAGCATTGACAGTAATAGATGTGACACAATAATTTATATCAATTGTCTTAAATTTCTGCGATACGGGAAGCAAACAACAGATTTTTTTTTCAAAACATGATTATTTCAAAAAAAGTGATATCTCACCCCTCTGTCATTATTGGATTCTAAAATGAGAAAAAAATGGTTAAATATATTATTATATTTATATATTATATTATATTTTGTAAGTCTAATATTTAAACGCGATAATATGTTACAAATAATTCCGTATTCTAATATATTGTTCAGAATTTATCAGAGAATAAGAATAAATCATAAATTTTGATCTGAAATAATTTTAAGCCACTCTTATGGGTCCCCAAAGAAAACCCCATAAGTGACAAATGTAAATTTTAAGTAATATTGCGGTTTATTGCCGCTTTTTAAAAGTTTTTTAAAAATAAATAATCATTGATCAGTAATTTACGAACACCCAGTCATTTGTTGACTAATATTCAATTGTTTGAGCAATTTTTAATTTGTTTAAATATTTGTTTTTCCAGTCAACTCGCGAAATGAACGTATTTTCTAGACCTTATGAGTTATTTAGTCAATAATAACAATAAAATAATTTGTTTAAATAATTTCACAATAACTCAAATAATATGTATTTGTGCAATCATATATTTCACCACAAAAACCAGGCGAAACCTTCTATATCACTGATATTTCCGACAAATTTTAATATTTACAAATACTAATTTGTTTATTATGAATAATCGTGGATGTTTGAACAAATTGAAATTTTTCAAACAATTTTTTGTTTATATATTTTTGTGTGCTATTTTTCGAAAGACTGAAATATTTTTATGTTCTACTCTGCTTTTTAAGAATACTCTTAAATGTTTAAACAATTTAAAATTGTTGAGAAAAATATTTTTTGCTTACGGATTTTATGTGTTTTATATCTTAAGTAAGGAGTATCCAATTTGATAATTCAGTATCAAAAACGCGATTGCGATTTTTTCTGCAACATTGAAAATTCATTATCGCTTTATTTTTACTGAAAAACGAACAATGTTAATTACCGAATTTATTTCTCGTCAACTATTTGGCATTGAATATTCGCTATGGGCTCATTTTAAAGCTTATTTTGTGCTCTGAAAATGAACCATCCAAACATTTTAAGACGAAGGTCTCTGGGCCTCTAATTTCTTTCAGCAAATTGCCTTTTTTCGGCTAATATGACTGTACAATAGGGTGGTCCAAAATTGCACTGGAAATGTTTGTTGTTGAATTTTTATGGGGACACCCAAGAAATTTGTTCGAATCTACACAAAAATGTATCCATCTTTTTTGTTTTGGAAAAAAAATGATATTTAGAGGTGCCGCAAGCCCCATGAAGTTTAACACGTATTTCCCATAAGAAAAAAAGAAGTTTGTGTACATCTTATTCAGAATCCTCAATGATATCTCAATCGAGTTAAAACTCAACATTGCTCTTCACAATTAGCCGTAAAATACGAATAAAATATCGCTTTCCAAGTATCAACACTATAAGTCTGTTTGATAGGGTCCTAAAGAAACCCCATAAGTGAAAAATGGGTTTTGTGAGTTTTTCGCGCTAATTATGACTTTTTTTGTGGTTTTTTCAATGAACATTGTTTCTGGCACATAAAAGACCACTTCATTCCGGTAACTAGATGTTCACATAAATTGTTTAAACAATTTATTATTATTTTTAGCAATTTTCTCATACAATGGAGTTAGAAAGACGCTTTTCTTTATTAGGCGTGACTCAATGAATAATTCGATTTAGCAAAAATAATTGTTCAAACAAATTATTATTGTTCATGTCTATCTTCATCTATATTAGTGCCTGATAGTTTAGGTTTTCCGGCAATTTTTACCTTTCTGTTCTTTTTTTCACTTAGTGAGTCAGTAATTAATTAATATTAACGAAAAGGTTGTTTAAACAATTTAATATTGGTTATAACTATCTTTTCTCAGATAAGTGCTATAAAGTAGCGGTTTTTTTCTAAAATCTCCAATTTTGCATCGCCTTTTTATTTATGAACAAATAATAGATCAACCACAACAAAAATGATTTTTCGAATAATAATAATTCGAAGAAAAAAAGCTATTTTACACGAAAGGCAGAAATCAATATTGAATTGTTTAAACAACTTTTTTGTTAACTTTAATTAATTATTACTTCACTAATTGAAAAAAGGACAGAAAGGTAGAAATTGTAGAAAAACCGCACCTATCAGGCATTGATGCAGATGACGATAGTCATAAAAAATAATCATTTGTTTGAACAATTATTTTTGCCAAATCTAATCAATTATTAAGTCACGCCTAACGAAAAATAGACAAACAATTGAAGATTTCGGAAAAACCCGCAACATTTTTCAATCTTTGACTTTTCCCTTGAAAACTTAACTATTTTGCTGGAAGTGTTGTCTTTTGGTAGACAATCAATCTTTTTGGTTGAAAATTCATCTTTTCATGTCAACTTTTTTATTGAACATCCATATTTTCTGATTGGAAATTCAACTGTCTTCTAAAAAATCTGTAAATTCTGTGTATATATCTGTATATATAGCCCAAAATTGGTATTGTAGATTACAGATGGACCATGACAGTGATATTTGCTTGATGTTCTTAGGATGTTTCATAAGATTTTTCAAATGAGTCTCAATATATTTTTGAATCTTCATATTTAGTTTAAATTTTTTGTGAGAAAAAAGCATTAGGCGGAAGAAATCCAAATTTCTCTATACATTCAAGGAAATAAAGACTAGCAGATCATCATTATTAATAATACTACTATAAGAATATTCCGAGTGAAAAGTGTCCCACTTGGACCCAATGAGGATTCAGAATCCAATTCCACTGAAAACCAACTTCTTTTTAGATAGTTCACAATTCCGAACAGGTACAAAAGTACAAGGAAGTTTTCATTATAATTTTTTATGTTCATAAGTCTCAAAAAGTAGTGCTGAAATATGATTATTGCACTAAAAAGCTGTTTTTGAAAGACTTTTGAAGGACAACAGGATTCGAAAAGTCCCTTCTTATGTCATAAAACATTGTGTAAATCCCTCTTCATTTTCCTAAAACTTGTTAAAAGTGCAAATTCGCAAACTTTTGTTCTTGAGGTTTCCTTATAATCCATATTTCGTATTTTTCAAACCGATCTAACTAAGCTGATGATAGCAGCTTGAAATTTGATTTAGGTTTAACAAAAAGTATTATTGAAATATGATTAAATTAGTAAGAACTTTCAATGTAAGTTCTGTCATGTAAAATTATTTTTGAAACAAAAGTACCAGGGCGTCATTTTTTTGAGATATGTACAATTTCAAAGTAATTTCCAAAAAATTCAGAAAAAAACCGTCATACCGTGGAAATGAAGACAAGAATAGTAAATGTTTCCACTAATATCTCAAAATTCTTGAAACACCTCATAATTTTTTTTTCTGATCCAAGAACTAAAAAGTCTAAGGCTTCTTTTAATATGCTTTCAGCTCAATCTTAGGGATACATGCCTTGAGAGATTCTAAATTTCAATTATTTCTTGTTTCAAAAATTTTTTTTGGTCTAAAGGTTAAATTAATATTGCTTCATTTTCGCTCTAGAATGATATATCTAAATACTAGATTAGTCTATCACAGTGCCCATAACATAATTTCTATTAATCTGCGCCTGAAATTCTTTCAGAACTTTTAACTGGGTTGCAAAAGGAACCCTAGGCCGAATATCAAATCAATATTCTTGTGTGAGTTTTTTCGAAGTATAGTCTGATAAATATTACCATGTATCATTTCTTGATAATTGTCAGGTAATTTGAATACTAAATATACCAGTAATTGTCACAATCTCAATGATCGTCAAAATTGATAATAATTTGTGAACATCCAAAAGAAATATCACCCTGAGTTTGAATGTATCAATTTTATCTGCAACAGAATGATTCAAGAATGGAACAGTCCTTTGTTTTTTTTATATTGATACATCTTTTCGTATCAATTGAGTAACGCTTCAACAAAAGGATGAGTTAAGATTTATTCTGTCGGTTAAAAGTAAGATTTGATGATAAAACTGATTTATTTTTAGCACTTTGTAGGATCAAATACAATTTCAAGTAACTAAGATAAGACAAAAGGCGAAATAATTTGTTTCACGATCACTGGGACGTTTACCTTAATCTTTAAAAGATTGTCATAAATCGAAAAAATTTTTTCATCAAAATGTTCAAGTACATATTTCCTTATATTCACACAATAACGTAGAATTTTCTTTGAAGTATCGCATGATTTGAAATCGAATTTTCTATTTTTACATTTAATGTAAATCTGTACGATTTGTTTGCATTTAAAGAGAACAAATCAGTTTGATTGAAGACAAATATCCGTTGTATCTTACATATGGTGTGATAAATCAGAAGAACAAATGAGATAGCGACGATAATTAATCTTTCCGCACAGAAGTTTACTATAGGTAGCGAAAATGAGGTTCGTTGGTAATTTGGTCTTCGGTTTAGCGGTTCTCATTAATTCTATTGGTAAATATATCACATTATATTAAATTAATGTATCTCTAATGTTAAGTATGTATGTTAATTTTATACTTCATATTTATCGACCCATAAACGATTGAACATTCAGAGTTTAAAAAATATTTTTGTTAAAATTGGTAGATTTCGAGAAAGATAGGGCAAACTAATTTTGAATGACTTACTGCAGTTTTTGTTCTTAACCTGATAAGGTTACCTTTGGAATTTTTTTGGAATCATACAAAAGCTACTAACAGGTCATTATCAAACTTGTAATATACTGAAGTTATAAAATGAGCCTTTTAGCTATTCATGAAAAAAGGGCTTTAGAAAAATTCACGCCCACATTCTTTGACTTTTCTTTCTCATTCCAATATTTTTTCCTTGCACTTGACTATTAACTTAATTTATATCAAGCCAAAATAATCGTTCTTCTTCATTCAATTGAACACTTATGTTTTCGTTATTATCGTTTTTGTATGAGATAAAAATTAAATTATAGAAAATATCATAGCAAGAATGAGATAGGTATTTGAATATAAATGAAAAGTGAAAAAAGTGATATAAAAATAATTTATTTTGACAATTCATTTGTCAGTGTTATTCTTTATGGATAAAGTGGTTAACTTTGGAAATCCCCATTTTTTTGGTTGGAATGAAGTTTTCAATTTATTATTTTGGATTGATTTAAATAAATTTAATAGTCAATTGTGGCTTGCGAGTTTGAGGAGGCATCTATCCGATCACGCGCTTTGCGCTCGGCAATTTATATTATTTGCGCTTCGCGCCTCATCTTTGTACTTTCTTCGCTAGCAACTGTAATCTACTTATGGACAATTCAAAAACGCACAATTTTTTGTATTATGTTGAACTGTACCATGTATGAGATGTATACTATAATCATTTAAGTACCTACGCGTAGGTATCAAAACTGTTTAAATAATGAATAATTGTTTTCAATTTGCAATATATCATGGTGAAGAGTCATCTTCAAGACATTCCTAGTTGATTTCGTAAACAAAAATTGAGCCTATTCATTGAAAAATCGCCAAACTATGTATTGGTTTACAAAAATGGTTTGAATAATGATTAATTGTTGTCAATTTGTAAAGAAAAGTCCGTAAACAGTCCGTAATTAAACTCAATTAAAAATTGAGTCTATCCATTGAAAAGTCGCAAAACAGCGAATTTGTGTATAAAAATTGTTTAACCAATTACCAAAAAGCATATATCCTAAATTTATGGTAATAGAACATTCATTTTTCTCACATTCTATACAAAATCTATTAATTTTGATGAGCTAAACATTGCCAATCCCAGAAAATGACTTTTCTTCATTAATTTGTTCATAATCCAATAACAATTTTTCTTATTATTCTGTCCAACTGGGAATTATTTCCATATAGTTGTAACACTGTTTAAAGATCTTATTCGATAAATGTGAATGTCCTAAATGAAATCCTATTCGGCAAGAGTTTAAAAAAATGTAAGCTTTGTTGTTTAATAACAAATTTCTAAACAATTCCAACAAATATAATTACACTAATCTTTCCGAAATTCTAAGAGCTTTCATTTGAAAAAGAAACATTCAAATCGGATGAATAGTGTAGACTGAAAATTGGTATGTCCATGGGTACTTTATTTGCCCCACTGTCTTACGTCCAGGACTACTTATTGCAATTTGGCAAAATAAAGTCCACATTTTAGTCTTTATTAATAGTTTAATATTAGAAGTTTCCTAAATCTAATATTCTATTCAATTTTTCTTTCACTAAAATCTTCCATATCCGATTCCTTCCTTTGTAAAATGCATTCGGATTCATGGTAGTAGAATTGAAGAATCCCCTTCTTTCGTATTTGATATAAGAATTCTTTTTTGTTGTTACTGGCGAATCTTATCTCACATAAAACTCAAGATTATTAACAATTTTGAATTCTCAATAAAAGTCTCTTGATACTTCAATTTTTTTCATTTTTATAAATTGTTATTTTCTAAGAATGAATTTTATCCTAATTCATTATGGAGTTCTCCAATCAATAATTAATTTGTAGAGGGCCTAACGAGGGCTGTGACTTATTTTTTAAGGAGGTATGACGACAGCTTCGTTTGATTCAAATAAATTTGGTATCTCCTTATTATCCAAACACCTGTAATAGATACGAGTTCTTGTACGTATTGTCAAGTTCATTTAACATAAAATGATACAGGATTAGCATCTGAGTATGCCTAGTGGACTGTTTGCAAGAATGCCGTGTCTCTATCACTTAGTGTAAACTCCCAATAGTATAGATGATGGCATCAAACAATATACTTAAATCTGAATTCCTGATATTTATCTTTTTTTTTAAATTTATGAGTGTGTACTGGATTGTTCTTCAAAACCAAGCGAGATACATAATTTTGATATTGAGCAGGTTTCTTTAAAATTCTGCAACTGCGAGTGGTATTCTGAAAAGTTTTTAATTTCGGCTAATGAAGTATTCGCTCTTGCAGTGGTTGTTATTATTAGGTTTTGCAGGAGTTTTCGGCATAGCTGGCGAATCATAATACAATTCTGATTCAGTAACTCATTATTACTTTATGAGATCTAGGCTTTTCGCTTAAACCTACAATCGAAGCTGATTCCAAAAATCTGTTTTTATTTCTCACTTTTACTCTTTAGGATTTTTAAGGAAAAACCTTATTTCATAGACTTTTTCAGACCATTTATTCAGAATTTTGTACATAAAAATGACTTTTCGGAATCAGACCGATTCCCTCATCAGATCATCTATTATGAAGTATGAATAATTAGAAACATATTATGTAAGAAAATATATAAAATATAATAGTAAGAAATAATAGAGTAGTAAATTATAATACCTTTCACATTCCGCAGATAGTTAATATTTTGGAACCATAAACGGATAGATGAAATCGAGACAAAAATTTTCAAAAAAAGTGTATTAAAATAGTAATTCTCAATATAACTATAATGCTCATTTATAAAATAATCAATACTTGTAATATATAAATTATACGGGAATGAAATTGAATATGTATTTGTGAGAAAAGATGCTAAGTTAGTAAGTCTATAAATAAGTTTCTGATAAATTGTAAATTTACCGTAGTGATAACGATGTATGTCAAATTTAATTAATATATTGATTACTCGGAGTTAAAACATTGGAGAATCAAAAATTAAATTTATAGGGGTGACGGAGTGTACACCCTCCATCTCCATCTTAAGACATGAGCATTCGTTACATTGAGAAAATTACCTGAAGAATGATGCCTTGGAGCATGCGCAGTAAATCTTGTAAAAGTCATAGGCGTAAGAATTAGCAATAGTATATAATAATAAATAAGTGATTGATCAATTATAATTCAACAATAGAAAGGTATGAAAATCGAAGTTGTATATAAATTGATAGATGAACGTAGACGAAAAATAATCAGACGCGTAGATAGAAGTGGACTCAACGTAGTGAATCTAAGATCATGTTATATGATTAGTTGAAAAAGTATAAATCAGTTACTTTGTTGAGACAGTTTTCGCCTTCTTTTACAATAAAAACCATTTCGGCAATGGCACGTTTATAGTAATTAGGTTAAAAATGTAGGATTTCAACCTTATCCTAATTAATGGCAGTTGGATCTCCATTATGACATTGAACCAAATGTTCAGCTATAACTTCATGATTTTTTCCACATTATTATTATTATTATTATACCATTAAGCCATTTCCCTTTCGGGGTAGGCGTGACTTGCTCGGTTGGGGAATAGTAAACAGGTGAATAGGTATAGAGTAGGTTGGTATATGGGCATAAGGTATATAGGAGTTTTATAGGTGTTAGGGATAGGTGTTTTAGATCGATCTGGAATTCTCGTGTCATTTATTTAGATGACACGTTCATTCCGCAACACTGCTCCGACCCAGGTTGCTGATCAATCTCTCTAGCGATCACCCCAAGTGAGGAGCCTCACAAAATTGTTATGTATGGTTCCCCACTTGGGCCCATTAGTATCCAAAGTCTCTGTTTCAGGCGCCATTCACACTATTGTCACTCTGTTTACAAACTATTTGTCGCCACACATTTCTGTCCTGGCATACTACTCTAGCTTCCTTCACGTCCATGCATTTCTTCACGCAAGCTCTTCTGTTCCTATGGCTTCTTACGTCTCTTCGGATTAATGTCTCATTCACAGATTCTGACCATTCTTTCGGCGGTCTACCTCTGGGCATTCTACCATTTACTTTACCTTTATACACTTGCTTCGTCAGTCGTTCATCTTTCATTCTTTCAAGATGTCCGAACCACCTTAGCTGATTTCTTTCCCATATGTCAACTAGTGTCTCTTGTGTACCACATTCTTTGAGGATTGTCTCATTTCTGACTTTGTCTATCAGTGTTTTCCCGCATATTATGCGGAGAGGTTTCATGCCGATCGCGTTGATTTTGCTCGTGTCCTTTTCTTGACAGGTCCATGTCTCGCTACCGTATAGTATAGTTGGTACGAAGATAGAGTTAGGTATGGCCATTTTAGCTTTTTTTGATATGTTTTTATTTCTGAGGATGGACCCTGCTCTACCGATAACCTGCTTACCCTTATTTATGCGCCTATCTAACTCCCCATCTATTTTTCCGTCGCTAGTGAATAGGCTACCCAGATATACGTACTTGTTAACTTGTTCTAATCCCTCACCATTTAGGACAATGTTGCACATTGTTTTCTCGCTTTTTCCCTCAAACACCATGATTTTCGTTTTATTCACGTTAATTTTGAGGCCCATGTTCTCCATGCTTGTATTTAGTTTATTCAACATTCTTTGCAAGTCCTCGATTGATTCTGCCATAAGAATCTTGTCATCTGCGAAAGCTAACCCACGTACCTTGACGGTTTCGAGATTTACACCTTCTTCGTCGAAGAGGGCAGTTCTTAGACATTTATCCATGAATATGATAAATAGCCACGAGGACATAACGCAATGGTTGATGTTATTTTTATGTTCCTTTATTCGAATGCGTAAAGGACGTTTCGTTTGTCCGACATAAGTCCTGCTGCAGTTAAACGTGATTTTCAGATAGTAGTATTATCAGATAGTAGAATAGCTATATATTAAAAAAGTTAACAGATTTTTTCTCCAATATCAAAAGTAAATTGTAATCTACTGTGGTAAAAATTGAACTGTGATACCGTAACAATCTCGGCAAGAATTTTGGAGACAGGTGACCCTATAAGGGTGCCAAACGTCTGCCTATAAAATTGGTTATCAAATTGAAAATAAGTGGAATTCATTGAGGAGATGATACCCATCTTAAAATCGTCTATTGGAATTTGTGTGTTTTTACTAATGTTTTGCGAGTGCAAAAAAAGGTTTCGGAGTGTTTAAAAGGTTTTAGACTCGTTAGCTTCGGAGTTGTTATTTGCAATTCCTCAGTGACATAAAACACACCATTTTTTCAAAATATTTCCAACTTTAAGCAAGTGTTTCGCTCCATCAGCCCTTCGAAATTTATGCGCAATTTTTTTTGGGAAAAAATTATTTTACGTTTGTACCTCTTTGTACCGTCGTGAGTGTGGTGGAGCCACACTGGTAGTAAATTTCCACCTAGAAACACTACCCCAATCGGGTAGTGAGGCAATGAACTTTCGAGTTCGAACTGCTAATCAATTTTTTGTTTGTACCTCTTTTTTGGGAGGCTTTGTAGCATGCTTCTTTCAGTCAGTATTCATAATCTCTAGCATGTTAGTATTGCAATTTGAACTGCATCATATATTTAAAAAAAGTGCCCAAGGCCAATATTATACAAAAAATTTATCAGACCAGTCACATTTCAAGTATGTGAATCTTTAGGGAGGGACACTGTACGGAGGGCAAAAAGTGACTACTTAATTACAAAAATGGTATACTGAACTATATTTTTTTTTTGTAATTTTCCTGTATGGACTGATAAAGTAGGCCACCATATGTGCTGTAATCCCCATAGTAGTTCACAAATGTTATAGGATCATCTAGTAAACATAAAGGGTCATACAAATTGAAATCCATTGGAAAATTTCCCATATGTGTAGGAGTATTAATAGAAGGAATAACTGGTCGGAGAGGATAATTTTGTTTATGAATATTAGGAAGATCATAAAACCTAGCAACGTTATTATTATCAGTTATGAGATGGTTTCTTGTAAAATTAGGACTGAGAAACTTTTTAATTCTCCATTCATGAATTAACCCATTAATGCCCGAAGTGACCAAAATTTTTCACCGATTTCGACTGGATAACTTTTGATCAAAACGCACTAGAAAAAAAAATAAAATATATATTCTGATGCTTTCGGGATCGCTGTTTCCGAATCTGTTGACGAAATTGACGAAAAATTATTCCTTATGCCCTTTTTTTGCCAATTTTTGAAAAAAGTCAATTTCTTTTTCAGTTTTTTTTTTCCCCTTCAATCATAAAAATGACCCTGATAACGTTGTCACATGGTGCTGGAAATTATTCAAATTTGGTCATCGATAATTTTCCTTGAAATATATGCACTTAAAAAAATTTTTAAAAATCGATGATTCCAATATGGCGACCATTTGAATGTGACATAATGAGTGTTTCTGATACCGTTCGGATTCTTCGTTGGGAGTGCTTTTTTTCAAAAAATACTTGAAACAAAAGTTTTTCATTTCAACGGGTTATTTTGAAAATTGGCCTCAAATTCTGGACCCAAAGTATTTTTGGGTCTTACGAGTCCTAAAACATGTTAAATAGTAGAAAAAATCTCATTTTTGATTTCAGATTCGGAATCTAGGGAAAATTTCATGTAAGAATACATGAACTCAAAATTCAATTTTTGGGCCCTACGTAAACTATTGCATACTCATGTATATTCTTAGGCCTCTTGGGGTCAAGGCTATGTCGAATAATGGAAATATCTCATTTCCCATTCGAAATTCAGAATTTACGGGAAATTTCACGATAGAATACCTATATTTCAATTCGAAAATTTGGGCCTTATGTACAGTTTTGCGGCTACTCGAAACTTTTTGTAGTCTTATGGGACTCAAATGTCAACGGCGATACCACGCTGAAAACAACAGTTCCCGTTAGATCACTGAAGTTAAGCAGTGTTGGGCGCGGTTAGTACTTGGATGGGTGACCGTTCGGGGAAAACTGCGTGTTGTTGACCCGTCGTGGGTGTGGTGGACCCACACTGGTAGTATTTATCCACCTAGAAACACTACCCGAATCGGGTAGTGAGGCAATGAACTTTCGAGTTCGAAATGCTAATCAATTTTATTTTTTTATTTTTATGGGACTCAAATAATCTTCAATGATGCAAAAATTCATAGATTCATAATCTACGTGAGATTTCCTGTAAAAATAAGTATTTCCCGAATTCTGAATTGGGTCTTATCTATACTTTTCGGACAGTACCGACAATGCCGATCCACTTCTGGCATTCGGAGTGAAATCATGAATCTCATCATAAAACACTAGAATCACTCAGGTTCATGTTGGATACAATTCATAATTTACATTTTTGGGCCCATTCAATCAATTTTGCAGTTGGAGCGCCCTTTGCCGTTGATAGAAGCATCGTTGCCCGGTTTTCACCACCATTCCTATGGGGAAAAAAATGAAGAAAATAGAATGGAAAAGTAAAAATAAAATAAAAATAAAAATGAAAAAAAAGAGGTTTTCGAAGAGCGCCCACCTCCCCGTGATGAAAAGCAGGCAACGTTGCTTCTATCAACGGCAAAGGGCGCTCCAACTGCAAAATTGATTGAATGGGCCCAAAAATGTAAATTATGAATTGTATCCAACATGAACCTGAGTGATTCTAGTGTTTTATGACGAGATTCATGATTTCATTCCGAATGCCAGAAGTGGATCGGCATTGTCGGTACTGTCCGAAAAGTATAGATAAGACCCAATTCAGAATTCGGGAAATACCTATTTTTACCGGAAATCTCACGTAGATCATGAATCTATGAATTTTTGCATCATTGAAGATTATTTGAGTCCCATAAGACTACAAAAAGTTTCGAGTAGCCGCAAAAGTGTACATAAGGCCCAAATTTTCGAATTGAAATATAGGTATTCTATCGTGAAATTTCCCGTAGATTCTGAATTTCGAATGGGAAATGAGATATTTCCATTATTCAACATAGTCTTGACCCCAAGAGGCCTAAAAATATACATGAGTATGCAATAGTTTACGTAGGGCCCAAAAATTGAATTTTGAGTTCATGTATTCTTACATGAAATTTTCCGTAGATTCCGAATCTAAAATCAAAAATGAGATTTTTCCTACTATTTAACATGTTTTAGGACTCATGAGGCCCAAAAATACGTTGGGCCCAGAATTTGAGGCCAATTTTCAAAATAACCCATTGAAATGAAAAACTTTTGTTTAAAGTATTTTTTGAAAAAAATCACTCCCAACGAAGAATCCAAACGGTATCAGAAACACTCATTATGTCACATTTAAATGGTCACCATATTGGAATCATCGATTTCCAAAAAATTTTTTAAGTGCATATATTTCAAGGAAAATTATCGATGACCAAATTTGAATACTTTCCAGCACCATGTGACAATGTTATCAGGGTCATTTCTATGATAAAAGGAAAAAAAACTGAAAAAGAAATTGACTTTTTTCAAAAAATGGCAAAAAAAGGGCATAAGGAATAATTTTTCGTCAATTTCGTCACCAGATCCAGAAAGAGCGATCCCGAAAGCATCAGAATATATATATTTCATTTTTTTTTTCTAGTGCGTTTTCTTCAAAAGTTATCCAGTCGAAATTGGTGAAAAATTTCGGTCACTTTGGGCATTTTAACTTAAAAATATCTCTTTGAGATTTTTTTAAAGGATCGACATCTATTTTTTCATAAGTGTTTGGATCATCAAGCATGTTAATAGCCTTATTTATGTATTTTTTGTCTACCCATCACTACAGTAACATTACCCTTGTCTGACGTGTCACTAATATCCCTTTATTGCAATTTGAAAAATTAATTGTTAATGCAATATTTTTAGCAATTTGTCTATCAGTATTGGAAAGTTGTGTAGGTCTTTGGATACATGTACTTGTACTTGTGTCTAATTTCATCTTGATCCTTATCAGGTATTTTTTATAAGTTAGATTCCAAATCATTCACAATTTCGAAAACACGTTGATGTTTCTTAGAGACGAATTTTGCACTAAATTTTTCACCTAATCGAATAATATCAGCTACTAGTTCTGTAATATTAGTGCTAGTTAAATTAATCAACCAAGGATCATTACTTTGTGGTCAGTTTTTATTAGCATATGAAAGTCTATATTTATTTAAAGCAGGAATCTCATAACCTTGTTCGAATTTCATTTTTTTCAATTCCTTTGTTCAATTTATTTTTAATTCATTTATATTTGTAATTCAATTTTTCTTCATAATCAACAACATTCTGTAAAACTTAAGCTGGTAATAAAACTGCTAATCCTGTTCTGATCTTCTCGAATAACTTAGTTAAGAATTTTAAATGCTCGTGAATATCTCTAATTTCAAGTTGTCGTAACTGACGTTGTATATTCACAGTATTAATGTCAAGTTTATTCTTACATGAGAGGCTATAAAGATGGAGAGATCCAACGTTGGTAGTGCAATTTATGATGTTGCGAGAATAAAGGTTATGTAATCTACATTCCATAAAAAATCTTTCCTAGTAGAAGTCTTCTTCCTTTCAAAAATTGTTTTTAAAATCATCGTTGTGTTGAACGCAATACCAGTCAATACGTGTAAGATATGAAAAGAAGTGATGTAAATATTCTTGATTTAACGTCTGGGATTAACAATTTATAATTTTCCAGGAAAAACCTTATTTCATCGACTTCTGCTGAACCATTTATTCAGAAACGAATGTCATGAAAAAATTGGGTTTTCAAATTCCGGTGTATTTTCGTTATAATGTAGATGATACCTTTCTTATCCTTCCTGGAGATAAAATTAATTTTACAGTATCACAGTTTGATTCTTACCGTAGGAATACAATTTACTTTTGATACTGAAAACAAAGAATCTATTAACTTCTTGAATGTGCAACTTTGCAGAGAAAATGATAGCTTTATTATTACGAATTGGTTTAGAAAACCAACTTAATCCAGAAGATTTCTGAATTTTTTATCCAACCATCCTATCCGAAATAAAATAGGGATAGTTGAAAACATTGTTGATGCCGCCATTCTACTATCTGATAATACTTTCCAGTAAGATTTTCAGGAGGTCACAAAACTTTTGTTGGGCACCACTAGACGTGGAATTTCATAAGCTTTCCGACTGTTCTTGAAAAAATGTCATATCTCCCTTTTTCACTGAAATATTGTGTTTCAAAGTCAGCAGTGCTTTTTAATAGCGCTCACAAGAGCCGCGCGCACAATTTCCGACGGTAGTGAACATTATCAATTCTTGAAATTAGTTTTAATTTTGTTATTTTTGGCAATCAACTACGGCAATTTCTAGAATTTTATCTAAATTTTTTATTTAACAGCTAGACGCGATTTTTCCTAATACTGGTATTCTTGATTCTGAGTAGTTTTCTAATTTCGCCTTCGTTGGACTTATCTGTATTTGTAGACCTACCTGCAAATAATTATGTATATCTGTAGCCTTGCAGCCTGCACATGTGTCTAGTTTGAACTTTCGACTTTTTGTAGTATCTAAAAAAGTTACATTTTCAAACCAATCAGTTTCTTCAATTTCACCTACATTCATTTCACCTACATAATATGACTGCTTATCATCTTTCTGTTTGCCTAAAATAGGATTCATTGCACCTACACTATTTCCAACTCTAAAAGATTGCGCGAAATGTTTTGGTTTTCTACAAGCATCACACTGCTTTCCGTAGGCTGGACAACTTCTTGGTTGATGTGCATACCCACATTTACTGCATTTGTGTTGGTTGGGTTTTGTTTTCTGTCTTTTTTCCCCGCATTTCGTTCGGCTTTGATCCGTCATTCTTTGCTTCTCCTTGTGTTTTAAAGCTCCGATGCTTTTTTTGATTTCCTTTGTCTTTCCTTTGTATAGGTTGGTTTTTTTGCCCAGCACTTTTTGTATTTAAGAAGTATTCACGGCATCAATTTCCTCTTTGTCCTGACGACCATCAAGCTTCAGCGGTTTAACCTGCTGCGAAGCAGATTTTGCCGCTCGGCATATGCGCATGTTCATCTCCAAAGGTATGTTATCTTCTCACCACAAGCAATTTCTCAATTGTGTATTCTTGATAACAATTATGATTCGATCCTTGGTTAAATTATCTTTCAAGTTATCAAAAGCACAATATAGGCTTGGGAGCTTTAAATCGGTTGAAAATTCAACGAAAGCTTCACCATTTTCCTGGTGACGTTAAAAAAACAGATGACGACAAACACTTCTGTTTTTCTTTGGAAGGCAATATTCTTCAAATTCTGCAACAACCCGATCGAATTCTGCTGCTACAGCCTCCTCGAGTTCAAAGGTCTCAAAAACCTCTTGAGCATTATCTTCAATTGTATGTAGGAAAATAGCAATTTTCACTGCATCTGGTTTCCTGTAGCACTCTGTGGCGTTTAAATATGTTTTGAATTTTGTCAGCCATTTTCTCTAGTTTTCTTATAGGTTTCCTTCTAGAGATAGAGGTTGCGGTGCCCTCAAGTTAGGTATCCTTTGTTCATTCAATTTGAAATTTTCAGACTTTCACTATGCTCTTCACGTTTTTTTAGCTTCATAAGCTACAGACTTGATGCCGCGAGAGAACTCTCCAGCCAGCCTGCTTCTTCTAACACAGTGGGGTCTCAAAACATGGAAAATTGACACAAACTAGACAGCTCAAAATTGACCATGAACTATTACTGAGAGTTGTATGAATCCAATTAAAAATTCCGAAGTTTTTAGTTTCCCTCTGTGTGTGACCAACAAAAGTCTTTCAGTCATTCTCGTAATAAGATCACCTTGTTGACATCCCTCCTTGTTATAGCATGTATATTAAATAACGACACTATTTATTTACGTGAAAATTTTTGTCCCCATGTTTCAGTTTTTACCGAGTGTATGCGGAGGAAGGACTCACCAGTATCCGAGCTAAAAATTCCTGTTACCAACGTATTTACTCTTAAATCAGATCATTATAATGGTATTTACTACATGGACCTAAATACTGGCTTACAGCCACTCCACGGTGATGTCGATTTCGTAGAAAAGGGTAATGTCATATTTGGAAGGCGTGTAGGTACTATTGCCAATCATGCACTATTGGATAAAGAGGGCCATGTGATTGTATTAGAGTCTGGGATTTTCAAGCGAATAACAGATGAACAAATTCTTGAATATAATATAATCAAACCTGCTCTGTTCTCGTGACAATAAAATACAATTTAGTTGAATTTAATTCGAAGGCAGATCAATAAGTTACAAGAGCTTGAAACTACATCGAAAGTAAATGCATAATGCTTCTCAATGTAACAGTAATATATAATAGTTAAGAGTTTGTCATCTATTACAATCATGTAATTTTATTGCTTGCCCAATCGATCCAACTACAAATGTAGGAGATTCTATCAGATTTCAGAAAGGGATCTCAATTTATTTATCTTTCTCAATGTTTAATTTAATTTTGAATTTATATGGTCAAATAGTGGGTACTTTTCAAAGCTTATCATCTATTTTTTTTCAATATTCCAAGAAATTACAATAGCAATAGAAATTATATTAGAAAAGTTCGATACATTTCTTTTTAACTTTCCAAATCCTCATAGGAAAATCACAAAAACTACTACTAAAATAAGACTTGTTTACCAACAATTTTGAAATACTTCCTGCTATATAAAATTATTCTCAAATCAAAATTACCAGGAAAGAACTACTTTAATGTTATTAAAACTTGTTGAATTTCAAATAGGCACTGGCTAGTATTACATGATTTGCTATTATAATAACAGGTTCATTATAGCATTGTAGCTAGTATAATGGAATTTTCCGTAATCCAAATAAGCTAGAAATGATTTATGTGTACTGAAAATTACGTAATACTAGACAGTGCGTTCTTGTAATATGGATTTCGTTAAAATCTGAGGATATATGTTTTGAGATACTCTAAATTTAAATCCACAATATTGAAAAAGTATACAGAAGAGTGGGTAAATAGACTAGCTCATGACTTTTCAAGATAAACACGATGACGTATTTTCCCCAAGCTATACAAAAATTTACGTCGATGAAATAAATTATCTGTTATACGTGAAGCAATTATAACTGATTATGTAACGTAATGTAAAAAAAACTGTGTGTCACTACAATAATTTGTCTTATGAAGTCCTAGTTAACTATGAAAAGGGTGCTTTTATTGAAATCACATCGTGACACAAATATTTGGCTATACTTCACGACTGAAATCAGTATACTAGAAGAGACGAATGTTAAATAACGATTCTGAATTGGAATAGTTGATTCAAATCACAATATAGCATAGTGGGACCTTGAAAACGCAATCGAGGCACTACATTTTATGTATCAAGTTTCACATTTCACCAAAAAGTCATACAAATTCAGAAAGTAGCAAGTGTCAAGTCACAGAGGCAAGAAATTTCAAAAACTTCTACTGTGATCTTTTAGAATAGTAAATAAATATCAAAAATATTCTAAGGGAAGAGAGACGTAGGGGAAGTCCTGAGACGAAAGTATATGCACTGCGCTAACTATTCAATTTAGGAAAAATTATGTTTAATAAATATTTTTCAAACACTACGGAGTCATTTTCTTCAAACAACGTATTGACATTTTCGTTTCAGGAAATAAAAAATAAATAAAATGATGACTAAGGAACTGTGCAACGTAGACTAAAAAATATGACATTCGTTGTGTATTAAACAGTTTAAGGGTTGATTCTTATAACTATGATAAAAGTCTTTTTTGAACTATGACACACATAATATTAACCTCATGGAGAAACATAAAAAGTATTGATTACAAATTTTCTAAAGATTCTCCATATTTTAACCTGCAAAAATTCATTTCTCTTAGAGAGACCTAGGTGGATAAAAAACAATTAGAAATTCTGATTATTTTTGTTATTATGCACTGTGATGCCCAAATATTACAAATTTGGATCCAAAATTATCCCATCGGAAGTGTAATCAAACTTTGATTATTGATAACTTAGAAGGACAATTCTTCATTTAAGTGACATTTTCAAGATATATTCAGAAGACTCTTAAGAACAATTACATATAGCACACAAAAATTATGTACATTTTATGATTTTTGGCGTTGTTATCAACCATTACCAGAGCATGTTATTGACCGTTGCAGAGGGTTGTTATTATCTGCTGTTAGGAATTTGTATTGATCATTGCTAAGGTTATACATTGTCTGTTGCTAGCAAAAGTTATTTGACGTTGCTAGAGGGTGTTATTATCTGTTGATAAGGTTTGCTATTGTCCATTTCTGGGAAGTTGTATTGATCTTTACTAAAGTTTGTTATTGATAGTTGGTAAGGGTTGTTATTGTATTTTTCTAAGGGTTCTTATTGGCTGTCACTAAGGGTTCTTATTTCCCTCCGCAAGATAGTTTTTAAGGGTTTTTATTGCGTGCTTCTAGGGGATCTTATTGTTTGTCTCAAAGGGTTGTTGTTGACAGTTTCTAGGGAGTTGTATTGATCTTTGCTAATGTTAAATGTTATCCATTAATAGAGGATGTTATTACCTCTTGCTAGGGATTGTTATTGAGCACAGCTATGTAGTTATATTAATCGTTCATAAGAGTTTATAGTGACCATTTTCTAGGTTTGTTACTGACAGTTGCTGGAGGGTTTTGGTGGCCGTTGCTAAGGGTTATTAACAACCACTACTACGGGATGTTATGGAACGTTTCTAAAGGGTATTACTGACCATTGCCAGAGGGATTTAGAGAGGAAATGATAGGTGAAGAGGCAGGGTTGAACGAATTAATTAGCGTCTTAGTTGATTGTGAAGTTCTTTCATGTAGGCTAATTTTTTAGAACTTTCTGGTAATTGTTATGTGATCCTCCAACATTTAAAACGAATTTGATTAATTGGTTACATGTGAGTCCCTTTATTTTCGGTCTAGAATTATATATCTAAATACTGAATTTTGTTGACACATGCTGATTATTGGTCAATATTAACATAAACATTTCTTGAAAGTTGGCATTATTTTAAATGCAATTGATCCAATATACTTTTTATTGAAGAATCGAATATGGAACATGCAATAGACTATCCGTGCGTGTTCAGTTTCATTTTGACTAAAGCAATACTGACGTCCCTTGTTGACAAACGACTTTCAATATTAATACGGTTAGTTTAAATATTGAATAATTCAATAGTGAAAACAGAATCAATTTATTAATGGTGGTATACATTATTTACAGAAGTATTATAGTAGTTTCCCAGTTGGACGTTGAATTTAATTAAAACCAAGAGAAAGCTTTACACGAGGCTTTACAGTTTTATAATAAAATAGTGTTCAGTCTCAAAGAGACTAGGAAAAAGGGAAGGTGTAAAGAATTAAAAAGAATGTACATACATGGGCTTACAAGCCAGTATGCGGACTTTTAAAGCAGAACAACGAAGCGAAGGAGTATAACGAAGACGGATGAGCCGACAGCGTCGTGAAGCGCTGGTTCTAAAAGCGAGCGCCCAACCGTGGGCTCGGTCACCTTTATCTCTTCCGCATAATTTGAAATTTATGTGTGTACAGACGGCGACGGTGGCTAATGTTGCCGTCAGGATAGAGCAGGGAGGAACTGCAATTTTTTCTCCTGCCACTGCAGGAGGCCAATCGATGTCGTCAGCATGCTTTTTCTTCGAATGAGAAACGGTTACTTGTATGCAAGAACTTATCCTCAACTAGATATTCACCACCCGGATGCAGAATATATTTTATCTCCGCGAACAGCATTTCACGTTTTTCTTGAAAGATAATTCTTCATCAAAAATGAAGGCATCTCTTATCCTCATTTTATATAACCTATTTTTATTCACCTATGCTCTTATTAAGGGTCCATCTATGAATTACGTAACAGCTTTTTGAGGAAAAAAATTCGGAAACTATTTCTGAAAAATAAACCGTTTAGAAAATCCAAGTGTGCAATATTCTAGCATAACATTAAATTTGAGTAATAGTAATAAACGATTGTGATAACTATTCAGACAAAAAGGAGGGGTTTCGATAAGGCCCTCTATCGGCCCCCCTGAATTTTTTAATATTTTCATGTTGCGTTGATTGAACTACAATTAAATTTACAAATATACATATCATCAGCTAATATTCACTCTATTTATGCGTTTACGGTAAATGTTTGATTTATAGTTGATGATAATAAAGTAATAACAATTCATTAATTAATATTATAATTATTGGGTTTATTTTGATAAAGAAAACTCATACAAGGTACAAAAAACAATTATATATTACTTAGTCTTCTTCTTCCTCATCTGACCATCCAACTGCAGCATCTTGGATGCAATCTTCGTAATGAGAGGAGTACTTTATTCGTTGACGCTCCAAATGCCTATAATAGCTAATGTACCACAACACCGAAGCTATGTGAGCACAACATCCAACAACACGTGCTCCAACCTTACATTGGCAATACCAAGATGTAACTCCGCTGGGATTATATTGTATCCAGAGGTTATATATTTTTGATGAGGTGTGTCGACTTTGAATGAGAACTCTTATGATATCGGAATATTCTTTGTGAAAAGATAGCTTGTATAATCCTTGATCGTCAATATGTTCAGTAGTATATGAATCTGCTTGTTTTAACTGATAAACCCCTAAGGTTAATTGTTTTAATTCCTCGATGGTTGAATGCGGAAATTCTGATAAGGCGTTGTCTGTTACTTCTTGCCAAACAACCCTTTTTCTTGCCCAGTTTTCCTGTATTATTCTATCCCGTAATTCATTTGGATATTTAGATAAAGCTAACATTATTTCTGCAATTATTGTAGCACTTTGATCATCTGTGATTCTTGGAGGTCGGAATGCATTCAAAATACTACATACAATCCTTACATTATCCCCTATGTATGGAACTTGAGAATTCGGCATAATATTAGCCAATGCTTTGAACGTTCTCAGTAATCTATTTGAAGCTTCTACAACCCATCTAACTGATGTTAGCAATCTAGACTCATTCGCTTCATTTGGAGTGTGTTGTCTTTGACCTTGCAAGAAATGTGGCATTTTTACTATAAGGTTCAATTCTTCAAGTAGATGAACACTATCTCGAAATCCTCTATCGACTATGATGACATCATCCTCGTGTAACCAATTCCTTAATCCATCGGCTTGTGAACGCATATGAGCTGTTATAATCAAAGCATCATTGTTTTTACTATCTGCGAAATATGGTCCCAAAACATCCAGAATATATCCAGTTGTGCTGACTATTAACATGGGTTTTACAAGTGGCCGTCCTTTATGTACTGAGTATGTTCTTCTTTGGAATTTGTAGTTAGCACTTTTCTCAATATAGATATAGGTACCATCTAGAACTACTAGAGCTTTCTCTTCTTCGGGTGAAAATATGGTCTTTGCAAAAGTTCTTGTATGATTTCGTATAAAATCTAATATGCTGATATGACTAAAGCCGAGATGTCTGGGCACGAATTCTGACATTAATGCCTTTCGAACAGTATGAATGCATCTACCATTCACATGTTTTGGCAATGCGAAGATCGTTGACAATATATTGTAAGAAAAATTGCAACGAAGTTTTATCAGAAATATCGCTAAAGTAGTTCTAGAACTTCTATTATTGGTATTTCTTAGTTGATCTTTGATGCACTCAAAAAGTATATCAAAATGCTCGATGCGAGTGCCAGTTAGTGTCCAGTAATCTCCATGTGTTAATACCTCTGGGGTATCAAAGTCTAGTCCTCTTTTAGATGCAATGTTATGAAAGTCTTCAAATAGTTCTTTTATTTCAGTTTTATTGAAAAAGGTTTGCTCTGACACATTCGGAATGACAACATCTTTTTTGAAAACATTACCAATTAAATGTTTTGAGCAACACCGAACTCCGCTGGGAATGATAAAGCCATTGTCAAGAAAAAACTTGGACCTAGATTCTAAAGGGATAACTTTGAGATTCTTTTGATTCTCGCAAATAATACATTTTTTATGAGTAATTGTAGTACGGCTTAGATTAATTAAAATATTTTTTGGAGAAGCAAATCGATTTCTAGGCGATATATCTGATTCTTTTGATGGAGAAGGATTTAAAGCAGCCTCATCGGATGAATTATCGCTATTACTGGCGGCTGACTTAGACCTGAGAGATTGTCGTTGAGCCGTTGAACGCAATGTGCTTCGTCGCTGATTTTTGAATCCTTGTGTAAAACACTTATTGCATAGTCTGTCATTAATCACTAATGTGCTATTTTTAGTTTTTGAATATTCCAATATATGAGCATTTTTTAAGTACCTTAATCCTTTCAATGGCTTCCGATGTCCACAACAATCACAATTATAAGCTTTAGGCATTATGCAGGATAATTCTTAAAACTTGAAAAATAGTCATTGACAGTAAACGGCTCTTTTTCGATGTATTCTACGTATAATAAACAAGCCACCACGTCGATAGTTAAGTAAACGAACCGATCAGCTAATGCAAGTACAACGCTAACTCGTTAATGCTCGCACAAGGTCCGGTGATACGTCGCGTCGGAATTCCACGATTCTGCGCAGTAACATCCCGTCAGTAACTACAAAAGAACTCCAATATAAGGCCGACTGATTTAGTTCTTACCAGAACTGCTGGCCCACGCAGTTTCTCAGCGCACAATCAGTGTCAACGATGTGACGCCACCACGCACCATTCACTCAACGACGAATTTAGTGCCAAGGCCACTGCGAGGCAACCTCCGAAACTGGCCTTATATTGAAGTTCTTGTGTACTAGAAGAAGATCAAGAGCTAAGTTGAAGTTTTGGAAAGAAAATATAACAAAATCAGTCAATTAGTATGTTATTAAATATTATCCAAAATTCAATTTATTTATTTTTAACAATGAGCGCAATTTAGTAACACGACGATTTTTATGTATATAGTAGCTCATGTATTTGTGCATCATATATGTGAAGATCGTTTTGTTACTTGGTTGCGCTCTATACGAAATAACTACATAAAGATCGCAAAAACTACAAAAATTGCGTATTTTTGCAAAACAAGCTAAGTTTAGCGTTTTTTTCATAAGGGTCCTATCGATTGACACGAAAAGTATATGTATTTTTGGAAGCCTCATATCTTCCACATTATAACAAAAAAAAAGAATGTTCTCGATATTAAACTTCAAAAAATATGATTCAGGGGGGGCCGATAAAGGGCCTTATCGAAACCCCTCCTTTGTCTCGAAACAAAAGCTTGGCCTTCTTGCCCGTTCCTTTTTGACCGCGCGAATATATTTTTTACACCACAAAATTATTTGATTGCAACTTCAGGTGAAGCTAGTCGTCTAAGGATCATTTTTGCTGCTAAAGGATTCCTGGTGATACAAATGAAAATCTTCCTAACCTTAATCTTCCATAAATGACACATTTTCTAAAACTGTGTATGTAGCTTCAACATTAGCGTAAGGCTAAAGGTAACCGCCCCCCCCCCTTGAAGGTGTTACATATTTTTTGAATAATCCCTTATAAAGTCTTGAATATCAGTATCCTTGGATTAGTATTTTGACTTTTTCCATCATGCTGAAGAAAAGTATTCATAAAAATGAGATCTTTTCAATTTTGGAAATCACTACTACCTGTAAAATTATTTTGAAAAATGTTGAGCTTATCGGGCTTTGCACTATTCATTAAATACAGCCTTAGATTAATTCGTCTTTTTTATAGACATTGTGAAAGATTCAAGGGAAGTAAAAGTATCTTAGACTTTTAGTAAATAATCTCAATCTTTCAAATGTGTTTGAAGCCGAAAATTTTGAATTCTTGATTTGAAAAATTGAGAGAAGTTCAAATTTGAATCATCAGAATTACAGAATTTTTAGGTGCGAAAATTAAAACTTGGATATTTTTTAATTGTAAATTGAAATGTGAAAATTACAATTCAACTTTGTGAAATTTTGAAGAGCTACAATTGGATATTCTTGCATTTTTCAAATATAGAATTCGAAATTATATAATCTCCAAGATATATATTTTAAAGATATGTAATTTCAAACGTTTTTGGTTGAATAATTCACTTTCAAAGATTTACAATTGAATTTCTCTTATTTTAATGATTCGCACTTTGGAGGTCTTAATTTTTAGGATTCGCAATTCAAGATTTATTAATTTTGAATGTGTATAGTTTGATATGATGCACTTTTGAACTTTTTTTGATGTGTAGTTGAATTTCAAAAATGTACAATAAGAATTTCTTCAATTTTCCAAGTGTAGATTCTTCAATTTTAAGTATGTATAACTCAAAATTATCAAATATGGATAATTTTTAAGGTTGAAAGTCAAGATTTTTGAATTGTAAATCTATCGACTTCAAGAAATTTCAGATGTTACCTTCAAAATTACAGAATATTCAATTGTGAAACTTAAAACTGGCATAATTCTTAATTGTATGTGAATTTTCCAAATTGAAAACTTTGTTTTTTTCCAAATTTACATTTCGAATTTTTACAATTTTGAAAAGTTATAATTTATTATAAAAATTCGCAATCGAATGCTCTTCAATATTTAATTTGTATAATATAAAATTATGAAATTTCAAATGCTTCTTCAGAAATAGTGTAATTTTGAAGATTTTAAATTTGTCAATTTTATACACTAGCAATTGCAAATTCTTCACTTGTGAACAATAAAAATGACAGCGTTGGCTTATTTCTGGGTAATTCTTATAATGTT
This sequence comes from Andricus quercusramuli, assembly GCA_932178445.1. Lineage (NCBI taxonomy): Eukaryota > Metazoa > Arthropoda > Insecta > Hymenoptera > Cynipidae > Andricus > Andricus quercusramuli. The sequence continues at coordinate 115,878 of CAKNXH010001226.1, forward strand.
TATCACTAGGCTGTGTGATAATAATGTTAAAAGTACCAGTCAAGTTTACCGCAAGGATGAGTATTATGGAATTTTCCCTAACCTAAGGATATTTTTCGAAAAAAAATAAAGGTGTTACTCTAAAACATATGCTCAACAGAAAATTTTCAAAAACTCAAAGAATTCTCTTTGCTTGTATTTGTTCAGAATTTATTCATTCATTCTCTTATTAGTTCTATTGACCTATATAACATTTTTTTTCATGAAAAGCGTTGAATTTTAATCCTAAACATCCAGCTCTTGAGGCATAGCACCAACGAAAAATTGATATTCACTTTTCTTAATAGCATACATTTTATTCAATTGCATTCGAAAATTAACCTCGGTGCGTCTATGTTCCAGCCTTACGCAAATTTTGTCGAATCTTTCTCCAATAAACTTTCTCTGCAAATAATTCTTTGTCCAAAGAGAAAAAAATGTAATAATTTTTGAAATTTATAATAGTTTTCATATCCTGAGGGTGGACATTCAGCATATTCTATTTTTTATTCATTGGAAGAGAAATGTATGTAACTTGCGGAAAAGAAATATTCAGAATTTCGAATACTTCGTCATAAAATATGATATTGCCTAGGAAAAAAATCTGTCTTGCAATTCACATCTATGAAGGACTTCAAGCGATAGATTATAGAGTTAATTTGTTAATATTAAATGAAATTATAAAAAGTAAGAATATTGAAATTAATAAGTAAATGGAAGGAAATGATTTTCTAAGAAGACTACATCGTTGATATGAACTGGTTTGAAAGAAAAGCCACATTCTTTCCTGGTTAACATTCGATGCACCAATGATGGATTATCAAGGCTTTGGTGTTTCAACTAATCTTTCCAGATAGATTATTCGTGCACAGTAAAAACTAGGCATTCATTTTTATCTGGGATCCTTTTTTGGGCGTTCTAATATGATTTCACAAATACTCTATTTTAATCCTATTTGCTGTCTTGTGTAGTTTGCTAACATCAGATTGATAAATGATCCGAGATAGCGGACTAAATTGATTCAGAGGATGCATTGTTCCAATCTTTCCAAACTTCAATCTTACAAAAAACAAAAGATGGACGAAAAGACTAGGTATTGGAACGTTTTAGGTTAGACCAGTCCGGGTGCGGAGTTAAAATTTGAAAAATTGGACTGAATCTATAGATTTCCATGCAAGTAAAAAAGGAGGGGGCTTTCGAGTCTAAAAATACGAATTTGGGTTCAAAATTAAGAAAGCGACCTGTATATTCCACACCATCAACGCGGGTGCGGACTTCTAAATATGAAACGCTTTTATAACCAAATTATCCTGGTTACAGCTCACATCGTCGCAAATGGAACAAATTCTGGCCTGAAGATGGTCAGGAATCACGAGACGGTTGGCAAAGGAGCGAGGAAAATGCATTACTCCATCTAGATGGCTCACCAGAAAAACTCAGTTGTAGAAAGCAAAGGTCAAAAAATAACTTCGAACAGCTCCTTGTGAAGAAAATGCACGAAAACTTATACAGAAATGTATATCAGTTCTTGTCGAAGGAGCTGATGTTTGCTTTCATCAAATTGTATAGACTGACAGAGACAGAGAGTTTCATTTTCACGTGACATAACGGTGAGACTTCCACTGTAGTATACCACACCCACTATTTACGTCAAGAAGTCCACAGTCATAGGTGTAGAGCGTATTATGTACATTCAGAGAACCTAGCACACATACTATCCAGGTATTCCACTCATTCGGGAATGTCTTATATCCACAAGCACAATGTGGCCCTAAGAATGCTTTACGTTCATCTTTGTCGCTTCCACGGTGTTGGTCGCGACCCTTCTCTGCCGAACGTTCTGCGAGAAATGAAGTCAGTCTTCTAGCAAGAGAAGTGCCTACTTTCTTGAAACTACGAGTTTTGGACAGCAGGCTGTATTGCAAACTCGAGGCTTGACATCGCTCTTCAGGACTTTTAGAAACAAACTATATTCGTGATCGAATTCTTGGACCAGGCCAATTGTAACATCCCCGTCAAGGAGAAGGAAAAAGAGAAGAGGTATTGAGACCTTAGAAGGGAACTGCCCGGAATTTTCGATTCAAACAACTCATCGAAGGACTAAACCTGGAAATCTAGGGGACGAAGTGTCTCCAAAGGTGCCGCAGAGCGACCGTAATGACTTCTGACACCCACGAGGATCCGTTGGCCGTTCTGAGGCGCCTGCACTTTCAGAACCCCACTCTCCGCACCGATTCTTGGAAGGTATATATATGCCAGCAAACAGAGAGCCAGGCCAAAGGAGACGGGCTGAATTCTAGCTGTGAGTCTCCCCGAAATTTGAATCAAGGTCCTTGTGGCTCTGAGTAAGGGTACCTTTCCATGGACCTTGATTTTGACTTATTCATCGAATCAATATTTTACATAGGATTCGTAACTATTTTCTCGACTAATCAGATCTACTATAAACCAACAAGATAACTTAAAATTAATCTTATGTAGAATATTGATCCCAGGATTATTTCAAACTCCACTGTCCGTGAAAAGGTACCCCCACCAGCCCTGTCTAGGAGAGAATTGGCTCACCTTCTTGGTAACCTGTCCGGGTTCTGTAAGGGGACCAGAAGCATCCGGAGATTTTTGCAATTAGTCTGTCAATAGCTGAGACGGATATTTTCATGATGCAGATTAATTTGAACCACAGCAAACACGCTTCGGTTGTTCTAATCAGGCGTATGGCAGTTGTCCTTGTAACCGGGGCTCTCTCAGGTTGCGAAAATATCACTGGCTCATAACCTCAGAACTATACCCGCGTACCAAAAACATGCTAAGGCACTTTCCGAATGGATGCAGAAGTCTGTCATCCTTAGGTTGCTTCGTGTTCTTAGGATAAACGAGAGTTTCACAAGTCTGACGTTGTGATTTCGTCGTGTCATGTGGCCGTCCATCTCACGGTCGTGTGAAGTGGCCAAAGGTGTGATTTACAGCGGTTCTACTGGGGTTCAACCTGTTCTTCAGATATACGTCAGATAATAGATTAATACAATTACCATCGATCCACCAGAGAATGGAGAGAAAAACATGCAATGTGTGTGAAAAACTCGTGCTTTTATTCATTGTCCTCCTGATTGAACCATAAATTTTTCAAAGCGATATTTGTATATTATATATACTCATACACTGTTTTTTTATTAGATATATATTGCAACATTATAAAAAGGTTCCTAAAAATCAACATTATATTACTTGTAATTAGCATTAAAAACTAATTTCTTAATATTTATGATTCCCTAGTTACAAACTTTCGCAGTTTTTTCAACGTGGCAATTTCTATAATCGTGGAAAGATTATTACAGTACAAGTCTTATTAATTTATGAGTTTCAGAGATAAACACCAAGACCTATTGTTCTAAAGTTAAATGGTGATTAATATCGATAATCTTAGTGTCACACTTGAAGATAAAGTACTGTTAGCGTAAAGTAACACACATGTCAGTTATATTCTCTTAATTATATATATATATATATATATATATATATATATATATATATATATTTTTCAAATCTGGACTATTTTCCCGCTTCGAGAGGGGAATTGGTGGACTAATTGAATACACTTAATTCAATCGCACAAATGAGATAGCAAGAAGTATATTTAGACTGATATATCTTCTAGCATATTTATTACTTACCAGTTAATTCTAGCTGAAAAGAAATGAGTGTGCCTGGTACGCTGGTCTTCGCTTCAGCGATTATCGTTAATTCTATTGGTGAATATGAAATAAGTGAATATATATCCGTGGTCAGACGTAATGATTTTGAATATTTTGAAATGATAAAATTTTACGTTTCTTACTACATAAATAGCTGATATTTGCACCGAAAGAAAGATATTCTAATATTAAGAGTGTTATATTCTGACAGGCATATTATTAGTAATATTCTTATCGAAGTGAGCAAAATTCTTAATTCAAGAGTATTTTCTAACCAAAGGAAGGAAATATTCTTAAAATAAGAATATGAGTGGGAAAAAAAAGGAATGCGCAGAAAAAATGCGCCTTGCTCTGTTCAATCATTTCTTTTAATGTTTCGTGCGGCGTGCTTTTCGATGAGTTTCTCGAATTCATAATAAGTGACAAGCTCAAAGAAATGCAACCAATCCTAAGGATAAATCGCGTGCGCACACCCATATTCTTCTCTTTACAGAAAATGTTAGAATGAGAAAGGACTGATTTCACATTGAGGTTGAATACCGGCGTGCCACACCGAGACATAACCTCTCTACATTATTTATTCGTTAAAGTGTGACATCAAACTTTTCTCACTTCAACGTTCTTTGTGATAAGAGAGATAGAGGTAAAGAGGTGCATACGCGATTTATCCTCAGAATTTGTTGCGTTTCTTCGAGCTCGTCACTTATTATGCAATTACTGCGACAGATTTCGAATGCTACTATTCTTAAACTCAGTGGGTAATTCTTACAATCAGATGAGAATATATATTCTTAAGGTGAAAAAAGCCTTCATCGTACATTAAGAATATATTCTTGGCGCCTATTTGAGTTGCAAATACTTTTAAACTTAGTCGGAAATTATCGAAATTAGAATATCGTTTTTTTGGTGTGAATTACTTGGATTTGAATGGCTTGTTTTCCACACTGATATCGCAACACTGATTCAATTCAAATTTAATTAACTGATCGTACCTATTTCATTTTCCCAATTATAAAAAAATGCATGAAATTTCACTAAAAACATCAGCAAATTCAAAAATCTGCCAAGTACAACCAGATAAGTATCAAAAAGATTGATCAGTAAATGAGTTACGCATTGTTAACCAAAATAACATCATGACGTTACATAAATAAAACTCAATTAATCATGTGACAATAAATAAGAAACGGATAACAAAATACTCATCGGATTAAGCAATGGTCGAATAGGGATGCCGGTGAATAGACGCTGGCCTGTGTCAAAATTCACCTTCACATAAGGGGCTGTACTTAAATTACGCAAACGGATTATAGGCCCTATCTACCTCCACTCCACTCCCTGTAACGAACCGTAACAAAATATTTCAACCACCCCTCCACTTACTGTACGCAATTTTGGATTTCCAGGAATGATAAGACATGGGACTTGAAACTACTGGAAATTTTTTAGTATTTAAGATAATACATGCTTTGCAGGTGAAAAGTTATACCTATGTATAAATATGTATAAATATATGTATACTCAATATTGACGAATGATGTGTAAGGCTTTCACAATCAATTAATGAAGAAATGTATTCTTCCAAAGGTTCCCTTGTCAGCGCAGGTTCCTTTGCAGGATCATGTACACTTTCCTTTGCCAAATGCCTGCAGAGGAACCATGAACAGGCACATATATAGGTCTGTGTACAGGAAAATGTGCAGGATTATCCGAATTTCCTATTTAGGAATTTCCAGTTGGTTGGAGAGAGGTATTTTCCTATCCACTTTAGCTCTTCTTTCGGATCTAGGCACACTTTCAGTCAATCCCGTAACTTACATATTTGATTTATTTTGTGAAACAGAAACTTCAATTGAAGTTTTATGACTGGCATTAATCCTCCTTTGTATAATATGTATAATAAATAACGAACAGATTTATTTATTCAAAAACTTCATTCCAATTTTTCAGTTTGCTACACAGGAGAAGGGAAGACCTCATCAGTGTCTGCAATTCCTGTTACCAGGATATTAAATATTTCAGAAGAAAACTATAATGGTCTTTACTACAGAGATGAGAATACTGACTTACATCCACTCTGTGGTCCAGTTTCTTTCATAGTAAGGGGCGATACCATCGTTGGAAGGGGCATCGATAATGTTATTTTTCCATTATTTGATGATCGGGGCTACCTGATTGTAATAGAATCAGGGATTATACGGCGAATAACAAATCACCGGAAATATGGTATAAATGAACCTTATGTACCACCATCACATATTAGGCTTGAACAGTCACCACCGCTTACACCAGATCATCAGATGATATTATCACCAACACCAGATCATCTGGTGCGCGTCTCACCAACACCAGATCATCTGAGGCGATTCTCACCAACAACGGATCATCAGATGAGATCCTCACCAACACCAGATCATCTGGTGCGCGTCTCACCAACACCAGATAATGTGGTGCGCGCCTCACCAACACCAGATCATCAGGTGCGATTCTCACCAACAACAGATCATCGGATGAGATTGTCACCAACACCAGATCATCGGGTGATATTCTCACCTACACCAGATCATCGGATGGGATTGTCACCGACACCAGAGCGGCGGCTCGGATGGTCACCAACCCCTGAATTTCGGCTCGAACGTTCGAGAAGTCCCACCAGAGAATCGAGATATTAAAATACCTGCTTTCAGCATTTCGACTCGAAGTCAGATGGAACAAAATTTTTCGTAATGAATAAAATATACGCACTCTCTATGGTTACATAATTTTCCATAAATCTAAACCCTTTTCCAGCTCTTTCAGGACTAATGTTACAGAATTTTTCGTAACCCTAACCTGTTTTCCAGATTGGTCAGGGCTAACGTTGATGAAAATTCCGTAACCATAGACAGTCCCTAAAATCTACCGTTTGAAACAATATGTATACGTAAAACGTGTCTATTAATTTGTTGCCCTCTTGATTCAACTAGAATTTTATCCAAGCAAGAAATTCTACTGTAGTGAAGAGATACGTGAAATTTTTCTTTGAAGTGAAAAATATGAATCTATTACGCAGATTCTCTTGGTCTGCGACGCAATAGACTTTTATGCTTTACAACAGCAAGAAGTTTCTCAGTAGTATTTTTCTTCTCGCCCTAAAAGGTTTCATTTAATTTTGAATTCGAAAGCGATAAATTGGTGTGTTGCGAAAAGAATCTAAAATTATGAAACATTCGAGGAAATTAAATTGCAAATAAATGAATTAAGTTTACATTGTTGTCACATAAAAAGATTTCTCAAAATGTACATTTTATTATATAAAATTACGATTGAAACGTAACTATTTATATCCGCCCTGGTTACTACCTTTTTGTAGCGTGGAATTTCTGACTGATATGCGCATTAATTTATGAGTTTTTAAAATAAACACAATGACATATTTTTATGAGGTCGCACGGTAATTTATGTTGATTTGCATAAGTAGAGCAAATTGCACTGATTCCGTGACGGGAGATAAAAGTAATTTTGGATTCTCGGAATCATGCATATATTGCCAATCAGTTATATCTTTATGTGTTTGAAAAGGTATAAGCAGAATTATGAAATACAAATATCTTAGAAGAAGAACCCCCTCCACTCTGAAAATTTCGGCAATTCTTGTAATAATGCAGATAGATGAATGAGATACCCACTAGCGATGTATTTAAATATCTTGCAAGATATGCATTAGTTACCCTACGAACACAAATTTCTTCTTACATTAGCTTCTGCCAACTGGAAAGAATGAACATCATTTTTACGTTGGTCTTCGCTGTGACAGTTCTCGTTAATTCTATTGGTAAATATATAGAGAATATTATAATAAATATATTATATAATTTCATTGCATTTTTTTTTATTGTAACTTGAGTTATGTCGTTGAAATTTGAAACTTCGTTGTGTCGATTTGCAAATCCGTACAACAATTCACAAGGATCTTTACCGATTTTCTTATTCGTGGACTCATTGGTCAAAGAATAAACTCTATAAAATATCTTCGTTTTTTTGTGCTTAAAGGAAAATATTTAGGACGATAATAATCTCACTATATAGATTGAACTCAATGCTGTGATTTAATAGAGAAAAAATTTAGTGCCATTTTTTACATAACTAAGATTCAGGTAGTTAGTCGCCGCGATATGTACGGTAACAAAAGAAGACAAATGTATTTTCTCGGGAAACCCACAGAATCATTTGCCACTCAAATATACGTTGTTTTTCAAATAGAATCAGACTTCACATATTTCACCGATTTGACCAAAGAACTTCGTTGACAAAGTTATGAATATTTTTTTTTAAGTTTAAAAGCAACAAAGTGACGGTGGGTTTTCTTAAAATATTTAAATTCAATTAACATGGAGAGAAGAGGGAATTTTTTCACAAAAAAACGGGATTTTTCTGCCAAAACGACAAAAGATATGAGAAATTGCAATGAAAAAAATGGTTTCTCTCAAAATTTTCTATAAAAATATCACGTGGTCCTTTTGTTCTATCTGTCATTACTTTCGAATTGTTGCGAAAATATGTATGAAATCCTTTAAGATTTATTTTTTCTCAACAATGAAATTTCATGATGTGATGAAAAATCAAGGAGGACTTAAATTCATAGTTTCAACAGCTTTTCAGTGGGAAAAATGGAGGAATTTAGAAAAAATTGGGAGTACAAATTATTTCAAAAATACAGATTTTAAAGAACAGAGTTGGATGTAAAAGTTGTTGGAACTGTTAAATTATATTCCTCTTTAATCTTTTTGAAACCTTAAAATTGTATTGTTAAAAAGTTAATTTCAATAAAATAAACTTCATATTTCCGCAAAAATACCAAAATCAACGCGAGATATAAAAGACATTTTTCTATAACTTTTTTAGAGAAAATTGGAATCTTCCAAGAAGGAGAAAGAGGGCTTGAAGTTTCAAAAATCGTCCTTAGAAAATCCCTCACAGAATACGTGAATTGAGATTATGATTTTTCAGTCAGAGATAGCGTTCATAGCTATTTGCATTATATAATGGATACGTATAATAAAACTTTATGAAAGACTATTCCAGTGCGCGAAGCATTATATTTTTTGACAGTGTACTGTATAATAAAAATCTATATCGGGATACTTCAGTTAAAGTTATCTAGCATTGTCTTATGCATTAAAATTTATGTGAATTTCACGCCATAAAAAATGTCTTATTTTAAAAATAGAATTCGCTATTACCAGTTTTTAAAAATACATTTCGATGTTTCCTGTCATGTTAAGTAAATTTTTGTCATTTTCAAGAAATGTCACGTAATAATGAAGGGTGGGAGGGGG
>CAKNXH010001226.1:125005-185939 GCA_932178445.1 Andricus quercusramuli
TTTTTGAGGAGCCCAAAAATCAGAGACTCTATTTATACTGTGAAATTATGAAAAATATTTTTTGACGACGTTATATCTCCGTCGTGTGGAGGGGGTTGTTTTTGACGTTAAGGGTTAAAGCTCAAAATTCGGTGTTGGTATTTTTAAGGAGCCCAAAAATCAGGGACTCTATTCACATTGCAAAATTCTAAAAAAGATCATTTTTTGAGAAAGTCATATCTGCTTGGTGTCAAGGGGGTTGATTTTTACGTTAAGGGTTGGAGCCCAGAAATCAGTGTTGGTATTTTTGAAGAGCCAAAAATTCAGAGACTCGATTTACACTGTGAAATTATAGAAAAGATCATTTTTTGACGAAGTCATATCTGCTTGCTATCAAGGGGGTTGATGTTGAACGTGAATGGTTGGAGCCCAAAATTCAGTGTTGGTATTTTTAAAGAGCCAAAAATTCAGAGACTCGATTTACACTGTGGAATTATGAAAATGATCATTCTTTTAGAAAGTAATATCTGCGTCCTGTCAAGGGGGTCAATTTTGACATTAAGGGTTGGAGCCCAAAAATCAGAGACTATATTTACACGGTGAAATTATGAGAGAGATTATTTTTTGAGAAAGTATTGAAAATATCAACACCAATTTTTGGGCTCCAACTCTTGACGTTAAAATCAACCCCCTTTACACCATTCAGATATCACTTTCTCAAAAAATGCTCTTTTTTATAATTTCGCAGTGCGAATAGAGTCTCTAATTTTTGGGCTCCTCAAAAATATCAACATCGATTTTTGGGCTCCAACCCTTAATGGCAAAATCAACCCCCTTGACAGGGTGCAGATATGATTTTCTAAAAGAATGATCTTTTTTATAATTGCACAGTGTAAATAGAGTCTCTGATTTTTGGGCTCCAACCAAAAGCCCAAAATTGTGATACAAAAAAATGTGGGAATTTCTATTGAGGAGGTGCTAGCTTGATGGACCTGTATAATAGTCTGCACGGATGAGTAAATTCATCACTAACTTTGTAAATACAGCTGTTTTGCGAACAGCAACATACACTTGCGGCCGCTAAGGGCGCTAGTGAGCGTGGAGACGCAGAAGACGGCGGTGACGCGAGGTCTGCTATTCGCATTGTATCAGTTACATTATATCAGTTGCTTTTACTCATGTTTGATTGAAAGTTTCCAGCAGAAACTTTACATTCAAAAATCTATATATATGTTGCGAACGGAAATACTTGCCTTTTTTTGTTTATAGCTTGTAAACACTGAGGTGTCGGATCTTTGCAAGATGCTGAACTTACGGTAATATAGGTAATGTAAATTATATCAAATTATATTGAAGACAAGTTAACGTAATGAATTGCAACCCTTGAAGATCGACAGAATCACGTTTCAAAAGAAATGAAAGTTCATGTGTCAATGAAAGACGGTAACTGTACTGCCGGGAAAAAATAAAGTGATCATCTCTAACAACGTTGCAATGCATAGGGAAAAGAAGGTGCACAGATGTGCGCATTTTCTTAAGAAATTTCATTTTGCATAAATATCGAAAACCCGAAGGGAAACTATATAATGTTTCACTAGTGAATCTTTCTCAAGTCATCAGAAATATTTGTGTCAAGTTTCAGACTCGTATGTACTATCATATGAGAGAACAATGGATACAAAGGACTTTTAAGCCAACCTTATAAACTTCTGTTTTTAGCCCCACTGGCGTGAGACAACGGCAACTCACAAATGGTACAGAACAGCTTCTTCTGACTTTCCGTCAATTCCCGAATAATTATTACGGTTAATTGGTGTAAATGAGTTCTTATTGACACCTCTCCTTTGTATAATATGTATATTAGATAATTAAAAGATTTACGAAGTTCAAAAACTTCCTCCTGATGTTTCAGTTTGCATTGGTGAAAGGGCACAACCCTCATCGCAGCCTGGAATACCCGTTAGCAGGACATATCGTCTTAATTCAACATCCTATAATGGTATTTACTACTGGGATATACATCACGGATTTTTACCACTTGGTGGTCCAGTAACATTTGTAGTGAAGGGTGATACCATCCTTGGAAGAGGCATCGGTTCAGTTATTCATCCAATGTATGATAGTGATGGCCATGTGATTATAATAAAATCCGGGGTTCACAAACCAATTTCAACTGAAAAAATGAGGGCATATGGCATATTAGGACATTACTATCTGCCAGCACAAGATCATCTGCGTCATCGGTTTTGAAGCCCCGTTGGAAGATATTGAGACTGAAATACAGTTTCGATAATTTATATTTTAAAACGAATCGAAACATCACAAGCGGATAGAATTTAATCAAAAATGTATGTATCATGTTTCTTAATATAATATTGGTGGTTAATTACCTGCTTTTAATACTCCACTCTATCTTGAGATAAGAGATTGTACTTTTCGTCGAGATAAATATACAATTGAATTAAATAAATATATGTAGAACATATGACTTCACTTCTTACCCTGTCGATTCAACTAGAACTTTATTGAAGCATGCAGTTTAAATTGACAAATATTCATCCATTCCGCATTATCTGCTGTCCGGCCTTGAAAATGTTGACAGATTTCAGAAGTGACTAATTTAATTAAATAGTATGTACTGAAGAGGAGAAATAAAGAAAGAATTCGAGGGCACAAGGTATAAGAAAGTTTTGAAAAAGAGGCGGAGAAGAATAGGTCGGTAGAAGATAAGAAAGAAAATGAAGAAAAATAGTGAACCAGAATAATCAGATAGGAATATCAAAAAAATATGTTATGGATTTTCTAGAAATGTAGCGATGAAAGTTAGAAAAGGAGAAAAATGTGGTAGGAAATGAGACGAGAAAGAGGGGTCAACGCTGGAATGAGAGGTGTTAGGCTATGGAACAGAGATATGGATTTGGAAGGAAAGAGGAGAGATTAAGGGGTTACGAGAAAGACATATAAGGTGATGTTAGGAGTATATTGTAGAGCGCCTGGATATAAGTATGGTGAGAGAAGAATTACAAAGGGATAAATGAAGCAGAAAAGAGGGCATAGATGTTTGAGGGGAAGCCAAAGGTGAAAAAGGAAGGGGAAGCGAGAAGAATGAGCGAAAAAGTGTTTTAAGAAGGTAGAAGGAAGTAGAGGAAGGGCGATAGTAATAACAAGGTAGGAAGAAGAAAAAAGAGAGTACTTTAGAACTAGTGATATAGAAGAGGAGTCGGGAGTATACTGTGGAAAACAGAAGAAAAGAGACAAGCAAAGAAAATTAATAGAAAGATGGGGAATGATTGAGGAATAAAAATATAGTAAATTGTATCAGATGATAAGAAAAGGAGTACCAAAGTATTCGGAAAAGTGATTAGGAGAGAGAAGATGGTGAACAGAAAGTGCAGAATCTATGAATGAGAAAAGGAAACATGGGAATATGTTATGGGAAGGTTGTAGGAAAGGAATGGAGAATGAGGGAAGCTCAAAATATTATGTAATATTTCGAGCTATAATGAAAATTTCCGTTCCAGTAGAAAAAGGCTCAAGAACAACGCGAAATTTCGAGAGTGATTAGAAGAACTGATTAACATATAATTCCAATCCTGGATTTTTGCATTTTCTTTACAAGAATTGAATGAACCCCTAACTTTCCTGAAAATTGCTGACAATTTTCAATATGGACAAGAGTACTGGAAAAGTTTGATTTTTTTTAAGTATTCAAAATATATCCAGTCGGAGAAAACTGTTTGAGAGACAAAATTGGTACGAATGTTCCACTTCGTTTTGTTTCGAAATTTACAAAATTTTGAATAAATTTCCCGCGAAAAAGTCGAAGAACAGTCGGAGTAATGTTTTTGGGAGAATAGTAATAAAATATAAGAAGTTAGCATAAACCTAAATACAGTGCTCTACTGGTACAGAAAAGTTTTCGAACTTTTGTAGAGGATTGTTTTAGTATTTTTTCGGATTTTTTTTCTCTCTTCAAATAAAAATAATTAAAATAAATTCTTCAATTTTTCTTTATATATTTATAAGCCTCTTTTATTTTTTATGCATAGTAAAGTGTGGCAAGTGTCAGGATTTTCCGTGTTCCATCTAGAGAAATTATTTCTGAATTAACTTAGGTGATAATACAATTTGACGTAGATTATTTTTCAAATACCACGCGGACCTTCATATCAGATACGTAATTCCAAGCACACATATATTTTAGGAATCAGTCTGGCTTTTATTGACAGGTACAAAAGTATGATCTTTTAAGATCTTAATTAGGGTACTTTAGTTCACACATGTCACTCTCAACTGTACTGATGAGATATCTCGAATCATTGATATTGACGAAAAACAATTCCATTGCTGAACCGAAAATATATATCCTCCATCTGGCCACAAATATAGTTAAAAATGAACCAATGATTTTGGGAACATCTTCAAAATACTTATTTTCAGTGAAATTCATTTTGACTTTTATTCTTAATAAATTATGCTTTCAAATCGTTAATAAAAACATCAAATAGCTGAAAAAAATGTTGGTAGTCTAAATAAAGCGCTGAAATTCTGAAGATTGAAGAGGCCTGATTAAAATTAAAATAAGTAAAATTCATATCCGAAATTTTTTTTATCATTTACTCTTTTAAAATTTGGATTTCAACTGATACCATTCTTGCGCGTTTCGAAGTATGATCAAAAAATTCCACATGTCACTTTTTAATTTGTTATGGTATTCGAAACTCACAAAGACACATATGGCTGATTTAAAGATATGAAAATATGCTTTAAGAACAAAAATTACTTTTTCAAATATATTTTGGTATTTTTGATTTGATTTTACAGGATTTCTCTGTTTGAACCATACATTTTACATTTTTTGCACTACCAAATGAAAATAAAAATATCTCTTCTCGCGAATGTTCGCTGACTTAATGAGGAAACGATTAAAAGTTGAAAGTTGGAGATAATTTCAGTAAATTTTTAAACTAGAATATTCTGAACTATTTGAAATATCACTAACTAGGGTATAACTTTTGAACTACTTATCGTACTTACCCGTACTGAGACTGATTATAATATTTTTTCGATTCCGTAACCTGAGGAATATGACTTATCTAATGTAAACAGATAAAGAATTGCCACATACAATGTTACATCAACAAAAATTCAGTTTGCTGAAATCATTGTTCAAACTATGAGCATATGTTGGCATACTTTGTAATGTAAAATAGTTTGCTCAATAAAAGATATACGACGCATGTGGCAGGAAATCTCTTTTCAGAAATCTCTTTTCACACTATGAACATAATTCTGTATAAAATTATTTTTGGTTACTCACAATCTCAATCTCATTTAAAACTATTAACGGTAAAATTACTTTGTTAATATTTCGATGATAGTTTGATGACCACAAAAGCCGAGAGGCCTGCAATTAAAAAACAACTTGGCCGAATCTTTTCACAAAAAAATAGGATTTTATATGTTTAATCTTCTAGGTTCTAGATTTTCTAGAAATTCTAGGACTATTTCCAACTTATTTTTATTAAAATGTCTTCTACATTTGTTGGTTCAAAATATATTTTATTTAAAACTATATCTATAGTATGAAAAGAGATTTCTGCACAATGATTTCCTGAACCATGTGTATCCTATCTAGAAAAATAGGTGGAATGAAATTTTTAAAATCTCTCATTCATTATCTATGAATACCTGATTGGTTACACTGTGCGTGAAAATTGCTTCAAGTACCTGTTTTCAGTTTGTGCTTTTGAATTATCTCGAATTTTGTGAATCATCATTTTCAAATGAGGTATTTGAATTTTAGAAATTGATTTTAAATTGTGAATAATTCTTCAATGAAAAGGAGAACAAGGATGAGATAATTTTTCTATCTAACAGCTCGTTACAGATAGATTCGCAATGTAATTTATAATTCAAATTTTGAAAAGATTCCAAGGTGTTAGAAAACAAGTGTAGATTTCTGAAGATTTTGAAAGGAAAATATTTGAAAAGATTCAAAATTGGAAAATTGGTATATTAAAAGTGATTCCTTATCATGGAAAATTGTTTTCAAGAAAATATTCTTAAAAAATGGTAAACATCGCAAAAGATTTCCAAAGTTTTGAAAAGACACGAAAGTAATTTCAAACTTGAACTTATTTCAACAAATATTGAAAAATTGTATATTTTTGAAGATTCGGAACAAAAGATTCAGAAGCTTTTTTAAAATTTTGGAAGGTTTCAAGAGAATACAAGGGCTCTATAACATTTCACGGAAAATTGAAAATAAGTTTTTATTGTAAAGATTTGAAAAAATTCCAAAAGATTAACAAAATTTCCAAAAAACGATCTAGAAAATTTTCAGAAAACTTTTGAATATTATAGAATTTTTCCAAAGTTTTAGAGAAAATTCGAATCATCTGAATATATATTTATAAATTTTTAAGAATTTCAAAGAAATTGGAAATTTGGAAAGATTAGAAAAATTTTAGACTAAAATATAGGTATATGAAAATTTCAAAAGACAAGTTCGAAGTTTTTTTAAGATTTCGAAAAGTTTCAATATAATAGAAAACTTTTCTTTAGATTCCTCGGGAAAATTTAGTCAATTTCAAAGACGTTAAGAAGATTGAAGAATGTTGAGAAATAATTTTAGAGTTAAAAAAATCTTAAATCATTTAAAATGATATTTATATTAGTATTATTATACGCGCGTTACAGCACGCAGGAGACATTGCACTGCCAATTAGTAATATAAAAATATAGAAAAGGTTACTATGTTTCAAATTTTCTATTCGTACAGTTTGAACACTTCAAAAAAAAAAAATTTTAGAGGCATGGTTTTATTTTTGAAGCCAAATGTTTTTATTTTTTCACTGATTAATGTGGAAAGGGTAATGGAAAATTAAAAAAAGCTACCTCAAGAATATTAAGCTCTTAATTATTTTTCATTATTTTAAATTGATCGAAGTGCTTCAAAATTCTTTCAAATCCTCTCGAATTCTTTGAATTTCACAGAATTCCTAGATATATATGAATTCATCTAAATGTCCTGTATTATCTGAATTTCTTGAATTCGTGGAATTCACTAAATTCTTAGAACACCCTGAATTCCAAGGACTTCAAAATAATTCAAAGAAATCATAGGAATTTAGAACAACTGAAGGAATTCCAGGAATTTCATGAATTCGGAGAATTCAGAGAATTCAGGGACTTCAGAGAATTCAGATGTTTTGAAGGAATTCAGGGATTCGTAGAATTCAAAGAATTTCAGGAATGTTGACTATTCAAGGAATTAAGGGTATTCAGAATATGAAAGGATTTCAGAGAATTCAGAGAATTTTGAATATTCAAGGAATACAGGATATTCAACGATTGCAGGGAATTCAGAGGATCTGAGAGAATTTGAGACATTCAAGGAATTCAGAGAATTTAAAATATTTAAGGAATTCAGGGGATTTTCAGAATTCAAGGAATTTTATGAATTCAGAATATTTTTAAGGAATTTCAGGAATTCAGAATATTTTTAAGGAATTCTGAAAATTCAGACATTTTCACTAATTCAGAGAATACAAGGAACTTAGAATATTCAACAAATTTAGGATATTAAGAGAATTCAGGGAATTAGAGCACTTCCGAATGAACAAAGATTCAAGGAATTCACAGAATTTAAGGAACTCCAAGGATTTGAGGAAATCAGAGAATTTGAGGAATTCAGAGAATTCAAGGCATTCAAAGAATTAAAAAATTCAGCGAATTCAAGAAAATCAGAAAATTCAAGGAATTCAGAGAATTTAAGGAGTTCTGAGAATTGAAGGAATTCTGAGAATTCAAGGAATTCAGATAAGATGAAGAATTCTGAAAATTCACTAAATTCAGAGATTTTCACGCCTGCAGAGAATGCAAGGAATTTAAAATGTTAAGGAATTCTGAGCATTCCGAATTGAAGGCATTCAGAGATTTACAATAATTCTGGAAATCCAAGGATTCCATTGAATTAAAAAATTCCAGCGATTGCAGAGCTTTTAACAAATTTAAGAAACTTCAGAAAATTCACAATGTTCGACGATTTCAAGAAATTCAGAAATGCTCTGAATATAAAGCTCTCAATTAAAAAGAAAGGAATGGACATTTATTAACTTGATTTTTTTAAAGCTGTCGATTTTTCGTTTGGAAGGCTTTAAATTTGATATTGTAAAATTTTTCAATTTTTCAATTCAAAATGATCTAAATTCAAAAATGGTCCTTGTGAACATTGTAAAATTAATTAACTTTCAGCATTGAACGCTATAAGTAGTGAAATTATTTAAATTGGCAAGCCTCTGAATGAAAATTTCTCAATTTGAATAGCCTCCAAGAATTCAAAAATGTACAATCTCCTAACTAACTGATTTCAGTATCTAGTTGAATAATTATTCAACTAATCATTGGTTGCAATTTGTTTTCCAACTATAAAATATAATTATTTTCAAACGATACAATTTGAAAAGATGTAAAAATAAGACCAAACCATTTTCAAGGTTTCGATATATGCTTTCAATTTAGGATTGCTTAAGCTTGAATGATTCCAGTTTTAAATAATATAATGTTGAATCTCTAAAGCTGGAAGCTGACGAAAAAGATAATTTTTTTTTCAATTACAATTTTAAAAGAATGAAAAAAGGGGAAAGTCGTAAAACTTTTATAATATATGAAATCATTCTCACTCTTTTATATAATAAACTAAGAAGGTTAAAGTCTTCACTTATGCTCGGAATTAAAAAATTGCAATTGTAATAGATTTTAACAATTTAATTGTTATAACTGAAACTAATATTAGAAGAAAATATTACAATATAAGGCTTCTTCTTTATTCCAAATATTGAAGTACGTACAAAAAAAATATTCCCCATTACACTCATGTATTTTTGAACTTCAAATCCATGGAGAATAGACATAAGGAGATATTGACTCCGCCAAAAAGGATCACTTTATGTATTGGACGTACATTAGGATCGTCCAAAAATGCATTCGAAATTTTTTCTTCTCGAATTTTGCATGAATAATAACCGGAAACCCGTTTGAATCCGCACAAAAGTAAATCTTTTTTGTTTCCAACAAAAACTGGTATTTAGAGGTGGCGTTAAAAAACCCGTAACTGTTCAGCACTTATCTAAGAGAAGATAGTTATAAATAATTATAAATTGTTCACACAACTATATTGTATATGCGAATATGAATATATCTATATTGCATTAATAAAGCAGAAGATAGGCATAAACAATAATAATTTGTTTATATAATTCTTTTTGCTACATTTAATTATTATTAACTCACCTTGTGTGACAAGTTGACAAGTAGTTGTAAATTTTAGAATAAACTGAAAGTGTGCAATGAAGGATTTAACAACTAATCTCCTTTTATTCGGTCTGAAGTATGTCAAAAAATACCTATATTATATTATTATAAATGATGATAAATTGTTTAAACCAATTATTTTGTTGACTTCAATTGATTATTTAACTCACTTCAAGTATGTTTCAACAGTAGTAAATTCTGTAGAAAATTTATTGAAATACCTAATTATCGGTATAAAGTATTATTTCATATGCTAAAAACAATTTGCATTCAGAAAACCGCAAGAAAATTATGATTGGCGCCAAAAACTGGCGAAACCCATTTTTTCACATATGGGGTTTTTTTGGGACCCTATAAAAGACACTTATGATGGTGATATTTGAAAAGTAATACTTCATTCGTATTATATGGCTAATTATCAAGGAAAATAATGAGATTCAGCTAATATTGAGGATTCTGAATAAAATATACAAAAACGTCTTTTTCCTTATGAGAAATACGTGTGAAGCCTTATGGGGCTGGCACTACCTCTAAATATATTTTTTTTTAAGACAAAAATGGATTAATTTTTGTGTGGATTCGAACGCATTTCCTGGCGTTATTCATCAAAATTCGAAAAAATATTTTTTGGACCACCAAATGTACATAGCGAAGATTTCGAGATACTTTCATTAATTTTGCAGTAGTTGAAAAATTTGTAAGAAAAATGAATTATTTTCGAAAATATCTGAAAGTTTTTGAAGTTTTTAAAAGATACGAAAATAATTTCAATCTGGCGATGATTTCAAAAAATTTGAAAAAAATGTAGATCTTTGAAGATTCTGCAAAAAGGTTTTTAAAAATTTTGAAAACGCTCTTTCATTTGAAAAAATAAGTTCTCAGAAAAAATTCAGAAAGATTTCGTACAATATCGAAACGGAATGTAAAAGAATTCACAGCAAAATTTGGTAAAAAATTCAAGTATGTTAATGAGATATTCAGAAGCTTTGAAAAGACTTAAAAATAATTTTAAACTTGAAAAGGTCTCAAAAATTTTATTTGGAAAGTATATATTTTATAAGATTACAAAAAAAGTACAATTTTTCGAAGTTTCAGCAGGATAAAATTTTTTCAAGATTGTAGGGAACATTTTAAATGATTTTTCTTTGCTAAAAAATTAATTTCAAGAGGAAATTGAAAAGGATTTCAAAATATCTCAAATAATTTTTGAACGTTTCGGAAAAAATGGACAAGATTTCCAAAAAAAGTTTTGCGATTTGACGAAATCACAACATTTTAGGATATTTTTGATATAAAAGGAAATATGTTTTAGCTAAGATATCAAAATTTACATTTTTCTTTGAGAGTTATGGTTGAAAATTAAACTACTTTTTCAACAGTTGAACTCATACTTTGTTAAAACATATTTTGTTGTTTGAAAATTTTAATTTTAATTGAAAATTTATATAGCTGTTCGAAAATCTATCTATTTCACTAAAAACTTGCCTTTCTTGTTAGAAAATTAATTTTATTGATGAAACTATTCTTTTAAAATCTTTGGTGAAAATTTAAACTTTTTTGGCTAAGAATGGGACTAGTTCCTAGGGGAATTTTAATTATAATACCTTTAAAACAAATAAATAACATTAAGAAAATGTCGATTCATAATTTGTAATTTGTACGATGCTATGTTAAAGATTCGGCCATGACTTTATTTCTTTCAAATTGAATGTTCAAATGAGAAAATTTGTCTTGGGTTTGAGCCACGATTCCATTTTTAAATTTTGGATTGAGTTTGATATAGTAATTTCAAAAAATTATCAAAAATGTTATTCAATTTTGAATGCTTAGTTCTTGCATGATTTTATTTTCACAGAAAGTTATTTTTTCACAAATTAATTTAGAGAGGAACTTGGTGAATTTGAAAGCTACTTCAGAAATATTCAATTATTACAACATTCTCAAAACTTTTCAACTGATTTTCATTTTTTGAATTGTACGTTTTAAAAGATGAAAGTTTTTAATTTTAAATGCTAGCACTCCGATGTTGTATAATTCTTCAGCAATTCAAAATTTTCAAATTTTGAATGCTTCCGATTTGAAAATGGGCCACTCTTAAGTTATAAAATTAAATTATTCTCGATTTCACGTCCTTTTTTCTGTTGAAAATTCAAGCATTAAATTCACGGAAGGATTCAAACCCCTCGTGACGACAATATTCATCTCCTCTTTATAATTATGAGTCGGCTAATGAAGTACTATGAAAATCTTCCCGGTTTGTAATTTTAGAAGTCGTAAAAAATAGAAAAAAGCATTATGACGAATAATGGGCCGTTTAAAAACTGAAATTCTTAATTGCTGATTTAACTTCCGGTTGAAAGTTGAAGTATTTTGGTAAAGACTCATTCTATTAGCTTTGATTGAAAATGCACTTTTTCGACAAAAATCCATATTTTCGGGTTAAAAATTCGTTTTGTAGAAAATTCTTCGTATTGGTTCATAAATTCAACTATTTTGTTGAAAATTCAATCACGTTGTGGAATTCAACTGTTTATGGTCTTTCTGGTCGAAAATCATCTATCAAATTTTTGTCTTTTTTGGAATCATTTTTTTGGTTGATTCGGCAATGTGATTACGTCAGCTTAACGTTAAGCTAGCGCAACCCAAGGGGTTTTTTAAAATAGTGAAGTATTAAATTTGGCAATAGGGCATTAAATTAGCCTTAAATGAACCCTTAATTACGAAATAGTTTTCAACTTGATTCAAATAGATGGCTGCGTCAGCTTAACATACCTTGTATTTTCTTATTGGGTTCTATTATTTCAGTTCGCATTCATGTGGACAAACGAAAAAAACGGAGGGGGAAGATTGTGAAGCCTGCCATAAATAAATAGGAATTTTGATAATTTATAGACTAAAGAATCACATTTTAAATAAACATTGAAGTTCATTTTTAATTCTTGCAAAATTTTATGAAACTATTTCCAAAAAATGTTGAAACTATTTACACTATTTTTGATCTCTAAAGTGATTCCGAGGCCTGATCACGCTTACGCAATTGAAGCCCAGTCGAGGATTTCTGAAGAGAAGTGATACATTTTTGGAATGATGTAACGGTTAGAATTATTGTCTGGCAGGATTTGTCTTCTTCAGATTTAGCACATGTCTCGTAAATCAGAGTGTTGAAATACTTTCTTATAAGTTTTTAAGAGAGGTCATCTTTTTTCCGATTTTTCGCTCAAATCTGAACTGAATTAGTAGAACCCAGTAAGAAAATCCAACTATTTTTTCTTGAAAGGTCATTCATTGTGGTTAAAAAGTCTATTGTTTTTTGGCTAAAATTCCTACTATTTGGTTGGAAATTCATATTTTTTTGGTAGAAAAGTAACTTTTTTTGAATGAAGATTAAACTGTCTTCTGAAAATTCGTTTTTTGGTTTGAAAATTCAACTATTTGGTTCTGGGTTAAATTGAATTTTCCTGGTGGAAAGTTCAACTATTTTGTACATAATTTGTTATTTCGGTTTGAAAAACCATCTTATTGTTAAAAATTTGATTCCTTCTCGTTAAAAAAGAAACTTTATAGTTAAAAATTAATCTATTCTGGTTGACGATTCAATCGTTTTTTTTTTTTTTTTTTTTGAAAAATCTGTCTTTTGTTGTTCACTTCAACTATTTAAAATTTAAAATTCAAATATGTTTTTAGCTGAAATAACAACTGTTACATTTTTGTCTTTGAGAATTCATCTTCTTCGACTGTTACTGTTTTGAAATTAAAATAATTTTTTTCATAAAATATCAACTATTATATTTTTTATTATTAATAATCTTTCTCTATTGAAAATTCAAGAATTGAATTGGAGTTTAACATATTTGTTCAAAATTATTTTCTTTTTTTTCAAGATTCATAATTCTAGTTGGGAATTCACATTTTTTTTAGCATGTAATTATTTTGTTGAGAATACAAACATTTTGTTGAAAATTGAGTTATTTTGTTGAAAATCAAACTGATTTGTTGAACACTCATCTTTTTGGAATAAAAATTAAACTGTTTTGATGGGTATTCGCCTCCTTGGGTTGCAAATTCTCTTATTTTCGTGGAAAATTCAACTGCATGGTTGAAAATTAACGTTTTGGTTAAAAATTCATATTTCCGGGTCGGAAATTCAACTGTTCTCTAGAAAATTCGTCTTTCTCGTTCGACAAATCACCTCTTTTGTTAGAAATTTGAACTTTTTTGGTCAAAAATAAAACCTCTTGTTTAAAAACTAGTCATTTTTATCAAAAATTTAACTTGTAGATTGAAAGGTGGCCTACTATATCAAGCATTAATTTTAATGGTTCTAGATTCAGCAGTTTTCATGAATATTCATTCTTTTTAGGTTAATAATAAATTTTCTTCTAATTAAAACTAAACTATTCCATTATTGGTTGAAAGACGGTCAGTTTTCATTTTAATTTGAACAACTTGTTTGAAAATTGATTCATTTTGTAGTTAATTCGTCTTTTTTTGGTACAAAATTAATCTCCTAGATTGAAAATTTAACTGCTAGGATAAAAGTTGAACTAATTTCTTAAAAATCCATTTCATCAGTTGAAAATCCATGTCTTTGGTGGAAAATTTGATCATATCGTCAAAAGATCCTTTTATTTTGTTGAAAATTATTATTCTTTTACTGAGAATCAAACTATTTCTTTTTTGGTTGCAAAAACACTTTTTTACGAACATTTGTATTTTTGGTTTGAAAATTCAACTTTTTTGCAGAAAATTCTTTTCAGCCTAGAAATTGAACTATTTTATTGAGTCCTGTTTGATTGGAAATTCAACTGTCTTGGAAAAACTTCATTGTTTCATTCGAAAATGCAACTCCTTTTTGAAAAATTCATCCCTTTTGCTTCAGAATTAAATTAAATTACTTGATTGTTAATGCAACTGATGTTTGATATAATTAATTTTTTTGTTCTGAAAATTCAAGTATTTGGTAGAAAATTCATATTTGTCTATAGGTGAAAATTTTAACTATGTTGTTGAAAAGTCTTATTTTTGTCAGAAAATTCAACTGCTCTGTCGAAAATCCGTCTTATTGGCTTGAAAATTCATCTTTTTTGGTAGCTAATTTCTTGATTGTAAACTCATCTATCTTCTAGAAAATTGGTCTTTTTACCTTCAGGTTAAAACCTTGTCTTTGAAGGTTGAAAATTAAACTATTTGGTTAAAGGTTCGTTTGTCCCGCTAAATGGCTCAACAATTTTTGCAGATGCAACTGATTGGTCTAGAGTTAGTTTTTATGTTAATTGAAATTTCAATAATTTTTTTGTAAAATCATCCTTCTTCGTTATTAATAATTCATCTCTTCTGTAAAAAATGTATAGTTTTTTAAATTAAAAATTATGTTTTATTCCAGGTGTTTATTCAATGAAATTCAAGGGGAAAAAATGACTCAAAGTAAGGTTGGGGTGTTTGATTTTTTTTTACGTTATCCTGGGGTGTTCAAGGTTTGCTTCGAACGGACCACAGTCTGGTCAGTAGCAGCTTTTTTTTTAGAAAAAAGTCTGTCTAAAAACCAATTTTTTGATACAAAAAATAATCCAATACAGAAAATTGAATTTGTCTAAACAAAAAATTATCATTTAACAACAAAATAAGCAATATCTTTTTTCTAACTTTTCAAATGTATTTCTTTATTGAAATTACCAAATTGACTAAAGAAGTGGCTAAGTCAGTGAAATAAATATCTTAGCTATTTTCTCGTGATACGAAATCATTAGTTGTCAGGAATTCATATTTGTCTTTCCAATGACATCTTGCAGTATTTTTTTTCAAATTAACAAAAATCGTAAATTATTAAAATAATATTCATAGACAAAGTCAAATTTTCAACATTGTTCCATAAATAGGCCGACTTTTTCGTGAAATCAACAGAAACTTTATTGCGAGTGACTCGTGGCTATGCTTTTGTTGAATGTAATACAAAATTATTCACATTTAAATAATTATTATAAAAAGTCTACATTTTAACCATTTTCCCCAGAAAAGTTCCATTTTCTTAGCGAAATCCACGAAGAATGTTTTACCAATTACTATTCGCGATGATAATTCGCCAATGGACAAGAAAAGTAAATGATTTGAACAATATTCATGAATAAATGTACATTTTGGAAACTTCCGAACGCATAGACCTATTTCTTGTAGAATAAATCACAAATGTCTTACCAATAATTCGTTCTTGTCATATTTGTTCAATTAACAAGAACTGCTGATTATATAATTATAAATTACATCACAAATAGAGCTAGACAGGTCCTTACCAGTTGATCAATGTTTGCATGCTGAGTTGGAAAACCACGGCTATAGTTTTTCAGGTCGTTCTTGCGAACATTGAGCTCCACGCAAATAACTGTCTAACCCTACGAGTGATGTAAGATATTTTATTCGAAATCCGCATGTTGTGGGACTGTAGAGCTGTCAGAAAAGTAAGTCGTGATGTTTGTAATATCTTTCGTAGTGAAAATATACGACTGACGTGACTGCTATCTGCTTAGCTGTGATTGGTAATGTCGTATGGCGCGAAATTTGAAAATAGTTCGTTCCGATTCAGGGCATTATATATATATATATATATATGTCGACAGTACGATTAAAGAATTCGTTGTGCGTTATTCGATGGCCATTTCTGGAACTAGTAATCTGTTAGTGTGGCGGCGTTTGAAACTAATAATCTGTTTGCGGAGTCAACAAGAAATCCTCGGGAAAAATGTCAGAATGTACATTCATTCATAAAAATTGTTAAAATTATTTCCGGAAGCGTCTATTCTTAATTAATCGCAATTAGGCAATAATTTGGCTCATATTTCATATGAAAACTATGAATTTCTAATAACTTATTATTGCAAATAAGAAGAAAATGGCTTTCGTTGTCAAATAAAAACTTTTCCTTTAGTCAAAGTTAGTTTCCTGCACCGTCTCGTTATGTCTGGTCATTTAAGAAAACATCAAAATCCATTAAAAAATGGATTGTTGACAGACTTTTGGCCATACTGTGCGGCACCTCAAAGGCTTTAAAGCTCAATTGCGAATCACGAATGAAAAAAAAATATGTCATCAAGAATTTGTGATGTAGTCAGCCAATCATTGACATGCAAATGATGAGAGCGAAATATGTCGGTGGTACATTTAATTATGAAGATCTATAATTGGTATACCAGAGTTTATTTTAGACAACGTATAATTCGCTGAAATAATAGAAGCAAAAGGGAAGTTTTCTTTCATTTATATTTCAATGTTTCACAGTGAAATTAAATCTAAGAAACACATTACGTCGTCTTTATTATACGGTGTAAATTATAAATATTCGGCTATCGTGATAGATTAACGGCTGTGCAAATAAGATGAATAATTTTGGAATCATAATGATAAACGCAATGACGCGTTATTACAAGGTTGGATACCAAATATCGAATTTCGCAACTCTCTCCGACATTCGTAGTAAGCATGGCTGATAACGTAACTTGACATATATTCGTTTTAGTTTTATTCACAGAAGCTGAAATGTAAACTTAGCGCAATAACTAATCATTGATTTATTTATATTTAAGGTTTATGAACTTTACATATATTCCTAAATCTAAAGCAGGCTTTAGTTTTCAAAGATAAAAAAAGAGGTTAATGAAATACAGATGTCTCAGAAGAATAAACTTTTCCCCTCCAATCTATATTTGGTATGGTGGAATAATATGGAATGATGAATGAGATAGCGACTACTATATATATATACCTGCTGCAATATCTTGCAGAGTATTCATTGGTTCCATTACAATTACGAATCATTCCGCACACAAGTTTCTTTTAGGTAGAAGAAATGAGTTTCGCTGGTACTCTACTTTTTGCTTTAGCTGTTATCGTTAATTCCATTGGTAAATATATAATATTATTATATATAGGTAAATGCCAAAAAGTTGACCACTTCAGGTCACAATCATTTTTTAATTTTTCTTCGGATAATAATTATTTCTAGAAATATCTCAGTAGAGTACTTTTATCAGAGCTCAATTTAGTAAAACTTTATAATTTCAGACGACTTTCTTTAGAAATTATAAATGAAAAAGTACTTCAAAGGTCTCGTCACGCATATATCCCAACCTACAAATTTTAAATGAACCTGTTTTTAAATGTTAACCTGTTTATATCTTATTTTGTTTCTGAGAATCTTTTTGTCTGAAATGGTCTACTTTTTGGAATCACCCATACATTTATATATACTTTTTATTAAATTTGTCATTGTAACTTGTTAGAAGTATATATTAATTTCTTGTATCTAGTCGTCTCGAAAAAATTGACGGAACTGGGAAAGGGGATGGACCAGCTAAAATTTTGGGATGATTAGCCAAACTTATAAATATTTTTGACCTCTCATTTCAAACTTTTTCTCTTCAGACCATGTAAATCTTGATCGATTCCTACCTTATCAAGAAGGTTGAAAATTTAGAAAACTCTAAGAAGAGATACTAAGTGAGATTTGTATTTGTATTATATTGTTAGACTTTCCATATTTGATATTTTGTTATAGTACTACAAAATATATCAAATGGGGACACTTTTTTTGAATGGATAGATTCAATGTTTGCGAATGGTAGCCTGAACAGTTCCGTTGGAATGACTTTAACCAAAGTTGCAAACACCTAGAATGTTTATCTTGATTTAGTATCTGGGATATTTTCCAACCATTTGTGGACAAAAAACAAAATGTTTTCCAGAGCCGCTTTCAAGAAAAATCCATTTATAATGTTGATAAATCGAAATACCGAATCTTTTTTGGAATTAAAGCAGTATATGTAAAAGATCTGAGAGAGAAAAACTGTTTCGCAAGCACCCTTGATAAATTTTGACCTCTCTTCGTTTTTTTTAAAACTTGATCTTTCGATTTCGCTATAAAATAAAAACTCAAGATTTTCAAGAAAACGAAGTCAGATTAATTTAATTTATACAAAGATGTATAGATGTATAGAAACTTGTATAGAAACTTGAAGAAATTCAAATGAGATTCAATTAAATCTAAATGGATGCGTTGAATATGAATTTGTGAAATAAAAGTAGGTCAAGTATTTTGGAAAAAATGTTCGTCATAAAATATATGAAGAAACTGTTAATAAAGTGCCCTGCAAAATTTTTTCGAATATAATTTTGAAAGCCATATCAGAGATTATGCAACTTGGCGGAATTATATTATACCATCAATCTCATTTTAGTAGAAATTTTTCAATAAAATCATCTTTCTTATAACATTAAATCCTGTCAAGTTTCATCATGTTCAATATGGCTCCTTTTAATTTAAATATGAAATAAATATGAAAAATGATTGCAACCGATTTACATTAAATTTTAATGAGAAGCCTGCAGCAACATATTTTCAATACATAATACTAAAGGTCACCATTTATTTCATCTCTCAATTTTATTTTTGTATGTTCAATATGTCAAATTCCAAAAAAATATATAATATATCGGAAAATTTCTTCAATAATTATCGAGAATACGTTTCTACTGACTTCCTGTTAAAACTAAATACTGAAACACTCGGTTTGATAGATTACAATGCTTAAATAAGCAAATATCAAAAAATTATTTTTGTTTTGTCTTACTTCAATCTAACAGTTTCTAAAGCATTAACATAAAATCACGCATAGGCTTATTTTTCGATAGCTATCCCGTCAGCTGCCCGTGATGCTTTTTTCATGATACTCAACATGGACAATGATACTTTGAAAGACCCCCCCCCCCAACTGTATCACGTCTTTCGTGAATGACCACTAAGGATGGTATATTTTTTTGTACTTGGCGGCTATTTGCTGCCTCGTATCTTGATTTCTAAAATAATAAAAAATGTAATAATTAAATGATGAGCATTACCTAACGCAATTTGATTTGATAATTACATGTTATCACCCCACCTTGCTCATATGGCAAATTTCTCTGGTCTACTGTAAAAAAACCATACTACCCACTGCCATCTTGGTATAAATTGAAATTCTCGATCCATGAGATGAGAATGATAAATATTTTGAACACATATTTTTCTGTGTCAGCCTCAATAAAACTCATCTCATAATATTTGCCCAAATATTGCTGTTTATTTATTTCCTAAAAAATAATTATAAGTATGTTGAAGTTTACCCTGAATTTCTTGGGCAAAATGCAGTAATTTTCTGGAATATTTTTTCGTAGGGTGGAGAAACCATTTATTTAGTAAAGTGATGATTTTATTTGAGGAGTGAGCGAAAAAAAATGGTGAATACATTTTTTCGGAAAAAATGAGATGTGTAGGGCCTGAGCATTTCTAGGACTGGAGGAATAAATTATGGACAGTTGTTTCGCGAAAAAGATTCTATCCCTTTCAAATCTTTCTTTGAAAATTTTGTAACCTTCAAAATATTCAGATTGAAATTAATTTCTATTGTACTGAAGTTTTCAATATACTATGAAAGCTGCATAAATCCAAGCTTATAGGTTCAATAATTCGATAATATTAGATAGCTATATTGAATTTCTCTCTCTATATGATGCTATTTAAATTAGTCTTATATCTCAGGAGCCTTTGAGATACAGCATTTGTTCAATTATTTAGCATAATTCCGAATCGAGTTATCACGTTTTTTGCCTTGTTCTCATCCAAGTTATACCTTTAACTAGAGTTATTTTGTTTAAAAAGGCATCAAACAAGTGTATTAATTAAGTTTCTGAATCATAGACATTGAGTGCCGATGCTTAATTTTTATCAGCATCAATAGAATAAAGTACAAAAAAGTACTTCAAATAACATCAATAGAATAGTTGAAAATATTGGTTAGGGAAAACAATGATAATCTTTTTTTATTTCGGAACCATCACCTATCACCTTAATTTTTCACTTCATGTTCACAAATATCTCACAAATTTCAGAGTTGTCAAATTTACGAATTCCATTTTACATGATGAGTATAAGCACGCTTAAAGACATTCGAATGTAATCCTGGCACTCATTAAATATTGACTTTTTGAATAATTTATACCTGATTCTAATTTGATACGTGAATTCAATGTAAGGAATCCAGATTTGATGTTTACTGATGCTGCCAAAGGCAATTTCACGATTGCTGTGTCTGAAACTGATTATTGAAAAAAATGTCTGGTATCCTAAGTCATAAAAAATTGTATTCCTTATCCAAATTGATATACACTGATACTCTACAAAACAGAAATAATCATTTGATCCTAGATTTAAAATTTATTACCTTCATTCCTTCTCAACAAGGTAAATAGCTCAGAACTTACTCAATCATCACTGCGAGGGCCTTCCCAAAATCAATAAACCTTATACCCCTCAAGACTGATTGTGTCCACCATTAATGGTCCTCTATACAAATTATCTGAATTTTTGTTCAAAATTTGTGATAATATTATTGGAAAACATGATTCAAATGTCACAGACAGCTCATACTTCGTACGAAAAAAATTAAGTCATATATTTCTTCAGATTATATCTTAGTTTTTCTAGATGTAGTTCTCATGTTTAATGATATTCCTATCCTCAATATATCTTTTTTGCGTTTTATAAAATATTTATTTATAATAATGCATTGTGTTTTTGAATCATCGTTTATTGAATCATGTTTTTACTGACGTTCTGTTGGGATTTTTTACTCTCGCTAAATTATTCTTTCTTCTTTAATTTATACCAGATATGTTTGTTTTTCCTATTTACCTTCTGCTTTTTCACAGTTATCAATACTTGTTCCTTGTCATATAGGTTAAAAATTGAGGACCCCTTTTTATGAGACAGCCTTTATTCTACTTGAATTTTTGATAAACTTTCATCTCTTATTATTTAGTCTGTTCATACTTTTTTTACCTTCTTCATATGTTCTTTACAGATACGATAAATGTTTTTTTGACTGATGAGGGTCTAAACAGCGACGAACACGTTTCAACTAAGAATTATCGCATCTTTCCTTTTGAACCTACATTTCAATGACTCACTCCAGTACTTGATAATGTTTCTGGACAGATGACCATTGTCCAAATACGTTGTTAATATGAATGAAATATCATGTTGATACTTATAAACCAAAATTTCCATGATGATGTGTAGTGATGCATGTCGATCATTTTAGAATTTTCCGAAATTCTGGTCAGATTAAATTAAAATCTTAAACACCATACTCATCAAATCGAGACGATTGATCACTCACTCAGTCGAGATGATCGTATTGTCTCTATCTAATTTATTCATTGTAAATTCTTGATCTCCATTATATTTCAGTTCCATTCAACTATTTTTCAAGCAAATCTCGATTTTGCCCAAAAATCTTCGACATGCATCACTAATGATGTATTTGTAGATACATTGAGTTCCTGTTTACAATCGGTGTTAGTCGACGTCGTGATTGCCAATACTGCAATTTATGTCGTACGACACTGAGAATTTTCTGTTTTTGAAAAGTAACTACTGCAAGCTTAATATTAGAGAAGATTGTCTTTCCTGACAAACTAACGAATACGAAAGAAGAATATCACTGTTTCGATATTTTTAATCTACTTTCGAACATTGGGTTCATTCTCCCAATGTTTTAATTTTCATTTATCATCAATCGACTCTACATTAAAATCAAACATATTAGCAATGTTCAGATTATGATTTCTGACAATTCATTTTGGTCTTAAAACACCCCTTTTGTTATACATTTGTTTCTCATGAGCTGCAAAAAAGGTGGTTGGAAGTTAAATTTTTATTTATAAATTATTTGATGCCTTTGTTTCATAAAAGACTTCATAAGAAAGTAAATGTCATTTTGATCTTGAAAATAAATTTTCCAGGAAAACTGTAGATCTGAGCACACTTTAAGCCATTCCTAAAACTTACATATTTGATTTATTTTGTGACATAGAAGCTTCATAGGAAATATTGTGATTGGGTTTCAAGAGGATGCATAAAATCCCTAATTGAAATCCCTCCTTTGTGTAGTATGTATATTTAATTACTACAAGATTTATTCAAATTCAAAATTTCATTCGATATTTCAGTTGGCTTCAATAGAGAGCAATCCTCATCAACGGATGCATTTCCGGTTACAAGGACATTTCATGTTGATTCAGATCACTATAATGGTCTCTACTTCTGGGATTTAAATACCGGCTTTCAACCACTCTCAGGTGCAGTAACATTCGTAGTGAGGGGCAATACCATCGTTGGAAGGGGCATTAGAAACGTTATATATCCAATTTATGACAGTGAGCGTCATGTGATTGTAATAGAAGCCGGGGTTCACAAGCGAGTTTCAAGTACACTCGGGAATTCATATGGTCTATTCTCACCTTATTATATATCAAGACCAGAATCTCGACATCGACCTCAAAATCAACGTTACTGTTTAATTCCTGCTTCAGAAGCAAATATTTCTGATGTATACTACTTCCCAGGAGGTAGTCGTCGCCTGCTTCCAATTTCGGGTGTTTTGAGATTAGTAGAAAAGATGGGTAATAGTACCATCATTGGATGGTACGCAAATCATTTTGTTCATCCATTATATAATAGCCAAGAACATTTGATTGTACAAGATACAGTTACCGGGACGAACAGGGAAATTACGCCGGCCCAAGGTGTGGAATTAGGTGTATACTCACGTATTCCAACTGACCCACCAACTCATAGGAGTCGAACCAGAAGACCCGAACACCGAAGCAGAGTCGGACAAACAGCAGATGGCCGGTTTGAACGGTCCAGAAGTCCCAGAAGATCATAAAGAGAAGTCGAATAAAAACGTTTAAGCTACTGAAATTGTATCAAAAAAGGAAATGTGTCATCTTTTTCGATGAATTAATAATGTATAATAGAAAATTACCTGGTTTCAGGAAAAATGCACCATTAAATCCAATAAATACACAAAAAATATGTTTTTTTCTTGCCCTATTGATTTAATTCGAAATATATTAAAGCATGCAGTCTCACTCACTGGAAGAGACATTCATGCTTTTTTTTAATTGACGTAATTACATGAATCTATTTCACAGTTTTTGTTGTTCTGCACTGAAACTTATTGTTATGATGTACCCTAAGGGGTCATCCATAATTTACGTAACACATTTTTTTCACTTCTTCACACCTCCACTTCCCATGCAGAAAGCCCTTGGTCTTATTTAATAAAATGAAGTTACTTGGTTACTTGACACAGTATAAAAGTAGAGCAGTACACTCAGAAAACGATTTGGTTGAATCAACAACATTTTCGTTGATTCAACTGTAGAATTTGGTTATTATATGGAAAACAAAATATTAGGTTCACTCAACACAATTCTTTTGTGGTTTCAACAAAATCTTTTGGTTGGTCGAGTAGTTGGCTGATGGTACCACAAAAATTTGTTTGGTCAATCAAATATTTGGTTAGATCAACAAAAATGTGTTCAATTTAACCAAATTTTCATGTATATCCAACAAAACAGTTTATTCCGTTCAAGAAAAGTTTTTTTTTCTGAGTGTATAAAGAAGATATCTACTAAAATTTAATCCGTGGATTTGATTACGTATTTTTCTATATTTTTCGGCAAGTTGAACGTGAACTAAAATAATGAAATCTAATAAAATGAGGTTATACATTTTTTTTAAATTTCTTATCAAACAACTTAACTTAATAATTTTCTATAAGGATTTAGAAGATTGAAATAAATGGTCTTGTAAAATAAGGGCATATGTGCGAAAACTTGAATTTCACAGGGAACACCTAAAATTGTTTAACTTCAACGCATTTAGTGTTTCTTTTCAACAGAAAGTACTTTTCAACTATGACTGCTTTAGTGAATTATTGAGGGAACATCATGAGATAAGAAAGCACCTCAGAGATAATCCTTGTCAAAGGTACGCACAGTGGGGGAAGAAGTTTTTGTGGACAAATAAATTTTCAGCCAACACTACTCATTCGAATTCGAATTTTTTGTATAATAGCTTTTCGAATTCCAGAAAGGTTTTTGTTTTTGGATTTTTCATTAAGAAACACAGTTGAAATTCTTTTTTTAACTTACTAGATGCACAATTTTTTCTAAGATGTTCAGATTTATCAAAGAAGGTCTTATATGTGTGGTAAACTTATCTATAAAGTATTTCCAGTAGGTAAAAAAATTTGAATTGAAATTAGATTCTGTCCTAGAAAAACTGAAAACATTGAAATCATAAACGATTTTTCAAATTCTGACATGTTGTTTAGTTTTCAAGAAAGAATTGGTAATTGTTCTAGGCTTTTTTTCATTCGCAAATTTTTTTCCACCGACTTTATTGTACCTCTCATATTCATGGATTTAGTTTAATTCAACATGCAAAGTGGTGTGGGCCGAAAAAAAACAATGTTTGAAAATCCAAAATCACTATTACTGAAGAATTGCTGTGTTTTATTGCAGATGACATTCTCTTACGGCTATTGTAAATCAAAAATAGCATTACGGTGTCACAAATACGTAAGCAATTTTTAATGTTGAGAATTGCACAAAAAATTTTCTATGGGTATGAAAAATATAGTAACTTTTTTATATACAGTTTTTGATATCAAATGATGATCAAAAATCAAAAATTAGGGTAAGCGTACCAATTCTCGGCACATTTTGCCTCAATCAATTCAATTTTATCATCATTTTCACATATATTCCCTATAACTTGCTTTTTCATTGTAACTGAAGTGATATGTCACACATAAAACTAAAAAAAATGTTTAATAAAAATTACCAGAATCTCCAGAAATTCCATTTATGCAATTTTTCAAATTCTTAACTCCAATAGAAGTTATATTTTCATTTTTATTTTATATTAGCATTTTATATAAAAAAAAGGGTACAACAAACGTTCCTAAGTTTCGCATCGGTTAAGATTTTTTTTTTTTCATTATTCAAAATCTTTGAGTTCATTGCGACACTGCAGTACAATTTTTAATTGAAAAAAGTCGTATCAGGTTTTTGTTTTTAAAAAAACGTGGAAACTTTTCAGAACCATTTGCGATTTTCGAAAATTTTGCATTTTCGGCCCACTTTGATGCAAAGTTTGGACAAACATATATACTTGGAACTGAATCACAACGTTAATTTGAAATCTGCTAATAAAAAAATGCAGATTAATAATTAGGAAATTTAAAATTATTACAATTGTGAGCATTGAAATGTATCATAAATAAAGAAAGAGAATAAAAAATATGGTATTGGTATGAAATTCTGAACGTTTTCATGTTTAGAAAAAAAAATGTATTTAAATAAACAGTATAGTGAGAAAGTTTAAGATGGTACATTATATCGAAGATCATAATAGAACATTTGTTTGGAACTATAATAATTCCATGAGTGATGAATAATATTATACCAGAAATAAATGTAAAAAAATTAACTTCACAAAGAGACGATGAACCATGTCAACGAAGAGCATATATAGGGCAATAGAAATTATCCAAGTTCCAGAATTGAACAGGAGCTTTTGTCAGACTTTTTAAGCATTATTTACTATCGTTTTCGAGTCAGACTAAAAGAAATAAAAGAGCTTACAAAATCTATTTCAAATAATATTTAATATTTTCCTCTTACGTGAAGCGCACTTTTCTAGACAATAAAATTTACTACATCTAGATATGTGATCCCTATTGTTGAACAAACGAGTCATATAAATGAGTTTGTACACTCAACTCCCAATATGAGAACGTTTTCGGATATGGCTTGCATTGGTCTTGATCCTGAATCGAGGGAATCCAAAAGTATACTCAGAGAAAATTCCAAGTTGATTGAACCAAACAGTTTATTCAACCTACTTTATTTGTTACAACTGGAAAATTTGGTCAGCGAAAATGAACCTCTGGTTAATAACAATAACACACAAGGAATTAATTTGGTCAATTCGAAGTAATTATTTATTCGAACATGTTTAGTTGATTCAACCAGATAAATGTGTTGAGCGGAATATATTCTTCACTAGAAAATGATTTGTTTAAAGTGACGAAATAATTTGGCTGATTCTACCAAATAATTCCATCAACTAGACTAAACATACCGAAGCAGCTGATGTCAACCCACGCCGGTGATCAGTTTGCGGGTCAAAAATTTTCTCATTGTGCATCCTGTCGCGAATTATTAAACAAATGAGTGATACGCACAAATTGACACCAACAATGTCAACGTTTCCAAAATACTGGGGTCTGAGACAGTATGCAGAATATTTTTAAATTGGGTGAAAGTTGGGTTTTCTAATGCTGCAAGTGATGCTAATCAAAAGTTTTTCATCAAAAGCTTTTGTTCTAGAGAACATTTTTTGGAATTTCAATATTAGATACATTTTGATTTGATCGAAACAACCAAAATATTTATTTGAATCGACCAAAATATTTGTGTCAATCAAACAAAGTTTAATTATAAAAAAATTCGTTTGCATCAACCAAGCATTTGTTTGACCACATAGCAACGTATTTATTTGTTTAATTCAAACAAATTTTTGTTTAATCAACCAAAAATTTTTCGGAGTGTGAACAGGCGGATCCGCAAGAATGATTTCTGTTGGATTTGGACGCATAACGCAACCTGATGGATCTAAAGCGCTGAGAGTGTGGCCCTCGAGCAGTTCATCACGCTTGACTAAGCATCGTCTATCCTTCGGCCCCGCATCTCCTCTTATCATGAAACTGCGAAGGCTATTGATTCTAAGAATATTGTACAATGAAAAGAAAGTTTGTTCATTGTCATTATATGGTCATCAATATCATTATTGGTAATTAATGAACAATTATCAAACATTATATACACTTGAATCTGGATTTAGGAACCTCGCATTCAAGATATTCCTAGAAATGATGGCATCCGAATTTTGGTTATGCGGGGAGCCAGGGGTCGGAAGAGCGGCTGTGCTCATTTAAGCGTGGCGAACGGCATTATGGCCGCACTGTCAGTGCTTTAGTTGTATCAGGTTGCGTCATGCGTTCAAATCCGAAAGAAATTATTTATGCGGCCCTCTCTGTTTACATTTGGATTCCCTAGACTTATGAGCAATGCCACTGCAGGCCATGTACGAAACCGTTCTTCGTTGCAGGTTCCAGTGTAATTATAAATACTCTGAATATTTGATAACGAGTCAGTACTCTCTAGCAGGGAGAAGCCTACTTCGCCGATCGCAGTTCATCAGATATTTTTTTTTTGTGAACAAACATAAAAATTATCCAGTTTAGGCTTTTGGTGGGAAATCATTCCCTAATTCGTGCTCTATTTTGTGACATTATACTTCTATCCCGGAAGTGACCAAAGGTGGGTATTTTTCACATTTAAACGAGAAATGCGTACTTATGAAACTGGCTAATTTGAAATACATATTTCTCAAAAAGTAGGCTTTAAAATCGAATAGTCAATAAAATAGATGAATTTCCACCATAAAATCTTTATTTTACAAAAAAAGGTAAATTTTTAACCCGAAAAGGCAAATTTTCAGCAACAACAATATCAATTTTCAACGAAACACTTGTATTAGCAGAAAGTAGTTTAACTTCCAAGCAAAAAACAATTACAACAAAATAGTTAAATTTCTAACAAAATAATTACATTTTGAAGCTAAAAAGACTTGTTTTTAAACAGTTGAATTTTCAACAACAAAAATTAGTTTTCTACCATAAAACTTAATTTTCAACCAACAATGATGATTTTCTACAAGAAAAGATGAATTTCATACCGGAAGAAGAATTTTCAACCAGTTGAATTAAACGAAAAAAAAAATTATCAACCAAACAGTTGAGGCCTTAACCAAATAGATGCATTTTCCATCAAGAAAGATGAATTTTGAACCAAATAGGTGAATTTTGAACTAAAATATATTTTTTTTTAATCATGAAATGGAATCGTCAGATTTTCTGTTAAAAAATTTATTTTTAACAAAAAAATTACGCATTTTCAATACAAAAGTAAAATTTTCAAGCATTAATTGAATCTTAAAAAAATAATGCTCGATCAAAAAAGTTAATTTTCTACTAGATAGTTAAATTTTCATTGAAGTAGTTCCATTCCCAATCAGAGAATTGAAATTTCAACAAAAAATGTAACATTTCAACAAAAAATGTGAACTTTTAACCAAAAAAAATCAATTTTTTCAATTTTTAAACTAAAAAATGTGATTTTTTCAACAATCGAGATTGATTTTCAATTCAAAAAGTCAAATTTTCAACAAACTATATGATTTTCCTGACAAATAGTTAATTTTTCACCTTATAAAGGATAAATTTTCAACCAAAAACGGATTGGATATTTCAAAGTAGACAGATTTACCACTACATCTAGAACTACTCACCCCCTGCAATCGTAGGAGAAATAACTGCGGTGCAAATAGGCTAATAACTTTATGAGCAGTGAAGGTAAAAACAATGATGTATTTTTACGAGGTTGTGCTGGAATTTATTTCGATATTCTCAAATCTCTGGGATACGTGAAGTAAATATTAGTATAAGTGATAACGCCAAGCAGCGTAAAAGTAGAGGAAAAAACAGATTGATGAAATACAAATATGAAGAAAAAGATTCTCCCCTATAAATTATCTTGCAAATATTGCAATATTATAGAACAAAGAATGATATAGCAACAAGTATATATATTTTTAGAAAATTCGTTAGTAACACAACGATAACGATTCTCTTCGCACATCAGTTTCTTCCAATTGTAAGAAAATGAGAGTCATCGTTACTTTGGTCTTCATTTTACTGGTGCTAGTTAATAATTTGGGTGAATATATAATATTATAATCTATCCAGTTCAAAAATAAAATTGAACAGTAAAAATTCTCATTGTCTGTTCGTGTTTTTCAATTAGGATTTTCGAAGAATCTTTGAGAATATTCTCTCCAAATCTGAATTAGTGAAATTTAACTCCCGCGAAAGTTTCTAGACTAAATTTAAAATCATCGCATTATGCGATTTCAAAAAAGGCTTTGCTTTATTTGTAGCGAAAACTGTATCAAGTCAATCACAATAGTAAATTGAAGTGATTCAATAAATAGTATATATGCGCGATTTTGTCATTTTGACCATCTGGTTTATCACAATGAACCTATCTTACAAACCAGAAATCAAATTTCTAAGAACAATCATCATTATAGAATGATCTTATCATAATACAAAATTATTCCCATAAGATTTGCTCAAAATTCGTAACGACATTTCATAAGATACAAATTATTTTACGTAGAAATTAATTAAATTCATTTAGAATATGAAACACGACATCATTTAACTCACCACATATTTCACAAGAAAGTTTTATAAATTCAAACAAAAATCTTGCAATATTCCACTGTTTTTTAGTCGCTCTCATAATAGAAGCAGTATAACCAAAACTAAATTTTATTCATCAAAATCAAGCAATTAACTTTATTGCCTCAATCTGTTTATAATTTTAAATAAAAAAATGAATATATATATATATGTATATATATATATATATATATATATGCTGCACCTAAAACTTTTTATTTTTTTGAAATTTAATTTCATAGTTCTTCACTAATTCGTGAAACTTGAACTTATCATGATTTATTGAGTTGAGTTGCGTCAAAGATAACGTGGATTAATAAAAATCTGTTTCACCAGAATCTTAGTTTAACTTGTGAGCATATGTTAATAAAATTTGTATATGACATACAATTTGTTACACGACATGTATATATATTACGAAAAATGAACATACTTTTAAATAAAAGAATTTTTTTCATCCAACGTTACAACTCTGACTGGCATTCAACGGAGTGAATAAGATTCTTATATTGACACCCCTCTTTGTATAACACATCCCCACAAAAAAATTAAATTTCATATCCCTGAATCAGACCCATGCATCCCCATGTATTTTTTGTCGCTGAATCCGAATCCGAGGTCAAAAAAATTCATATACCCCCAAAATTTTCAGCTAGAGCTAAACAAGACCCCTAGAATGGGGTGAAAATGAGAGTAAGCAACGAGCATAGTCGTTGCATCTTAATCAATCGAGTTATACAAATTTTCAAGTGTATAGCGCATGAAATTGATTTGAAACACCCCCCCACACCAAAGCCACCTACCCCTTAACCCAGCTAACCCCTGAAAACCACCTCTACCAAACGACAAACAGGCTAACCCACCTACAACTGGAAATAGCGAGTTTAGTCGCCTATTTTTTGAAATAATTACATTTGTCACCACAAGCGTGCTAACCCACTCACCCCCTAACTCACCTAACCCCTCGAAACGAATCCTACCAAATCGCAGGCAGACTAACCCACCCCTGTTTTTCTTTAAACTCGACAGCTGTAACAAGTTTCATGAAAATAGGTGCTGGACGGTAAGTATCCTCAGTCAAACGTAATACTAATAAGATACCCTTAAAGAGTTGGAAGAAACTAACCCTAAGTTCAAAGGACGTGGGTTAGCACGCTTGTGGTGTCGAATGTAATTATTTCAAAAAATAGGCGACTAAACGCGCTGTTCTCAGGGGTAGGTGGATTAGCCTGCTTGTCGTTTGGTAGAGGTGGTTTTCAGGGGTTAGCTGGGTTAGGGGGTAGGTGGCCTTGGTGGGGAGGGGTGTTACAAATCAATTTTATGCGCTATACACTTGAAAATTTGTATAATTTGATTGATTAAGATGCAACAACTATGCTCGTTGCTGGTATATGAATTTTTCGACCTCAGATTCGGATTAAGCGATAAAAAATACATCGGGATGTATTTACACTATGGAAGAAACATGCGCGATTGTTGTATTTTGTTTTGCTCAATTAATTTTATATTGAAATATTAAATTAATATTAATACCAAATTTTTGTATTTCGTAGTCTCTATTATATAAAATATTAGAAAAGAGAAGCAAGCAGAATATTTTTGATAATTGAAGGGTAGCATGCCAACATAACATGTAATATATTTTCAAAAAGTAGGCCATTGGCTCAGAAAATATAAAAAAATTGTTTTCACATTTTCTGAAGAAAGAATTTTTTACAGGCTCATTTTTCAATCTTTTTTATATGATAACAGCTGGCAAGTATTGTAGCGACAAAAACGTGCTCACCGTTTTTATATAGAAAATGGGTGTTTAAACGTGTGACTACAGCGAGAAAAAAACACACCTTCCCATTTTCTTGAAATCCAGTGATATTTGTTCATAAAAACTTGTTGTATCGATTCTGTAACTTAATAGCTAGAGAGTGAACTCAAACTCTTTGGAATTGAAAATTGAATTATTTATCAACGTCCAAAATTGAAAGAAATTTCCCGAAAAAAAAAAGATTTCACTAAATGTTCTAGGAATCTAATAACTTGTTGTCTCTTTTTTAAAGACGTTTTAATATGGGTTAGGCACTTATGGCATCCTACCATTCATTCGATGAAATATTATCGGTTAAGTTTAGAATCGATATATAATATTTTTGAATAGTATTGTATACGCAATGAAACCGTTGGTTTTTGGTTCAAGAATACCAATTTTCGGCAAAAAATACTAGCAAAAAATTATAATGTTCAAAAAATGTGAATATTTTCTGAAATCTAATATTTTTTAATAACAATAGCAATTTCAGAAGGAAAACACACACTTAACATAACAAAAGATTATTCAAGATTTTAAATCTTCCATTGAAACTAATAATTTTTGTTGAAAATAACCGATTTCTAGTGAAAAATGTTAACATAATTTGAAATTTTTCAAAAATTATATATCTTTTTTCAATTATGCACCGATCATCCACGAAAAAGGCGAGCATAACCTGAAACTGTTTAATAAAATTCTATCTTCTTTGAAGTCCAATGATTTTTTTAAAGTACCATTTTTTAGTATAAAACGTTAACAAAACAAAAACTTGAACAAAAATGGTGAATTTAATAATAATAATAATACGCTGATTGCGGCACCTCAGGATCTCTGAATCAGAAAAATCGAATTGGTTATTGTACCGTAGGGTTTTCATTCTGTCCTGAGCTAGGACTTTTCATTTTGAGTGAAACATAACTTTTTCTGCCCTACGACTCGATTTGTCATCCGTTTGCCTCATCCGTCTAACCGTTTGCAGCTGCTGTGCGGCTCAGAGCGCGCAACTTCGAAGCGTTCTCGACTATGTCCTTTAGTTTCGTGAATTTTTCATATTTCAGTCTAAAATTTTTACCACATACTCTTAATATATTTCGCTTTCGAAATCTGTATTGCAATTCTGTTTGCGTCACAAAAACTTTTTTTATTTCAGGAATACTGTAGTACTTCATCTGACAGGTTTGTTCGCGTCTTCGAGACTCGTTGAATGACCTGTTGACGAACCTTCTCTGATCTTTTATCATCTAGCAATACCAATGTATAATTTTTGGAAAAATATATTGTTAATATGAAGAAAACTCTTTCCATATTATGAATACGACACCAATGCATAGAAAAGCCGCGTAAATTTATCTGTTAACGAACTTTCAATGACAATTCTTGATCAACCAATAGCTACTGAGAGAGTTTGAAAAAAATGCACTCTTTATATGAAATTTTTTTTTTATTTGAATTATAACACTACCGTAAGTTGGAAAGTTGTTGATTCGAACAGAACACATTGATTAAACTTATTGGTGGAATCGTAACAGAAAAATTTATTATCTTGAAGCCTTGAAAAAACCTTTTCCTTCATATCTATATTTTTGAGATAGGAATTATGAATTTTCATTCAATGTTTCAGATTGCTTCAATAGTGACGGGCAGTTCTCAACCGAGGATTCACCTCCTGTTGTTGTTACTAGGGTCTACACTATTTTACAAAAAAGCAATAAAGATCTCCAATATAAGGACCATAATAATAAATTACATAGACTCCGAGGTAGAGTAACTTTCGTAGAAAGGGATAACATCATCCTTGGAAGGGACGTTAATACTGTCATTTTCCCCCTATTTGATAAAGACGGCCATATGATTGTCATAGAGTGCGGAGAGAAGAAGCAAATTAAAGATAACCAGAAATGGTATTATGGTATATACAGAAATTTTATACTCGCAACAGATCATCAAATTATTCGATACAGAAGCCGCTGCGAAAGATTCTGAGATTGATGTGAAATTTTGCTTGTGAATCGAAGGCGGATCAAAATGTTACAAACAACCGGAATTACATAAAAAAGTGAATGTATTATGTTTCCATGTGATAGTCATTTGAAATGATCAATAATCTGATTTTCTGATAATAAATTGTATTTTACAACGAGGAAAAGATGCCACTGAATGAAATGAATGTATGATAAAAATTGTGCTTTTATTTCTTGTCATGTTGATTGAATTACGATTTTATTGATGAATGCAGTTTCATTCTATTTCCAAGCCCAAAATGCTCTCAAACATCGCAGAAATTGGGTAATTCAACAACAAAAAAATAGAAGAATATTCAGAAGAAAAATGTTAATGAAAAAAAAGCTAAATTGAATTTTGAACGGTTGCATTTTTAAAGAAGCAGTTGCATTTTTAGGCCAAAAAGAAGCGTTTTCTAAATATGAATGTTGAATTTTTAACTAAGATTTTTCTACCAAAAAGATGAATTTTCAATACTGAGCGACAATTTTCTCATTTAAGAATACGAATTTTCAACGAAAAAATTAAACTTTCGAAGGAATTACGACTTTTCAACAAAATCTTCGAATTTCCAACCTACAAAGTAAAATTCTCACCCAAATAGTTAAATTAATGAGAAAACTTGATTATCAACCAAAAAATTATCAACCGCAAAAGATGAATTTCCACCCAATTGATGACAATCTGAAACAAAAAAGATTAAACTGCGAGAAGAAAAAAACTTGATTCATAACAAAAAAAAAGATCAGTTGACATTTCGAAAAAAAAAAAAGATTTTCAATTAATTAAAATGACAGCAGAATAATACAAATGTCTGTTTTCATTCAAAAACAGTTGAATTCAACCAAAGACGACTCAGCTTTCAGAAAATAGTTGAATCTTTGAAAAGAACATATTATTTTTAAGCAAACAGTTGGACTTTAAATGCAGAAAGACACAGTTTCTGCTGGAAGAGATGAATCTCCAACATGAAAAAATTTTCCATTCAAAAGAGAATTATCAAGCCAAAAAGACAAATTTTCTTCGAAACTGTTGAATGTTCTACCCGAAAATAAGAATTTTCAAACAAAAATTTAATTTTCGACCAAACAGTTGAATTTTTTACCAAAATAATAGAATCTTCAACTCAAAAATACCAATTTTCGGTGAAAAATAGTATAGTAGTACCCAGCAAATATTTTCTTGACCTTCTGAAAATAATACAGCACGTGAGAAGTTTAAAAACAAAATTCAAGATTTCCTTAAATTTTCTACTATGACACCAACTTTAAGCACAAGCTGGGGAAATTTTTTCGAAAACCTGAAAATTAGAGCGACATCGAGATGAAAATCTTGTCTTTAATTCAAGCCAAGAAAATTTTAAAAAACCTTCACTGTATATAAGATTATAAGATATATATAAGATAAGATTTATAAGGTATATAAGATAAGATTTCACGCTTGATGCCGTATAATTTTAGGGTTTC
This sequence comes from Andricus quercusramuli, assembly GCA_932178445.1. Classification (NCBI taxonomy): domain Eukaryota; kingdom Metazoa; phylum Arthropoda; class Insecta; order Hymenoptera; family Cynipidae; genus Andricus; species Andricus quercusramuli. Next base: position 159,823 of record CAKNXH010001226.1, read on the forward strand.
TGAGAAAACTTCCCTAGGTTGAAGTTCAGTTAGAAAATTTGAGAAAATCTTGAATTTTGTTTTTAAACGTCTCACGTGCTGTACTATTTTCAGAAGTTCGAAGTCAGCAGGGATTTTTAGTAGCGCTCACAAGAGCCTTGCGCACAATTTCCGACGGTAGTGTAGTTAAATTATCAACAAAAAAGTTCGTTTTCAACCAAGCATATGCATTTGGATTTTCTACAAAAAACGAAACAAATTTTTAACAAAAACGATAATTTATAACAAACAAAATGAATGCTCAACAAAATAGTTTAATTTTCAATTACATAATTGAATTTTAATAGAAAATATGAATTCTCAATAAAAAATTTAATAATTAATTAATGATGAAAAAAACAAATTTCAACGAAATTTTTGCATGCTAAACGAACAACAAAAAAATGAGTTTTGAACATAGCAGTTCAACTTCAAACCAATTAGTAAAGTTTTCAAAGGAAACATATGAATTTTTAATTAAAAATTTTGTAGTTGAATTTTCAACTAAAAGCGTTTCAAAGTGAATATTTTTTGATTTCTTTCAATTGAGTCTGAATAATTTTACCTCATTTTCAAATTTAAAAAAATCGTATTTCTAACAAAATGCATGCCTAAAAGAGAAGTGAAAAAATTCTTTTTTGTTAAGAAAAATTTATCTGTAGTTGTCCCCAAATTTTAGGACGAGTAGACACAACCGTAAATAAAACTTTGTGTCTAATAAGCCCAATTTGATAAGTAATGAAAAATATTGTAAATAATGATTTTATCATTTATTTTTGTAAGTATTTACAAATTTTTCAAATTTTTCGACTTTTTAAACCAAGCTTGACCCAAGGAGAAAATTTAAGGGAAAAAGTTTAGAAAATATCTTAATAAGTTACAAAAATACTACTTTCAAATTAGCTCAAGATATTTGAAAATTGGTAACTATTTCCAGAGTTATTCCAATTTTTCGAAAACAGCGGAATTTAACGTTTTTTGCAATAGTTTTTCTTTTATAAGACAGACCTTTCTGCTTTAGCTTCATCTTATTACAAGCAGAATTTTTTATCTTTCACGGTATGACAAAATACAACATTCTATTTTGAAATTATAAAATTCAAGGCAAAAGGAAAACAATTTTTTCTGAACTAATCAATTTTCTGCCTACATCCTATACATTCGATTTGGACGTTTTTTCGAGAAAAAGATTTCCAGATTTTCGAGAGAATTGTGTATGGATGCGAAAAGAAATATTTGGTCAGTTTTGTCTTCGATAACAAAGTTGACATTTTTTTTCAAACTTTCAGCAGTACCATTCCTCTCAAGCTTTTCAGACTTAGCAAAAAAGGTCTGACGTCTGTGCGAACATCATGTAACAGATAATTTCCAGTGATAATGAATATGTTAAAAAGTGTTAATTACGTTACCAACAAATTAATGAAAGTTATTTTACGGTATTCACAATATTTAGTTAATTAAAATCCAAAATATCCATATGAATTGTGAAAGAAGTAATCTAATGTTTCATGATGAAATATCAATAAATAGATGCTATGTGACTATTCTTTAAACAATTTGTATACATAAATGCACAGTTTGGATATTTGTTAGCGAGTGGGTGCATACTTTCAAGGATATTTGTAAGGTACTAAGGTATTAAGGATACTTTTTCAGAATGAGTTTCATTTTTCATGAAAACAACTAAGAATGTCTTTTCGATGACTTATCGCTATTATAATTTGTACATTTGCTGGAATCATCAATTGTTAAAACAATCTCCTTTAAAAAATTCAGAGTTTGGCTATTTTTCCATGATAAGGTTCAATTTTTCTGAAGAAATTAACTAAGAATGTCTTTCCCATGACTCTTCTACATGATACACTGAAAATTTATACAAGAATGATTAATTAATAAAACAATTTTTATAAACGAAGTCAGACTTATAACAAATTGTACAATTATATCAGATTTTCTAGTTGGATTCCTTGATGCTGCACAGATTCGAATTAATATTTAATGAATCCGTGAGTGGAAATGTCTACTTACACATTAGAAACATGACAACATTCGCTATTGAAATTCATGAAGTATATGCGCGTGATTAACCATTTGTTAGAGAATGCCGGATTATTATGCATGACAATCAAAACTACTATAGAGTGAATAAGGTCGAGTGAAGAAAAAGACTTTAATCAAATTGCGCTTTTCGAGAAAACTGTAATAAGAATTCATATCTTCAATTTACGTGGTAGACGGACGCGGTGAATGGGTCGACTCAGGAATGACTTGCTGGACTGCTATGATACCAGCATTATCCCAGTTCCCAGTGACTACAAGGCACGCATGTACAATTTGTAGTGCCAGAAACTCCCAGAGCTTCTGCACGTTTCGCAACAGTCAGTATGAAATCGCACTGAAAAGCTCTTGTAACAGGATATGTGTGAAAAACGCTTCCCCAATCGGTGCAAAAACAAGCCGATGACTAAGAAGAGGAAGTGCCAATGAAACCAATCGCACAGAGTAGGCATTCTCAGAGAGATGATAGCGACTTCAGAAGAAGGACCTTCAACATCCAGGTTCCTTCCGAGCCCCAAGATCTGGCTAAAATGGATCTCGCCCATCATGAGGATTTCTCTGAGGAATCCCACCCTGGACTATCAATTTTTTAGTTTATGGCGCGGCGAGAGTTAAAGCTGATTCAAATCCACGGGTAAAATCGAAGATGGATTAAAAACCAATAGGCGCTTAGTTTAACTAAACAAAAATATTGGCTGGGCAAGACAGAATGTGTTCCGTGTTCATCGTGTGATTGACTACACAATATCTGGGAAGACGCTTATGGAAAGGGTCCGAAAGCTCGCCCACAAACTGCACATTCGCCATCACGGCTCTCGAGGAGGTTCAGACTTCCTTGAATAAAATTAACTAGGTTGAAAACATCTTGAAAGAAGACACTAATGATATCATCCGCTACAAAGAGTTACGTGATAATCTCATAACATCTCATAAGAAATGACCAGGAAGTAATTCTGGTGGAAGAAGTTTACTTCTACACACCAGCGTCCGGTCCGCATCTTCACCTCATATTTAAGGCTCGAGACGCCAGTACTGCAGTGGCTAGTTTCAGCATAGACTGTTCTCCTATCAAAGAAGGGGGTCTTCTGCAACCCAAGGAACTGTAGGCCAATAACTTACCTGAACACGCTGCATAACATGTTTAAAGCTTTCCTGAACGACAAGATTGTTTGGATAAGTGAAACTGTGTGGAAAGCGATTTACGAGCAACGTGGCTCGAAAAAAGATGTAGCACGCTGTTGGGAGAATATGCTTTTCGACGTACCAACGGGTCATATTTCAAGGCGACAGACTAAGCCCTCTCCTCTTTTGCATCACACTTCCGCCACTATCCCTCGCACTAGACGATTCCCTGGGTACCTATGTGGAGAGACTAATCATCATGAGCATGAAGTCACTTATGCATATTATATGGATAACCTAAAGATTTATGCTTCATAAGTAAATCAGCTTCAGAATGCCTAAGTGTCGTCGAGAGGTTCACAGTTGAGATTTGCATGGACTTTGGATTGGACAAGTTTGCCAAGATCTATCTCAAGTAAGGATCAATTACTAGCGCTCCTAAAGACCCTGAGCTTGAGGATGTGAGTGCTATTTAACACTTTGATGATAAAGAGACCAACCTACGCGCACTCACGCTTCTCCCCGCTACTGAGTTAAGGGCCGCGGATCCGTATGGTGGCAGGAGCTTTTATCTTGGTTATACTGTTATCTTCAGATAAATTAAAAACGAAGCTCTAAAGATATCTGATTTGAAAGGATTTTATCCCTTTTCGGGACGGCTTCATTCGCCCATGTTTTAATTATTTCAGAATTGACAAGATGAATATGAAAGTTTGAATCGTCTAACTTTTGACCGATGGGGAATGTTGACATGTCTAACATTATTACTTTTTCACAAATTAATATATAATTATTCATATGGTCGATAAATTTGAGACATTGCGAGATCTGTTTAACTCAAGATCACTTTGAGAATACAATTGTGAAGCCTGTGATGGTTTTGTAAAAAATATTGTAGCGATTCGCTCCGGTTGACGTGAGTAAAACACAGCATGTGTAATTTTGTCCACCATGTATAATGTTTTTTACCTGGGTTCACGGGAGTAAAACAGCATGTTTTAATAAAATTGTGGTTGAATGAAACTGGTCCCACATATGCTGTTATACCAAATTCCAACACTCGTTCCGAAAGAATTAGCCGGCGATGATGACCATCTAAGTCATATACACTGGAGTCCCTCTATAGCAGCGGTCTCGGGGGTATCCTTAATCAACCAAAAATGCTATAGAGGGACTCTCGGAACCGTTCTTCTTCTCCTTCTTGCTTGTGGCTTCTTATAACGCCGAACGGTAAACATCGCAACTCCGCTGACCTTGAAAACGCCTCCCTCTCGACCCCTTGGACCGCCTTGTCTGTTATGGAGGGAACGGCTATAGAGGGACTTTAGTGTACTACAAACATAAAGGCTTGGTCATAACACATTGCACGAATAGGATAAGGGATGATAAAAACGTAGCCCCATTCAACTATGATATTATCTCTTGTGAGGAAATTGAATTTTTCTGAAAGTGGATGTGAGACATTCCCCTCCCAATATAAAATACAATGATGGTTTTCTACTGAACGTTCTTCTATGCCCGTGCAGAAATTGCCAAGTTTCTTCCCGGTTCCAGACTTGGGCCAGGCTGGGGCCCCTAGCCTGGATCTAGCTCGAATTTTGCAATGGCTCGAGCTTGGGCCCAGCTAGTGTCAAAGTTCCAAAAATTGACGACAGATGGCGTAGTACTATTCTCTTTGTTTCCTTATTACTTGCGAGTGTTGAGTGTAAATCTTTACAAAGTGGCAAATTTGGTATAAATAAAAATTCGTAAAGTATCTTAATCAGTAATTTGAGTGATAGTTTGAGCCAAACTGAACTTATAAATTTTGTGTGAGTGATTGAGAATAGTAGTGATGCTGCTGATTGATGATGGTCGATGAACAAAATACAAATCATCATTGAAGTTAAATTGATGAAAATACCTCAAATAAAAAGCACTCTAAAAGACCAGAGGCATCGAGCACTCGTCAGCATCCCATATTTACGCGGTGAAAGTGCAAGTAAGTTCTTATATCAATTCTAAATAATATTTTTACATTAAGATTACACGTAACTTCTGACCTCAAATTGAGAAAACTTTTTCGTCGAATTATCAAGTGTAAAAATGTTGTTAATTTATGTAATGATGTTTAAGACTTAGATTTATAAAACAAATATGGCGGACGTGAATTAAAAAATTATAGTATATAGATGATCATGACGCAGAAAGGTGGTAGAAATTTAGGACGCGCAAATCGAATAAGTGACTTTTTGAATTGACGTTTTGATTTTTTTCGATTTTTAAATATTACATATTCATTTGTTAACTTTAAATTTGAATAAAAAAATTTCTCCTTAATTTCGGCTTTTAATTTTAAAATTAAAAATTGCTAGGAATCGATAATAAACTAGGGCCAAGCCTGGGCCAAGCTTGGGCCAAGCTGGGCGATCGAGCCTGGCCCTGGCCAGATTTGGCGTTTCATTCAAGCTTGGCCCAGGCTAGATCGCCAGGCCAGGGCCTAGTTTTGCCAAGCCTGGGCTCTGTTTGGGCCATGACCAAATTTCTACACGGGTGTGTTCAAGAGGCCTCATAAACCAGGGTGTGGACATAATCTCTCTACCAGTGTGAACTGAAACATCGGAAAAATATTTTTAATGTTAAGAAGTGTTGTAATAATTTATAATACATATCACTGTGTGACAGTCATCCGGCCCGTTTTATGGACAATTAGCACAAGTTGTAGGTAAAATAAAACTTAGAGAAACGGTATGGGAGAAATTTCCCATGTACCACAAAAATCTCATTTTGTAACCAAAAAACCGTTTTTGGGTAGGTTCATGTGAACAGTCACTCATAACTTCGCTAATTTTCATCCGGTTAAAATTTTTTTTCATTTTGAAACAGGAAAAACAGACCTTTCCGAACGTGTATTGTTGATTTTTTGTTGTGATTTTTTGTGTTTTTTGTACTGTGATTGTTGGAATGAAAACTGACAAGACGGCAGTTGAAAGTATTCGCGATTTTTCGATTTTTTTATTTTTCTAACTTTAGCGATGTTTTTACGATAGTATTACATCTTGAAAATTTTTTGAACACAATAACACAATATTTTGAAAGTAAAGTCAATGCCGCGTCGAATGTGCTTTTTTGAATGAGATTGAATGTAGCTGACGTGAATTTGCATCAGGGCGCGTCGCAATGGACGAAAATGATAGCAACACTCAATATAGCAATGATAGCAACACTCAACTCAATGCTCTTGAGTATCTCACTCATAGTGCGGATACTCACTCATAGTGCGGATACTCACTCATAGTGTACATGCACTAGTCAGTACTCAGTTATACGAACAATTAGTTAGTTGGAATTGCAGTCTGTAGCTGCTGTTGTTCGCTGGTTAAATTTGAATTCCAGCTCCGGATCTAATCAGTTTCCGATTCTAGTCCACTTCTCGACCTTAAGTCAACACTCTGCAGGTTCAGTTTCAAGATTTCCGTAAAATCTACTCTCTACGGTCAAATCTGAAATTAAGTTCCGATACCGTCAGGAGATAGAAGTTCCAGTATCTGAAATTAACTTCCAAAATTTTCCGTGCAATGAAAATTCCAGTATCTGGAATCAAGTTCCAAGATCTTCCGTGAGAAAGAAGTTCCAGTATCTCTTCCGCTCTACTTCAGACGAGTTTCAGTGTCAAGTGCAGTTCACTTCAATCCAGTTCCAGTATCAAGTGCGGTGAATTTCAATTAAGGATTAATTGAAGGTCTGTAAAATCTTTGAAGGGGTAAATACAAACGAACATCTGTCTCCCTAAATGATTTATTCTCTCCTCCCCACTCAATTCCGAACGACAATGAAATTCTTCTGAGCTGATTCTCCTCTATTCGTAAGTCTCTTTCTTCATCTATTTATGTATGCTACAATAAAATTTGTTTATATATAATCTTGAATTCACTAGCCTTGTATAGCGAATCATGCTTATTATGCGGTATCTCATTTGTCGCGGCATTAAATTTACTTTCAAAATATTGTGTTGAAACAGTCTCCAAGATGAAATAATACTTGTTGACATAAACTTACCCAAAAACGGTTTTTTGGCCATACAATGAGGTTCTAGGGGTGCATGGGAAATTTCCCTCATACCATTTTTCTTGGTTTTACTAGACCTATAACTTGTGCAAGGTATCCATAAAAGCACCTGCGGTTTTTTTTGCGACATAGTAATATTTTAAACATTGAATCACTCATTTTTATACACTAAAACATAAATACTGGATTTAAAGAATTAGGTTGCTTTGGGTTTTTTAACGTGAACGAATGATTTATTTGCTTCAGTTGCGTAAATATTATTTGGCGGCAACGAAGTCATGCCTCGTCTCAAGGAAGTCACTTCTTGGGTGATATTTCTTTAATACACAGAAATATTTGTTTGAAATCAATTTGAAAATTATTAAGTCCAGAAAATTATTCTTTAGGAGCGAAGAACATAGTTTTCTTTAATCTGTTTTTCACACCCTAATAAATATTCTCTTAACGTGAAATGGTGACAGATTTTCGTATTTTATAATGGAAAACAAAAACAAACAAAAAGTGTAACACACTTGTCCTGAAGCTGATTTTTCATTCCCTGGTAAAAATTTTCTGATAAAAATAATACAAATCTTATATTGGAATAACAACGAATTTTCAAGGATACCAGAAGAGAACTCTCAAAAATCAAGTCTAATTTTTTTGACACTTGATGAAAATTGATGTCTTTTTTTTTAATAAATAATCGAGTACAGATAAAAATGTTAACTCAACCTAAAACTATTAAAAAATTGTGAATATGTTTTGAAATATGATTTTTTCAAAATATAAATACCGATTTCTAAAGAAAAGCACTAAACTTATTCAAAATTGTTAAAATAGTTCAAAGCTTCTTTAAATTGTAATTATTTTCTAAAATACTTATATTCGATGTAAAAAGTCAATTTCACCTGAAATTGTTTGAAAATTCTAATTCTTTTTTCGAATCTATTTGTTTTAATATAAAAATGTCAATTTAAATTGAAAGCAATTAAACCAACCCAAATTGTTCCAACTTGTGACTTTTATTATTTCTAACAAAAATAATTGGAGTCAAATTTAATGCTTTTTGTTTTAAAATACAAGTTTCTGGTGAAACCTACAGTTGCTGAAAAATTGTAATTATTTGTAAATCTAATAATTTATTAATGAAAATACGGATAATTTCAAAGGAAAAAGCTTAATATAATCTAGAACCGTTAAATTATTTGAAATATTGTTCAAATTATAATGAATTTTGTTGCAAAATGCCAATTTCCGATGTAAAACGCCAGCCTAATCTGAAATTGTAAAAAAATCATAAACCTTTTTCGAAATATAATGATTTTTGAATCGAAATTTCCGGCGAAAAACAATGAAACATTCCGAATGGTTCAACCTTGTAAATTTTTTTATTTTAAACAAAAATAATTGAAGTTAAATGTAATTAGTTTTTAGTGGAAAATACCAATTTTAAGTAGAACTTATAAACATAAGCTAAAGTTATTATGAATTGTAAATATTCTTTTGAAAATAATTTTTTTTTTACACCAATCATTTCCGCCGAAAAACACTAACACAACAGGAAATGGTTCAAAATTAAAAATCTTGTTCAAAATCTACTGATTTTTGCGTAAACCCCAAATCCTTCGTGTTAAACGCTAATATAACTTAAAAATTTTAAAATTTCGAGAGTTTTTTCTTAAAATTTTTTTTTTCATTAAAAATATCCATTTTCGACCCAAAAAAATAACACTATCCAAAATTTCAGGAAGATTCTGAATCTTGATTACAGTATAATGATTCTTGTTTTAGAATCAAAATTTATTGTGTTGAATGCTAACGTGACCTGAAACTGGTTCAAAAGATATTAATCTTTACAATCTTATGATTTTTGGGCAAGAAAGTTGATTTTCTGTAAATAATCACAGTAAATCACGAGGCAGTTAAAAATTATCGGCGATCAGATAATTGTAGTTGTCAAATGTTTGCCACGTTTTTATCCAACTTCAGATATGGTTGTAAAGTTTCATGAATCTTCGAGCAATTGAGAAGTTTCATGAAACTTTGGAAACGTTCCGAAGTTTCCAAGGTTTCAAACATTAGGGCGGGAAAATCCAAAATATGAAGAAACACTATTATGTATTGAATATAAACATTTGGCAGTATCCTTTGTGTTTGAAAGCAAATCGTTTCAAATAAATCACGTTTTAATTATCAATAAAATGTAATTGTTTAAATATTTAATTAAGAAAATTTGAAAATTTATTTCAATAAAATTAAAATAAATTTCGTATTCAATACATATTTAGTTTTTAGCATCCTTCATTTTTGAAACAATTCCATCAAAAAAAGTGGAAACTTCGAATAAAAATGAATAACGTAACGTTATTGTTCAAGATGAATTATTGTCTAGAAATAAATACAACAATATTTTGATGTAACACTGAATGCTTTTCAAATATTTTTCTTAGTCATATAAATATTGAAATTACTGGTAGGGAAAGGAGTATTATCAGTTTTTTTTCGAATTTATAGAAACATAATTTTTATAAGATTTCTGAGAAAATTGAAAAGGATTTGTGAATATTTCAGATGTGTTAAAAAAGAATCTAGAGGATTTTAAAGACATTTTTTTATTTTACAGGATCTCACAAGATATAAGGGAAAATTCGAGTCTTTTTGAAAGATATTTAGGACTTTTACAAAGTCTGGAAGAAATCAAAAACTATGCGATGAATTTTCGGAAACGTTTTTAAGTTTTAAAATATTTTTGATCTATTCAAAACCTCTTAAATCCTTAAAAATATTTTCGACTGACTCAAGTTTTTCTTGTAATTTTGAAAAATCAATTAAAATGTAGATAAATTCCCTTAAAATCTCCGAGATTTTCCCGGAAATTAAAAAAAAAATTGTATTCTCTTCAAACCTTTCAAAATTCTTTTAAAACTTCTAAAGTATTTGTTTGAAACCTCTAAAAATCTATATTTTTTAAAATCTTTGAAAGTTTAAAATTCCGTTTGAATCTCTTCAAATTTTATGTATATTTCAAGAATTTACTTGACTTTTTTCATTGTTCAATCTTACCAAATTAAAACATTTCGCTTTACAATATTCTACACTATTCTTCGAAATTTTAGGATATTGCCTGAAATATTTTGAAATTTTTTTCAATTCTTTGAAAGTTTTTTTTTTAATAAAAAAATCATTTAAAATTTTCCCAAGAATCTTAACAAAATTCTTTTTTTAATCTTTTAAGAATTTCTGAACCTTAATCTCTCTTGAAATTATTCAAATATTTTCTGAATTTCTTTTAAATTCTGCAAAATTAAAAAAGTTGTCTTGAAATCTTTTAGATTCTTCTCTGGCAATTTAAGAAATGTTTTGAATTTTTTTTTTAATATTCTCTTTACACTAATTTTTCAGAATAAACAATGATATTTATTACATAATAGTTAGATTTTCTACCAACGGAAATGAATTGCCAACCAAGTGGTGTTATTTTTGACTGTAAAATGCTTTAACTTCAAACAAAAACAGTTGCATTTTAATCGAATGGTCGAATGTTCAATTCGAAAAGAATTTTTCAGAAGAGAGTTGAATTTTCAATTCAAAAGAACGAATTTTTCACCGAAAAAGACAAATATTCAACAAATTAGTTTAATTTTCCACAACATAATTGATTTTCCAACAAAATAATTAAATTTCCAATAAAATTGCTGAATTTTTTAAACAATAAATAATTCTTCAACAAAAAAGTGGAATTGTCAAGTGAAATGATAAATCTGTTACAAAAATAATAAATTTTCAATGAAGAAGTTAAACTTTCAATGAAGTACTTGAATTTTCAATGAATATTACATTTTTATTTTAAATTGAAGACAGTTCAATTTAACCAATGAAGACCAATTTTCAACAAAATAGTTGAATACTTAACCAAAAAGGATTAATGTTTAACCATGCAGTTGCCGTTCTAAACGAAAAAGGTAACATTTCTACCAAAAGAGATGACTTTTCCGCCCCCAAATATGAATTTTTTACTCAAAAATTAATTGCAAACCAAACAGTTAAATTTTCTGCTGAAATAATAGAATTTTTAAACCAAGAAGATGAATTTTCAGCAAAACTGTTGAATTTTTAGGCCATAAAGAAGAACGTTCTTCAAAACAGTTGGATATTCAACCTGAAAATATGAATTCTCAACAAAAAAGTTAACATTCAACCAGATAGTTGAAATGCAAACTAAAATGGTTCAATTTTCAAATAAAAATGGAATATTTAAATTTGCAGTTGGAAAAATTGATTTTTGAACAAAGAAAAAAACGAATTTCAGATTCAAGAGATGGATCTTGATATATTAATAAAAATAATGGAATAAAAGAAGGTATTATATAGTGTCCTGTGCAAACAACGGGGATACATATAACGTTGCCGGACTACGCTGGTCTGAAATCACTGGTTCGCTGTGCCCTAAGTGATTCCGTCCGTTTATCGTCAGACCCAGTCGTTAGTTTGAATCGACGGTCGTTAGCGGGCCGGCAGATGGAGCCTGCATTCATTATTATTATAATTACACAGTGTTTCAATAAAACGTTAAGCTTTCGAATATAATTCTATTAAGTGATGCAGTTTTGCGGAATTGACTTTTTCTTTTGAGAAATTTTAGTGTCAATGAATCAGTCACTTTTACATTTAGAATATCCGTTTTACCGATTCTCATGAATTTTGGGCGTTTCAGGTGCTTTTTTGAAGACTAACCCCCACCACAAAGCCTCTTGAGTCATCTCGGATTGCTCATTTGGTAGTATTCTATCTCCATTCTAGGATTCCGAAACTTTTCTCTTATTTTTAAAACTTAAAATTAATTTGCCCTTAGGAGAAAATTTCATTCCGAAGGCCCAACAAATTATGTGCTGCAAATTCAACAACATTTTGAAAATATCGGAATAATGAAAGACGACTCAAAATGGTATTCTCTATAACTTTCAAGAAAAGGAACACAAATTTCGTGAAACAATCTTATTAATAGTTTGAAACCAGGCGCTGATTTCAAAAATTAAAATGTTTGAAAATATTAAAAATTGCGACTGTTTGAATTTTAAACGAAACTATCAATTTTCCTATTTTTCCAAGATAGCCTCTCCAACTTGACAACCTGTTCAAACTCATTTGGAGAAGCTGTGGAATAGTCAGTTACAATCGAAATTTAAGAAAAATTTTAAGATGGCGGCTATTTCGAATTTGAGATCCATGAAAAATTTCTCAATATTTCAGCAGAAGGCTTTCAAGCTTAGCAAAATAGTTCGATATTCAACGTATACAATGAATATTTCAAATATTATTTAAAGAACTTAAATCTGATTGATAGAATTTTGGTAAAAGTATCTGTTATTACCACTCTATGAATACAATATAAATTTCTGGGGAAAAAATAAGCACATATATCGCAGGCTTGTAGCCATATTGTTTTTTTTTACATATTTTGGCTGTAATCGACTATTGAACAGTTTCTGCGGATGTACTTTGTCACCTCGTCAAGTTTGAGAGGCCTCCGTTCAAAAATGGCTGAAACTGAATCATGAAAATAACTGATTAAATAATTAAATTTGAAAAAAATCGATAAAATTGCCCGTTAATAACATATCAACAATATAAGTAAATTTTCATAATTTCCTCATAATGTTTTGTTCTACGATACGATGTTAAGGATAAGCAGTATTGCCAATTTCGATGTCATTTTTATCCTTCTCGAAAAAATTGAAAATAAATATAGTAAATTTATACTGCCAGGAAATGAAAAGAACACCGAAAATTCAAATTTCATTATTTAGGATTAGCATCAGGAATTAATTAATTCTTATTTGTTGTTGGAGATATTATCGAGTCTAGAATACGAAAATTTGGACTTTAGTTACAATTAATGGTCTAAGATAATCAATATATTTTAGCCGTGAAAGAATTTTCCAGCCATAAATCTGTGTTTTTCTGTTCTAATTGCAAACTAAGGAAATTCATTTGAAGAGCTCAAACAACACAGTGGAACTTCTAGACGATTTTTTAAGAATAGAAGAAAATTGATGGCATTAGTTTTTTAACACAGGGAAGAAATGTATAGGGTAGCGTTTACAAAATTCAAAATCCCATTTTTTTGAACACTCTTATACATATATATTACATTCGGTTACCAATGCTCGTAGTTCTTTCAACGTAACAAGAATGACTTGGCGCAAATGAGTTGACTAATTTATGGATTTTAAAGATAAATGCAATGAAGTATTCTCTGCGATTCATGAAGCAGATATAACAGATAACGTACGGTTGTGTCCGTAATTTTTATTTAATTTTAATTGTATGTATATTGTGAATTTGTAATGATTTATGCCTTCTGATTCGACAAAAACAGAGTAAATAAATGCTAATATATCAGAAAAATAGGCGTCACCCCTCCAAACCACCTTACAAATAGTGCAATAATTTAGAAGGACAAATGAGATAGCGACTAGTATATATAAATACTGAAATATTTTGTAACATATTCATCAGTTACATCAGAATCTCGAATTTTCTCTGCATCAGATTCTTTTAGTAAAAAATGAGGGTCTTTGGCACTGTCGTCTTCGCTTTATCGGTCTTGGCTAATTTTATTGGTAAATATATAATATTGAAATAAATATATTCCTGATTTAAGTTTTTTTTTTAACTTGATCTCAGTGTATATTTATTTCTTATTCAGAATTGCTTAAACTATAAAATCCCTTTCTCTCAATATACAAGAATTTGAGCCTCACACGAAAGAAAGCTTTGACCTTAAATTTTTATCGCCCTATAAAAAATTGATAATGAAGAGTGATATTGAAATGTTTATTCTATTGAAAGAGGCAATAAAGAGGTAATAAAACCAATTACTGAGTCAGGGTTTTGTTTACCTTTTTTTTTCTTTGTCACTGGCAAATGGAAAAGAAAATTATAAAAAGTATTAATATTTGAAAGATTGCAGAAGATAATATGTATACAGCTTCGAAATCATTTATTTATTTTGTCCATATTGAAGCTCCTTTCGCAAAAAGTCTGAAAAAGTGATAATGTTTCGAATGCTCTGATTTTTTAATTAGGTATTCAATATTTGAACTTTAAATTTTTGTCAGCTACAATGCTTGTAATTTTCTAATTTGTATGACGTGGCAAAATATTTGGTAACCGGGAAATAATCAGAAACTTGTTTTTGGTCTCAGAGACCACCCTGATACATTTATATTAAGAATTTTATTGGAAAAAAAGTGAGAGGAGTGGAAATCATTTTTTGAGTTCAGGGAAGATTTCTGTAACCTTAAACATTCAAAAGCGTATTTTCATGAACTGAATAATACTTCAATTCTCAATTAAGTTCCTGAAGCACAAAAACAAGGCCCCATAACATAATTTCTATCAGCAGTAAGAAAATTTCCAGTATAAAACGCAATTCCTCAAAGTGTGTAATATAGATTTTACTTAAGGAATGAAGGAAGATATTATATTTTTCTTAAAAATCTATTCTTCTTTGAAAAATATTTTTTATTTTTAGTGATGAATCACAGCCTAATTTAAAAATTAGACCCAGAATAAGTATGTTATCTTTTTTTCAAGTGGAAAGAAGGCTGGTGTAAATTTAAAGAAAAGTAAAGCTCCAAAGACACAATAAATCTTATCTACCTTATCTTCTTCACAATCATGGAGATTGGAAATTTTACTGAAACCTTCATATCCGATGACAAATTTGGAAGAATTTGATAAATATTCTTATAAATGATAAAGAATTGAAAGAAAACATATATCTTTGGAAGACGTGATGTTTTGTTAAGAAGTATGGATTTGGCAATTTTTTATAATTAAATAAAAGTTTGACTCATTTTACAAGGCTCTTGAATGCAAAAAAGTGTTAATCATTTCTTCTCGTGTAAACATGACAAGAGAGTCACGTAAGAGCAATAATCATGACAATAAAATGATGGTAGGCATCACTGAAAATAAATTTACCCTAATTTTATTCAGAATAATGCATTTAAAAGTGATAGAATACAACTTGGATATATTTGGCCTTGAATATTAGGCATGACCTTCCAAAACTTAACATGTTTGCCAAAGGTAGAAAATTACCCTGAAACATACAAAAACTACCCCCAAACGATATTTTGTTTCTTTTACAGATCTTTACACAATTTTTCGTCAGTAAAGTTCTAGGGTTACTTTAAAAATATAACTCAAATATCTTATAGTTTTTGCTTTAATGAATAAAACACCATTCGAGTTTCAGTTTGGACCTTTCAAGCGCTCTCGTTAAAAAAATGATAAAAAAACGTAAAATGTGCTATCCATTTTTTATGCATTTGTAAGAATCTTTTTAGTACAATTAGAAAGCTTGTTAATGTGACTCCCAATTGAAACGTACAGCAACTTGTAACTAATTATTGTTTTCAATAAACAATTCTCACTTCAAAAAAACGAATGTTTTTTGTGAAACCTCTTCGAGAAGTGCTTTTTAAATTTTCAGAATTTTGTATAAAATGAATCTTCTCAGTTGAAAATTCATCCTTTTGTTCAAAAGTGCAACCGCTTTGTTGTGAATTAATCTGTTTTTGTTGAGGAATCCACCATTTTATTTGAAGAATCGTCTTTTCTGTTGAAATTTTGAATTGTTTGTTGAAAATTCACTTTATATTTTTGGGTTGACAATTAAACTGTTTTGTGGATAAATAATCTTTTTAGGTTGAAAATTTGACTACTCTGTTAAAAATTAATTTTAAAAGATTACCTTGCCCGATAAAAATTGAACCTTTTGTTAATTTTTTTTCATTTTTCTTCTGATAAAAATTATTATTTCTATTTGAAAATTTAACTATTCATATATTATTCAGAAATTTATCATTTATAAGTTGAATATTCCACTATTCAGTTGAAAATTTACGTATTTTGTTAAAAATTCGTCATTTTGGTTAGAACACTAACCTTTTCTGTTGAAAATTTGTGTTCTCGGTTGAGAATTCAACTATTTGTTCAGAAATTTGTCTTCTTGATACAAATTATGAGGTTGAAAACTCGTTCATCCTCTGTTAAATAAAGTCCAACAATTCCATTTTTGGTTGAAAAAATACCTTGTTTAGTTGAAAATTCCACTATTTGATTTGAAATTTAATTTTCTTTATTGAAAATTCATCCATTTTTATTGAAAATCCTCTTTCTCTGGAATATCAGAAATTTGGTTGAAAATTCCACTATTCCGTAGATAATTAATCTTTTCGGCTTGGAAATACAATTTTGTTGAAAATAGATGTATTACTACTTGTTTGAAAATTAATTTCTTTAAATTCACTTCTTTGGTTGGAAGCTAAATTTTTTTTCGAATTCATGTTTGTTTAATTTGTTTTTTGTGTGTCGTACATTGATTTTTCAATCTGGAAATTCAACTCTTACATTTTTAGTTTGGAATGTATCCTTTGTAAGTTGAATATTCAACAATCGTATAGGAAAGTAATGTATGTTGTTGATAACTCGTTCTTTTGGTTAGAAATTAATTCTTGTTTGTTGAAAATTAATATTCTTGGTTGAGGATTCCACTATTTTGTTGAAAATTCATCACTGTTGGCTGAAAGCAACTCTATGAAAATTTCGTTTATTGTCTAATTGAATTTTTCAGGCTGAACATTCTACGATTTCATTTTTGGTTGAAAAATTATTTATTTTAGTTGAAAATTCATCTACTTGGTTACGGATTCTACTATTTTGTTAAAAATTAGTTATTATGTTGTTATTGTTGTTATGTTGTCATGTTAGTTGTTCGAGTAGTTAGAGTAGTTAGAGTATGTTAGTTGTTATGTTGTTATTATAATTATGTTGTTGAATATTGAATCTCTTTTGATTGAAAATTCAACTATTTTATTGAATAAGCAACATATTTTGACTGAAAATCCTAAATATATGCAGTACATAATTTTTTCCTATTAAATTCAATATGTTATTTACATTAATTTTATGTATTTGCAAGAATTAATTTCCTATTATTTCTCTATTTTCGTGAAAAATCACCCTCTCGTTATTCTATTTCCTCTGTTTTGAGAGAATTATTTTACTTTTTTTGTCAACGAGGGGGTCGTATGGGTAAAAAATAGCTCAAAATTGGTAACGTAGTTTATTGTTGGCTGCTTAAATAAAGGCTTTCTATAATTTTAAGTTGTGAAACTGACTTATTTGAAAATCGTAGTATCTTAGGAGTTGCTTCAACAATAAAAAAGTAAGAAAATATGACTTTCATTTGTCATTTTTACAAGAAAAAGATAAACACTTTTTAAACTTTGAAGGCCTTGGACCACAGGTTGAACAATTTTTTCCAATTCTTGAAAAATTGCTCAATTATTTGACACAAAATGAAGGGCAATTTAAGGGTGAGACAACGACAAAAAAATTGTGTACATATAACAAATGCATGAATACATCTCTCTCTCATGCCTGTGGAGCGTACCCGAAGTTCCCCTTCTTAGTTTATAGGCATATAATGCTATTAAATATCTTATGACGTCAGAAATTTCTGACATCATAGGTATATAATAGCCAGGACATATGTGAGCTGACATGTTATAGTCATTATACATCAATGACGCAATCATTTTTGGCGACATAAATGTACAATGTACATGGCTATTACATACCTACGACCATGAAAAGCGGCACCATGACGGCTTCATAGGTATGAAAAACTCGATCATATTCATGCATTTTTTATATATAATATCGAGTAAATCACAAGATAAAGGGCTTTAATTGACTTGCATTTGCGTATATTTTCCGTAGGAGTCTTAGGTGAACAAGCGCGAGCCGCAGGCGAAAGTACACCTTCTTGCTCGCCTACGACTCCTACTGAAAACATACACTCGTCTATAAATTCTCTCTTCTTCCCCTTCTTGCATTACATACTATTATATTTTTGGTTCACTCTTTTGTTTATTTATTTACATTATTGACATAAAAATCTTTCTCCCGATCTTTCAGTTTGCTACAGCGTAGATGTGCGTCCCTCACCTGAGTCTGGAGCTCCTGGTAGAATTCCGGATATTTTAATACCAGGTGTGAAATTGAAAGAACGTGACAATGTTTTCTACTTAGACCATAATAACCACTTGAATCGACTTCTGGGTAGAGTGAATTTCTTAAGAAGGGGTAATTTCATCATTGGATGGGGCTTCGATACTATTGATCCCGAGCCTATTCGTCTCATGCGTAATAGTGGTCGCCAAGCGTTTATTATAGGAAATGGAAACAGGATAACAATTACAGATGATGACTTGGACCGCTATGGTATAAGAGGAAATATGCCACTACCACCAGGTCGTCTATTTCGTCGACCCAGAAGCATCACCGAAAAATTTTAAGACTAATGTCAAATTTTGTTAATTGTCATTCGAAGACGGATCAAAAGATTAGCAGTGATTGAGCAGTCGAGCTTTTATCATCTCCATCTAAATCCCGATGAAAAATTGTATTTTTCATTCAGGAAAATATACGATTGAACTAAATAAATGTATAAAAAATATGTGTTATTATTTTTGGCCCTATCTATTTAACTAGAATTTTATTGCAGCATGCTGTTTCACATCGTTCGAAGGGACATGAAAGTACATGCTGAGAAAGAAAGAGGACGATCCAATTGAAAAAAGGAGAAACACAAGGAGAAAAAGAAGAATATACTTCTTCCAAATGATAAATTATTACAGATACTTCAACTAAATACCTCTGATTTGAATCACTTCTTTATCTTCATTAGAATAAACGATAATACAGTTGTATATTTATGTACAAAAAATGGACAATTTGTTGTATGCTGCAAATTTTTTAACAGCAATTTGTTTAGAAATCTTTGAAGTAACACCGTACATTTTTTGAGATTTTTCCTATCATTTTTTCCATGAAAAACTATGTTTCAGAGTTCACTATCCATAATAGTTGTCAATTGTTCTTATTTTTAACAGAGTTTTGAGTCTCTAAGTTATAGAATTTTGTTTTGCTTCTCATCAAGAAAGTTTAGAAGAGTCGCAGTATCAGAATCAGGTTCGAATGAATCTTGAAAATTCCCTATCGCAGCAAACACTAAATCTACCGCATCACCAAGAAAGATACTTTTAATCAACGTGACTGTTCACGAACTAAACCACCCTCATACAGTCCTTTGCAAAATCCTCAAGGAAATGTACCCAATATAAGCCCATAGTCTATAACATCGGCTGCGATGTTCATTCTGTTGGCGTTTTCTACATTGAGGACTATCACACATTCATTACTAGTCTTTAAAAGTAAGGCTTCGCATATTATCTGCACAATAATTTCAAGGTCCCTCCTATCAAAGTTGTTATAGCAACATCCTCCATTTCTCACTTCAAAGACTCAGTTTACGATGGAACCAAGGATAAAGGATTCACGATTACCACATGGCCGTATGCGTAAAAGGCAAACTAAAAAAGACATGCTCATAATTCTCATAACGGTCCCTAATATATAACAGGAAAAAGATCTACTTTGCTCCAGTTACTCGCCTTAATAAAAAGCCCTACACGAAATCCAAAGAAACCTGTCAATTTTTCACATGCCAAAGATTCCATGATGTCTCCGACATACGCCACTTTACGCTGTCTGAAAAAGTGGAGGCACTCATGAGAGCTCTCATTACAAACAAAGTCGTCAAATTCACGTCACTTGCGCTCATTGTGCCGAAGACCACCCACCTAACTGAAAATACTGCCCAGTGTTGAAAAAAGCTTCTAGAAAGCTAACTAAGATCCATAATTAATAGCCTGCGCATAAATTCAAGGACACTGCTTCCAGGATACCCCCTTCACCCATGATTATGCCAAACCAAATACTCCCTCACAAACACGCAGCCCCCGCAAGGCCCCCGACCGTACAAAAGGAAGTGCTCTACAGCACTAAAAAAATCCTCAAAATGCGCGATTCATACCCACAACGAACAGAAAGCTAAACAAAAGACTAGCATTCGAGCTGTCGATCCTACCTCCATCACTCCAGCCCCTAAAAGCGGCAGCTCTCAATGATAAAACTCCTAAAATATTTTTTTGGAACACTCAGGGTATCTTAAAAAAATTAATTAGCCACATAGTTTTACAAGAATCATGTCACTATTTGCTTACTCAATGAAACTATACTACGTGGATCCTTATAAGTTAATCTAGTTCGCGGTTACAAATATACGGAAACAACACTAATAGAGGTATTGTGATTGAAATCCAAGAAAACATTGGCCACCACGAATGAATAATTCCTGAACTAGAAGCCCACAAATATATTGCCATACAAATAGAAATACAAGAAAAATTATGTGCCGTCTCGCTCTACAAGAATAACTTTCCTAAATTTATAAAAAATTGATTACAAAAAAATAGTTCAACTTACACCCTCGATAATTCCTATAGGCAACCTAAACGCCAAACGCTTAGTTTGGAATACCAGATTAGCTAGCAAAATTGAAGAACAATTATTTGTATTGATAAATGACAAGTATCTACCTATTTCCGCACCAGACTCGCATACGTTTTTCGCCCACAATATTGAACATAAATTTGAGCTCACTAACTTTGCAATTACCAAAAATAACTTTCATGATCACAAACTTAAGTCTTTTCATTAATTGTAGAAAAGCTCCGGTTGAACCTTGGTATAATTTCGCAACAGCAAACTTGCAAAATTTCACCGTGACCCTAGAAACTCGTTTAAATTTTGAACCCACGCTAACAAACACTACTAAAATTAAGGAATACTACTTTTAACAAATAGGATTCACCTCTGATCCCCGCGATAGAAGACCTTATCCACACTAGTAATAAACTCAGCCGGACGCACAGAGGAAACTGAAAGCTGTATTCTCAAAAGCAATCTTAACCACTTTGAGAAAAATACAACAATAAAAGTTCAACATCACATATGTAAAAATTGGAATACAGAAGTCGGTAACCTTCAAATTAAAGATAACACTATATGCGCGCATGACTGAAGCCCCAACGAAGCTGCGTACTAATGTTCCCCATTTCCAAAACCTTGATTAAACTTTTGGGCTTTCTTCTGCTGACGAAGAAAATCTTCTATCAGCAAATTATGAACGCAACTTCACCTCACATGCCGAGCCATCTGACCTGAAACACATTACTGAATATGAAAGAATTGTCTTCGAGTATCTCAAAATCCCAAGTACTGATAATTTCAGAAAAATAATCTACAAGGAATCAACCAAACGAATGAAACGTACTAAAAATAACAAAGCACCCTGTGTAGATTCAATTCGGAATTCAGTCCTGAAAAAACTTCCTATCTCGTGTCTCACTCTCTTTGCCATTATCTTTGATGCCTCTATTCAACTAAGCTACTTTTCTAACTCTAGGAAAGTAGCTCACATCCAACCAGCGACAGAGTTGTGAGTCTTCTGAATTCTATCAGAAAAATCTTTGATAACGTGATACTTACTCGCATAAAACATCACCTCGATGAGAACAGTATCCTCAAACTGCAACGATTCGGCATATAGGACTGCATTATTTACTTCTTCCTGTTTAATCAAAAAAATCTTAGTCTGCTTAACAAAGCTATTGAAGTCATTGAAGCTTTAGCTAAACTCTGGAGGATAAAAATTCAAATCGCGAAGTCGGAATCATTTCTGTTCTCAGACAGAAAACCTTTCAAGATAGATCCACCAACAATGTTAATCAAATCAATAGAATGGGAAAACTCCGTGAAATACCCCGAAGGTTAACTACGTAAGAGTATCATCTGGAAGCGACATATCCAGGAAACTAAGGTGAAAGTTCTAAAGTCTTTTCGAGCTTGAATCCTTTTATTAACAGACATTCTATTCTAGAACCTGAATACGGAATCCTAATTCACAATAGGTTTGTCCGACCAATCACAACTTACGTCTGTACAGTGTGTCTCAATCAAAAGTAACAAACAGTTCGAAGTCCACACTCTCAGCGCGCTGGTTGCGACGCTGTTAGCATGTGTCCAAATCCAACGGAAAAAATTCAGCGGTCCTGCCTGTTTACTGTCAGATTCCTTCAAAATAGGCTGAAGGCCAATGCAAGCCATGCCCGAAACCGGGCTTCACTCGGGAGTTGAGTGCATATCAAAGAAACAGCCACTGAATTTTATGAGTCTGCATCATTGTCACCTTTTGAATATATTTCCTCTCTAGGAAAATATAATTTTCATTCTCTTCGCAAACACGCGGTCCAAAAAATCTTCCTCATGAACAAAGTGAAATGCGTTTTGCTCCCTGAGAGTGTATAGATCTCGTCGGATCAATCATCATCATGCAGGAGAAACACTCATCAGTTTTGAGCAGTAGAAAGCGACCAGCTCCTTCGACATTCCCGCGGACCAAAAAAGATTAATTTCTACCAAAAGAGATAAATATTCAAACAAAAACACAAATGTTCAACGGAACAGGTAAATTTTGATTATAAAAGATAAATTTTTTATTAAACAGTTGAATTTTCAAACCGAAAATATGAATGTTCAACAACAAAGTTAAGTTTTAAGCAAACAGTTAAATTTTGACACGAAAAAAAAATTAATTTTAGACCACTAACGGAATTGTTAATTCAGTAGTTTAACAAATTGATTATCAACAGAAAAAAAATACTTTTCAACAAAGTAATTACATTTTTTAACGAAGAGATGCAACTTCAACTATTTAAATGAATCTGTGTCAAAGTGGTTAAACCAAGTAGTTGAATTTTAACTCAAGAAGATAATTTCTCTAGCAGAAAGATCAAATTATGATGAAGAACATACATTTTCAATTAAATAGTTGAATTCACAACGAAAGTCGTGCCACTTCGAACCATAAATAGAATAGATTAATTTCCACTGGAAAAAAGTTAATTTTCAAACGATATTTTTCGAAACTGAAATAAAAAATTTAATAGTGTAAGTTTAAACCAAAACCGATCAATTTACAAACAAAGATGAAAGTTTAATTCTCAAACAAAAACGATCCATTTGTGGATAAAACTAGGTTGGTGGAATTTCCGGTTAAGGTAATTGATTTTCAAATGAAAAAAGTGAAATTATAATCTAGGTAGTTAAATCTTTAACAAAATAATACATATTTTAACCAAAAGATATAAATTTGGAACGAAAAATATAATAGTAGAATTTTCAACTGAAAAGAATTAATTTTTTTAGCAAAAAAAACTTGGGATCTTCTTATTCGGTACTGGTAGTTCAGTTTATAATTGAACGAACAAATGAGAAAAAGGGAAAGTTTCTTGAAAACATGAAAAAAAATGGAAATTCATCAAAAAAGAGTAAAAGAAGGGTATGGAGGAAAGAACTTCATATTCAACTCAATACCTTCGTAACATCGATATAATATTAATACCTATAGACTTACAATATATGCACAATGTGGAGAACCATAAATGGCATTTTTATTACATTCCATTACGTTATCAGTTTTATTATCAGCTTCACGTTTCGCAAAGTTCGGAATGTCGATACGGGGTAGACCATCGTGCAGATTAATTACTTACTTTATCATCTTAACTTTAAGTACTGTAATATTAACAGGTAAGAAAGTTTTCACATGATAGCTTTTCAGTCACTATAATAATCCCTGAATTCCGATTGAGCCTGAATATTCACTCCCCAATTAAAAAATTTAAAAAAATGTTTCAACAAGTGTATTTTTGGAAAAAAGTACTGCGTTAGATTTTATTCAGCATAGGAGCTGGTATGAAAAGAAACTTACGATTCTTTTAGTTCGAATTCTTCTTTATTGAACTATTAAGCTTCGTGGCTAAAAATTAATAAATCAAATAGTGATGAATTTGGTTGATCAATATCTCAGTTAAACTTCTCATGGCTAAAATGAAGGTTGTACTGATTAAAACAGTGAGCATTCTAAACCTTGAACTATCTACTGTTACTCTTCTGGAAAGTATTGTTCCATTTGTTATCAGTCTTTCCAATTAATTGATGTGCTTATTTTCTGTTGGAGAGATGCTTTGATTGTTCTTGACCGGCTGCAGAAAAAACCAGTTACATACGTTGCCAGTTTTTGTTGTTAATGGAGTCTTCACAGTTCTCAATAAATTGCCTTCTGCTTTTTGAAATCACGTATCATCTAAGCAAACCCCTGCTGATTTCACCTCGCACCTTCATCGCATGATTTGAAAACCTTCTTGCTTACGTTAGAAGGTACCAAATAGCTTCCCTGTACTTCAGGGGTTTGGCCTAACCACAACGCAGAAAACCCCAATCCAGAGCAGGATAATCCAATCTCTGTTTACACAGCTAGAATGATCAAAGAAAGCGATTAGCAATCTAGGTTCATCACCTGAGAATCATCTTGGGCTCATTTTCTTCGCATCACTGCTTACGTTTTGCGTGCAGACAAGATTTTCAAAGAAGAAGTTGTATTCTCTTGTCCTTCGTCCGCTGATGAAATAATTGAATCCTCTTTATTATGGGTACGCTATGTTTAGGAGCAGATTTTCAGTCGAGTGATCGATTCGTTACGGATAAGTAAAAAACTGAAGACTACCTGTCCTTTTAATCCGTTCGTTGATCGTAATGACATTGTTCATATTAGTGGCTGGTTAAATCAATCAAAATTATCAGCCTATGAGGACTCCCTAATATTCTACCTCGACACAAAATATCTAGTCTTACACTATAATAATTTCATCGCAATTCGTTACACGCCGGGATTCAGCTAGTTTTTTATATATCTCGTAACCAATATTGGATTATTGGCGCTGAAAGTGAGATTAGGACAATTAAGCATCGTGGCATCATATGCACACGCGATAAATAAGATGGAGTAACTCAACGTATATGTGATCTTGCAACTCCCAAGAGACACTTTTACGTTCATTTTCCCACACTGGAATTGATTATGCGGCTCCATATCTTAGTTATTCCAGCTCAGGTCATGGAATTTGATCACACAAGGCTCGGATATCAATTTTCGTTTGTTTCGCTACTAAAGCCATTTATTGAAATTGGCGGCAGGAGTTGAGGGCTATTGTCCAATGCTACGCCTACTGTTGGAAAGTTTGAAACGCTGTTGTTTCAAATTGAGAGTTGTTCAAATTTTCGCTCCCTTGTGCCTTCCAATAATAATCCTGGAAGCTACGTGGCGCTCACCTCTAGACATTTTTAAGTCGACCAGCTTCAAAATTGTACGGTTTCTGCTGTTGATGTCCGCGGAAACATCTTGTCTCGATGGCATTTTTATCTGCAAATTTTTGAACATTTTTGGGGTTTGCGGTCACAAGATTATCTTCAATCTTTGCAACAGCGAGCCGAGTGGTTCTCACGTCGCACTAATCTTAACGCTGGTGATCTTGTACTTTCAAAGAATTCCCGTCTTCTCCCTGCTGAGTGGGAGTTGGCTCGTGTTAATAAGTTTATTCCAGGTCGAGATGGGGCAGTTCGAGTTGTCGATGTACAAACTGCATGTTCTGAGCTTCTTGTAAGGTATCATAGTTTAATTAAGTACTGCCAAATTATTTTTTCTTTTATTATGTGGCCGGTATGTGAATTTTTGTTCTATTGGACTTTGAATTTAAATAAATTTCTTATCTCTCTTTGGTTGGTCAAACCTCCAGAATCACTACAAACATAATATAGAACAAAAAAACAATTTTGCAAATACTAAACCTGAGGGTTGTAGCTCAAATTATTTTGATTCGTTATCGTGAACCGTACAAATTAAATTCGGTGCAGGAGAACAGAAACTGTGGAATGGATTTACATTAGTCAGTTTCGAAACAATCTCAAGACATGTCTCTCCTTCAGCGAAACTACATGCTTCAATGAATTTCTGATTACAATAATAAGGCAAGAATAAGAGGCACGATTTTTTGAACTCAATGGTA
>CAKNXH010001226.1:186339-219062 GCA_932178445.1 Andricus quercusramuli
AATAATAAGGCAAGAATAAGAGGCACGATTTTTTGAACTCAATGGTATATATTTCACATTGAAAAATGTAATTGTTCATCTGGAGTTCGATTAGAATCTTAAACGCGGATAATTGACTTCTCTACATTACTATTACATTGAGAAACATAATAAATTTAGTTTTTTTTTTGTAATTCACAATTACTTATAATGTTCGGTCTCGCCTTTGAATCCAAAATGAAATTATATACTTGAGCCTCAGGCTCTTCTGCTCTCATCGACCAGGCGACTTCGTTGTCGTGGCCCCCGGGGTGGTGGCAAATTTGCTGTTAATATCACATTTCTTCACTTGATTAGCCTCAATTGGCCGCTGTTGCTTTTCATGTAAGTCAAATAAAATAATATAGGCCTCGTCATCACACATTGCACGAATAGGCTGATAAGTAGCTGTATTGCAGGCCCATCCATTGAGGAGATTATCCTTTTTGTAGAATCTGAAGATATCTTCGAGTTGGCGTAAGTGAATATTTCGGTCCCAGTAGAAAATACCATTATAATTTTCTACTCTTGATTGTATGATCATTTAGTAGGGCAATTTGGAACAGGATTTGACCAGACTAGATAGAATTCCTCTACCGAAGCGAAAATATAAATGAATAAATATAAATATAAAAATATAAGTCAAGTAATAAAACTTGACCTGTAGAAGAACTCGGTAAGATTATTTTTAACGCTGTCTTAAAAAGGATTATTTCAAAAACTGCAATAAGCTCAAAAACTGAGTTTCAACTTTCAATTGATGTTTTTTTTTGAAAGCAATAAATGCATAAAAAATTATTGGAACCGCTATTCAAGACAACTATTAGGGTTAAAAGGACAATTAAAAATTATTGCTTTTTTATAATAGTTGAAAAATAATTGAAATTTTAGCAATTTTCAAATGCAATGCAATATTAGCCGGAAAAAGTGTCATATTTTATATTTGCTTCCACATAGAGCAAACACTGTAACGATGAAAATTTTCGATCTTCATTTTTTGGCATATCTTGAAATAAATCGACTTCAGAAGTGCGAAAATGAGGTTTTTAAAAATGTCCGTGTGTATGTGTATACACACTCGCAAACCGGTTGAGTTAGGGTCATGCCGTTCTGAGGGATTGTAGTTTTAAATCATGGCTCATCACCGATTGGTTCAAGACGCGGATCAAATTAGAAAACATTTGTTTTCGTTTTTATATATTTCTGAAAAATCTATTTACATGCTTATTTCTTTGTGATTTCGATTATATTTTTAAAAAATCGCATACGTAGAGTTGAACAAAATTCATCCTATAAAAAAAGCGTTGCTATTGATTCACTAAATATAGTAAGAATATCAAATAAGGATTACAAAAATTTGATATTTTTAGGAATTTTTATCACAATATTGGCAGTTCGACCATGCTCTGTGAAGCAAAATTTTTCAAACACAGGGTCTTTCTAGGTAATATAATTTGATAAATCGTTTATAGCTATCTCCATAAAAAAATTTCCCTATTAACATTTTTTGAATTTTTCGTTTTGGAATAAAAATTATTTTGAATATTAGAATTATGTCAACATAACGAGTACCATTTTTCTTACAAGAGGATTCTATTGATACATTTAAAAACATGTATGACCTAAGGAAGTTATGATATGTAGAGATTTATAAATTTTCCTAACGATTGTTAGGAAAAAACTTTCCTAATTTTCGGAATAAAGCGATATTTCAAGTACCAAATGTATTCGCTATAATCAGAAAATTCAATTAATGTATTAACTCGGCCTGTGTGGCTAAATGGAACTATGATATATGACGATTTTTCAATTTGTTTGAAGTTTATAAGAGAACAAATTCTGAATTTTCAAAATACACTAGTGTTTCATGAAATTAGTTTATAGACCTATACAAAAACCTTCTATGGTCTATGCTTAATAAAATCATGTCGAATAGAAATCTCTAACTCTTGAAAAAAATAAATAATATTCAATGGCCTATAGACGTTGAAAACTAAAATAAGAAATTTTTTGAATTTTTTCATTTCAACTCTAGTAGATGTTCTGAATAATGGCCATGATAGTTGTTGGTTCATTTGTTGCTACAGATAAAAAATTCCTCCAAAGAAGATGATCATTCTTAGATTTTTTTTCAGTTTTTAATTCGAAAATCTTAAAACAGCAGTTAGAATTATTCTATCGAGTTCTGCGGGTCAAACTTCGTTATTCGTCATACATTTCGAAACAATGGAAAAGCATTTAGATTTTTCAAGAAGAGCGTTTTTTGGATCACCCTAATATATATTTATCTACTCCAATCATCAAGTTTTATACCAGAAAGGCAATAATTTGCTTATTGGTAATAAAAATGAGGTTACAACATAAAAGCATCAATATTTTCGATTTCAAATATTAAGTTTGTACATCCTCTTCTCACTAATATGATATTTAGGCTTTACTTTTATATTCCAGAAACTTAATTGAGTATTAAGACATATTTAATGCCTTCTAAAGATGAAAAATACGGGTAGTGATACGGAATCCACAAGTTATACTCTGAATAATAATATTTTGAATATTTTAGAAGATACTTGTTTTGAATGATTCCGAAATTATCTTTGCAATATCTTCTTACATTTGTGCCCTGTTTAACAGCAAACATTTTCCTGCAAATTTGTTGTTGTTTTATATGTTACTATGTCAACAATTTTATATTTTCTGCATTACGTCTAAGGATGATACGTGTGGAGAGAAACGATAAAACCAAGATGTTACAAGGTTTTAGTTTTACAGCTGTTATTGAAACTTCTATTGATCGTTGGAATATATATTTTCCTTCCAGTTTTTATTACTTTTAAGATTTTAAGTTGGCATTTAAAAAAAGTTGCATCTGGCAACAATATTTTAGTGATATCTGAAAATGTACCTGTTTCCTGATTCTTCTATTGCTGCATGTATTTGCAAATCACTTTTCTGTGTGAATTTATTCATAGAAATGTTATTTATTAATAATTTCCATTGACGTAAATTTGATTGCAAACATAAGGTTTATCAAACTTTCTATCTGAACTCAAAATGTTGACAGATCTTCATACTTCAAAATAAGAAGGAAAACAAATAAAATAATATCCCATTCGTGCTGAATCTGATTTTTATTTAACCTTTCACAATTTTTCCATGAAAAATCAAATTTTATATTTCCATCAAAGCAAGGAATATTTAGATTTGTCAAATCTTATTTTCCTCAGATATTTGTTTTTTAATAATCTGTTTTCCGTTCATTTGAGGCATAAAAATAGTATGAATGCACAAAATATATTCACAACCTAGAAAATCGTAAATGGCATGTTTGCTTCGTATCCTTTCTGAAAAGTTCAGTTCTTAATCAACTCTATAACTGATGACAAATAAAAGAAATTTTTTTTTGAATTAAACATCTAAATATCCAAGTGGATGGTCTTCTCTACTTAAAACTATATTTTCATTTCTCTCTTATCTCTGTTGGTCTTCAAGAGCCCATAATATATGTGTCTAATTATTGAGGAAATAACTTGGAATGAATTTATTAAGCTTTGTTTTGATGACTTCGGAAAAACCGTAATGTCAAAGAATGGTAAACATAATGAAATAATTTGTTTTGCTCTTTTATCGTAGAATGAAAATGCATGTTTTTATTCATCGCTAGAGACATACGATGCGTTGAAAAACCTATTGTTTTTAACCTATTTTTTCTAAAATCTAACAAATTTCCAAATCAACAGTTTCTTGAAATTAAAGGTGCATCTCTTTTCTAAGAGTTACGGTAATGTTTTTCGTATATTGAAAGCCGTATGCGGTTCTTATATTAAGAAAAATAAAGCGAAAGCTACATTGATTGCCACTTTTTATTTCATTTTTTGTTCGTAATGTTCCAATAAATAGAAAGAAAGCACTGTTCGATATAAATTTTTAGTTTATTTTCTTCCTTGAAGGAAAAAGATTGTAAAATGTACAGTTTTCTGTCATTAATATTAGGACTCTTCTTCAAGAGTCACAGTGAATAATTTACCTCGCGCTACGCGCTCGGTCTTTATATTTCCCACACATTTGTGCACATACCTTTTGAAATTAAAGGTCAAAGCGTCAACAACTGTTATCTCATGACTGGGAATTCTCTTTTGTTAAAGCTCCTTCTGCTTCCACGACCACATTCTTATCACGTATCTCGGGCTTCGCACTCGATTTTGTCCAAAATGTGAGCTTTTCTACATTATGTTTAACACTATTATATCTAATGTACATTATATTTATTTCTGTACCTCGATCTATTTACATATTGCAAAATAATGTACACATTTTATTTTTCATCATGACTTTAACATTTTCTCCTAAATTTGCACTAATTTTTATTCTCAGCTGCCGTGAAAATGCACCCGGTTTGAGCGCGCAAATCAAAAACTGCGATTCGAACCCCTCATAAACTGCAATCATAAAGTGAAACTAAACATGTTTTTTTCAATTTCACTATGAAGAGTATTCTCAAAGTACCTACGGCACCTACGATTGCGTTTAAAAAATAAAAACATGTGAAAACTAGTAAAAAATTTTGATTCAAATTTTTTAATCTATCAGAAAAAAAAAATTTTCTACTTTTTGAAAGTTTTCAAAAATTTCAAAAGTATATAACTTTTCTAATTTATATCGAAATGAAAAATTTCATTGATATAATTTTTAAGTCTTCTGCCATCTGTAAGAAACCTTCACAACAATTTCTGAAACCTAAAATTTTTTTTTTTAATTTTGAAAATTGAAATTCAAGAATTCTGAATCAGACTAAAATGAAATTCAAAATCTCATTTAACGTTCAATAATCAAGTCAATATATAGAATTCCTGAAAATAAAACAAGAATTCAACGATAAGATTTGGACAACCACCACAACATGCTCCTATTGCAATTCCTAAGAAACAAAATAAAAAAATTTGTTTCTTTGGACAAAAATAAAAAAGAGGAAAGGAAAATGAGAAGGCAACCAGCTAAATTCCCTTCACAGAACCCTTATCAAGACAAGAATTTTTATTTCCTCTTTTTTATTTTTGTGCAAAGAAACAAATTTTTTTATTTTGTTTTTTAGGAATTGCAATAGGAGCATGTTATGGTGGTTGTCCAAATTTTATCGTTGAATTATTGTTTTATTTTTAGGAATTCTATATATTAATTTTGAAAATGCTCTGAAATTTTTTATTTTGGTTGGAAATATCTAGTTGAAGATCTTAACCTTCATTTTAGGACCTTTAACAAGTTTATCAAAGGCTGACTGGATTGGACAAATCCTTCAAAAGTTAGCGTGGCTTCAACATTCGTTAAAAACCAGAGATCGAAAATTTGGACAATTACATTACACTCTCATGAACGAGAATGTCAAGATTGAAAAAGAAGTAAGTGCAATATAAGTAAAAGAATCAGAATTGAAGTTTGTTCTTAACGTTTATAAGCTGAAGTCTACAGACAATTTATAACAATTCACAGTAAGGTGGCTGCTTATCTCGACAGATTTGATAGATTCAAAAAACTAGGACAGTCAAATTGAGATACTTTAAATTTTATATAAAATAATGGAAGCAGAAGACGGAAAACCCGTCAATTGATGGAAATCACTTGAGCTGGCCTTTCCTGAAATTTGAATGCTTACTTGATGTGAAAAAATTAATAATTTTAAGATCTTTTCCACCCTAGTTTCTTCTTCCTAAATGACATTATACATATCTCATTTCACCTGATGTATTGGATATCACTTTTTATAGTGTTCATATTGTTGTTTTTTGTCAAATTCCAGCAGAGACTGCTCATCATGAAAGTACTTTACATTAAGAAGGGTCGATCGTGGATAGGAATTTGAACTTCGGGAAATCTAGAATTTTTTGTGTGCAACAAGCCTGTTGTTGATGATTGAACTGTCAAAATAAGTGAAAATTTCACTTCCTCAGCTTGGACATATTTTTTTTTTTAGGCAAGGTGAGATCTGATCATACACTTAATCATTAACTGATCAGATAAAAATTGTATGATCGGAGAGTTTCTAAATCAGAAATAATTATACATTTCGCTAAAAAAAACTTTTTGTCATCATAGGCAGAAATAAACAATTAAATTTTTCAAAAAGATGAAAACATCTTCAGATTATTTACATAAAACTTCATTCTTCTAACTTTTTTATTGTGTAAACTGTGAAAATCCAAATTCCAACTTGAATTCGATTTTTAAAATATCAAGAGTAGGTAACTCGATTATGAAAAATAGGCTATAAAAAAAGTCAAGTAGGAATTAAAGTAGAAAATAGGCACTTTTGTAGACATTTTTTAGGCAACAGTTTTACTTTTTGATTCCATTTTATATCTGACTTTATTTTCAAGAAAAATGGGAAAATTCGATTTCTTCAATTAAAACCAGATTTTTTCGGAAGCAGTTCAGGCAGAGATTTTGTTTTCATCAGAATTGCATTTCGGTCATTTTTTACGTATAG
This sequence comes from Andricus quercusramuli, assembly GCA_932178445.1. Lineage (NCBI taxonomy): Eukaryota > Metazoa > Arthropoda > Insecta > Hymenoptera > Cynipidae > Andricus > Andricus quercusramuli. The sequence goes on from CAKNXH010001226.1 coordinate 192,839, forward strand.
TAGTAAAAACAGTGGAATTTTCCTGGTGTATTCGCTTTAAGATAGATGTCAACAAAAATTGTAGATATAAACCTGAAGAATCGTGTTTACTTCACACATGTTCCGTGTACGATAAGAGCTTGCTCGAAAAAACAAAACATCTTTTGGCGCTATGACTCATCAAAAAAATGTTTGAATGTCTCATTGAACAATAAAATTCAAGTTCAAAAGATGAGAGTCGTAGCTCGCTGTATTTTAGGAGAACAAGGATTTCCAATTTGATATATATTATAATATTAGGTATTTAAAAATAATAGAATTAGCAAGAATTGCTGAAACGAAGACCGGGAATTAGAAAATATCTGTAAAAATAGGAACGATACAATATTTTCATGATCTAAGACCATTCGTCTGAGATATTTGTGTTTCCTCAATCTGTCTTTCCACTTAAAATTTATCAAAATGGAACATATTCAAGATAAATATATGTGCAATGTAGCGAATCATTTAACATTCTAAAAACTCATAACCTTGGCAGCATAAATATCAATTTATCGATTTGTAATTTTAATTATAAAGATATAATTTGAAATGTTTCTAAAGAATCTAAAAGTGCTAACAAAATTTGGTGTGCAGAATTCCATATGGGTGCTAATCCCAGACGTGAATTTTCCTATGTTCATAACGGGAAGAAATTGTAATTTTTGAGACAAGAGTCCTGTGCAAAATTGTTTCAGCTTAGGAGCTTCTGTAATGAAAAACATACAAACTTTTTACTTAGAATTATCCACACTCAAATTAATTTTTGATAAAATTTATCATTGTTTATAGCAATTTTTTCTTGGATTAGTCTGAGAAAGTCGCGGTTTTTTAAGAATTTTTCCATTTGCTTTCAAATTTTCGGTGAGGGCGTGGCAATTAATATTGATAACTGACAAAAATAATGTTTTAGAAAAAATATTATTATTTATATCAATCTTCTCATGGAATAATGCTAAAAAGGCGGGTTTTTATTAATTTTTTTATCATTACTTTCATTAATGTTTTCTTTAATCAATGCTAGATAGTTGCGGTTCTTTTTCTGAAATTCTAAACATTTTTGTCCACTTTTTACTTAATTGCTAATTTTTCAAAAATGTTGACTCAAACAAAGAGGCTCTCAGTCACTACTACAAGGAAAAGTAACATTCAAAATAATTTATACAGAACACTTGAAGAACATTTAAAATATCTGGTTCTTTTTCCAAAAAATGTATCCGCAACTTTTCGACATCACTATATTCAAAGATAGTCATAAACAATAATACGTGTCTGAGACAATGATATTTGGTAAATTGTTTCAATTCATACTTTACTTTTAGTTCAAAATTGGATAAAAAAATGAAAATTTCAGAAAAACTGCAGCTATCTAGTATTATTCAAATATAATAGTATTAAAAATAATAATAAATGTTTCGAACAATTATCATGATTAACTTGCAATAGTTATTACTTCATTGCATAAAAAGTGGACAAAAGTTAAGAATTTGAGAATTCAACATAGCTGTAAGAGGAGATAGGCATGGAAAATGATATTTTTTCCAAACAGTTATTTTTTTTTAATTTAAGTAATTATCACCTTCATCCAAGTAAGAACTGGACAAAGAGTTATTCATTGAAGAAGAAATCACAGCTTTTTAGCATTATTCAAGGAGAATATTATCAGGAATAATAATAAATTGTTCAAAAAAAAATCATCTCTGTTAACCTGGATGAATTAGTATCTCGCTCTGCTTGAAGAGTAAGCAGGAAGTGTGAAACTTTTTAGCATTATCCTAAGAGAATAGTGTTACAATAATACGTTGATTCAACAATTACTCTGGTTAGTTTTGTTTGATTATGTCTTGCTCTTCCTAGAAAGTTTAATGCAGGCTATTCTAAGAAAAAAATTGTCATAAACAATTATAAATTATTTAAAACATTCATTTGAAAATCTAATTACTAGTGGAAAGTACCAATTTATGGTTTTTTTGGGTCCCTATAAAAAAGATTTATATAGCTGAAATTCAAAAAGTAAGTTTTGATTCCCATTCATATCCATTCATATGAATGAAAATTAAAAAACAAATCAATTTCGACCACCCTATTACACATCTGTGTAAAACTTTCTGACCTGGCATTGTTAATTTTTTATAGAAAATATTTATTATATTATTTTATAATACATGTGTAACGATTAAAATTATATTTAATGAAACAGTTTACTATAAAAAGTGCGATTTTGTAAGTACTATCAAAATTAACAATTTTTTTCTGCAATTCCGTTTCGTATCTCGCGTCGATTGGCTCAAAATCGAATTGACGATTTGTAATAGCTGTTCCGATGTTAAAAAAAACATGAGTTCTGTTTAAAAGACATAAAGAGCGATTTCTTAGGTCTTCTTCAAGGCAACAATTTATTTTTTCATTTTTTTTAACGTCCGTAATGGCTAGTTAACGAACATGTTGTTTTTGTGATGCCTCAAAGAAGTATGACAAAACTCCATCTAATCAGTTCAGACATACACCTAATTAGGAACGTTTTTATCGCATGGGTTTCCCAAGAAACATTTCCTAGAGTACAACTGCATACTCGAATAAAATTCTAGTTGAATCAATGAGGCGAGAAATAAAAACATATATTCCAATAAATTTGTTTGACTGAATGGTATATTTTCCTTCTTGCAAAATATAATCTTTCGTCTGAAGTTAGATTAAAATCTTAACAGCTGGTAATTGCTTATTAGATGTCACTATTACATTTTAAAAAACACACATTTGCTTTTTGGATTTATTTTGAATCAATTGTGACGTGTTTATCTGTATTTAAATCATAAACGATTTTGCGCCGATCAGCTGGACCGCTCCGGTTTAAAATTTGAAGTTAGGCCATATTGCCTTACTTCACTTAAAGCAACTGGTACGCGCTCCCGGTCGTAATATTTATATACAAACATACTGCCATCTCTGTTACACATCGCACGGATAGCAGAATCAACACTCAAACCTTCGGGAGGGAAGGCCCATCCAACGATGAGATCAGCCCTTTTGTAGAATACATATTTTCCTCTCATTTGGCGGAAGTGAGCACCTTCCCAGTAGAAAATACCATTCTCCTCGGTAACATTAGATTCTAAGGTCGTTGCAAGAGGCAATCTAGTCCATGCTGCTGCGGACATCCTGGACAGCAACGCTCCACCGGAGCAAACTGAAACACCGGGAAAATATATATAATGTAAATCATATTAGGGAGTCCAAAAAAGGCTTTACTTGGATCGTGAGAACGCTTTTTCATTTTCTGCAAAATATAAGTCAAATAATGACATTTGAGTCCCCGAAGAACGCAATCATGTCGATACATGTCGGAAGATAATCTTCATCTTTTCAGGATTTTTTTAATTCGTAGCAACAAATAAATTACAAATTATTCTCTTTACTCAGTAATTTTATTAGAGTTATGCAAATTTTTAATTTTAGTTCGAGATTGCATAATATTGATATCAGCCCGTTCCAAATCGTCATTTCTTTATATTTTCACAAAAAATTGACACTTGTCGCCCACACTCAGAATTTTTGAAATAAAATCACTTTTTAAAATAAAATCATATTAGGGAGTCCAGAAAAAGGCTTTACTTGGGATGTGGAAACGCTTTCTTTGAAACAAACAATGTTTTTATTTAAAACCATATAACTTTTTATTTTATTAAGATATTCATCATTTTCTTTCTGATTTTGATATCGCTTACTTTCTTCTTTCGAAATTCACCGAAAATTCTTCAAAAAAGTTTAAAATTCACAACAGAGCTTTTTTCATGAAAATGTTAAAAGTCGGTTTTCTTAACCCACCCTTATAGTTTTTGTTAATTTTTGATTAAATTTGTACATTTAAAAAGAAGACGTCTTGTGTTTTTTATGTGGGCTAAAATAATATTGTGACCGGGAAATTTTTTTCCATGAAATCGAATTTTTTAATATTTTTCACAAGCAACAATAGATACAAAAACTCTTAAAATGAAAGTTTACACGTTCAAAAAATTGCTATGAAATATACATCTTGCGCCTTTGTGATTAGTTGCATCGTTTATGAGACAAATTCAAAAATTATATTTTAGGGAGAAAAAATTTTCCTAACCCCAAAAATGGATTCGCCTGCATAAAGCTGATAGGATGCCTTTCTTTTATTAGAAAAATTTTTTGAAAATATTAGAAAGGATAAAAAGGGTGGGGTTTTCCAGGATATCTTTTTTATTATTTTCTTTAAACTTTGAAATCAAGAAAAAAAAATTCTGTAAAATCCTCTCCCTCTTATTCTTTCCAATATTTTTGAAAAGTTTGTGTTATTGAAAGAAAGGCATTCCATCCGCTTTCTGCCAGAGAGCAAAACTTATTTTTCATAGAACTTCACCAAACTTGCAAATTCGTGTCTCAATAGTTTAAAAAATGTTAATGGGACAGAGGGTTTAGAGTAATTTTTTTAAAACAAAAGAGTTTGAAGTAATTTAACAGGATTGGCGAATTATAAGGCATTTCAAATGATTTCAAGGGACTTCATCAAAATTTATTGAGATTTGGAGACTTTTCAATATTTTCAGTTAATTATGACGGTTTTGAAAGAATTTTTAAGCTTTTCTAAATATTTGACATATTTTAAGGGGTTTCATGGGATTTCAGATATTATATGATTCCATGGGCTTTCAAAAGATTTGTAGGTATTTTACACAATTTTGAATATTTCAAAGGTTTCGAAATATTTCCAGAGTAGATGACCACAAGAGAAAGTTTGACTAAAATTTCCCAATAAAATAAAAATTTTAACCATCACTGTTTTTGAAAAAATCAATTTTTGATTGAAAAACATAGAATATTCCAGTTTTCATAAAAAAAATTATACAATAAGTATTTTTTGCCGAAGAAAAAAAACATATAAGAGGAAAAGAATCTTCTTCAGACGCTCAAGTTCATCATTGTGTAAAGCAAATAATTTTTACACAATTTTCTAAATAATTGCAATTTTCTATGCAAAATTAGAAGAATGTACAACAGAAATAAATCTTAAACCTAGAAAAAAAGAACTTTGTTAAAAAGTAAGGCATGCAAACCCTTAATGTGCAGAATGATTTTGGAGGCTAATAATCCCTTGTCATTTTAAGATTCTACAAAATTCTTACTTTTCTCAACTTCATTCAGAACAATCAGAGGGAGATATTTTGAAAATGGATACAGACTAAGTTACGTTAAAAATTTCTCGATATGGACTTCCTATTTTTTCGATAGATTTAAGACGTAAGTTTTAATCGGAAATTTTTCTGCTATCCGCGAAAAAAACCACCCATCCTGCCTCCTGGGGGGCTGGGGTAAATTTTTTTAAAGTTGCTTTTCCTCCTCAAAAATAAAAAGTTTTTATTACGGATACACATATTATTGTAGTGCAAATGATAATAAATTTGCACGTCAGTCGAAAGTCATTTTAAGATTGTACAGAATACTTTTTCTTAAGTGGGACAAACAATCAGAAGGCTATGTTTTTGAATTCGAGACAGGCTACGTGACGTTTTCAATTTTACAATACGACCTCTTTATCGCAGCAATAGAGTTGAGAATTTTAAACAATCACGTTATTTTATAAAACTTTCCTATTTTTCACGGTTTCATTTTCATAACATTTTTTTGATCATTACATATAGTCCTAAGTAACTTCATTTATTTTTATCAGGCAATGAGTTCCTTTCTACTATTGCATTAGGAAATATCCCGGCTAATGGAATTAGCAATTTTCTAATAATCTTCCGTAGCTCACTTTTAGCTAACAAAATCTGTAGAATTCCACTAATAATTAGTTAAATTTTACGGATTATAATTTAGTGCATCCTTCATCAAACTAATGGTTATTCAAGGTATATCAGTTTCACAAAGTTTGCTGAATAATTGCAATTTTCTGTGGAAAATTAGAAAAATATACAGCTGAAAAAAGTTGTGAAAATCGAAAACCGAGCTCTGTTAAAAAGGAGTCATATAAGATATAATAATAACCAAATGATAATAATTCAATATAATAATTGCCTTCTGATCCACTATAATTTTAAGATTGCAAAAAATTCTTATTTTTCTTATCTCTGTTCAAATAGTCAGAAGACAATATTTTCCAAATAAAAACATTCTAGTTCATACTAACAATTTCTCAATATGCCCTTCTTATTGTTTAAGTAAAGCTAAAGATGTCACACATCGCGCCATTTTCTTAAAGTTTTCCATTTTCCACGTTCAATTTCACTAGTATCTAGTGAAATTTCACCAATTTTAATTCAGAGAGATCTGGCATGGAATAAAACTTTATATTCTCGTGACATTTTTTCGTTCTGTCTTGAAAGCCCCAACAGGGATAATTATACTGTTTACGGTAAAATTAAAATCATGAAAAAGGGTTATCGTGAATAACTTGAAAATTGTGGAATGAGGAGAGCTTGTGGAAAAGTAAACAATGTTATAAATGGTAGGTTTTGTAACAGATATAGAAAAAGTTAGAAAACTCCTTGTTCTAGATGATTTTGCATTAACAAATGAAAAGTCTAGACGATTTCCTCTTTAAAATATGAATTTTTTCACAAGAATTTACCCAGAGAAGATTCAAATTGATTCAAAAAGGTCTTTTTTCCTTTCCAGATATCTATCTTTGATAAAGACGAGGTACATGTTTTGGTTTTTCTTGAGAAGTAGATCCTGAGTAAGGATTGTGAAAATATGTCAATTTTTTTGAAAAGTCATGGCTCTGTAACGCTGTAAATTGCAAACGGTTTATCGTAGGAAAAAATTGCAAGAAGCAACAAAGTTTATTTTTGATCAGAGCTACTAGAAATGATTTCTTGAAAAAATTTCCTTAATGAATAATGAAATTGTTGAAAATAATGTTTCAACAAAAACTGACTATGATTTCTGCTTTCTCGAGTTTTCTCGCATCTTGCTTCGATTGTTCAGATATATGTTTTCTTTCATTTCTTTCATTATACATAAGAAAATTAGTGAAATTAAAGAAGAATCGAATTTCATGTAGAAGTTTCAGTTGTACTTGAAAAATTATCTATTTCTAATTATGTTATTTTCAAATTGATTTACAAAGGAGTTCTCTCTCTGAATATTCAAGCAAAATAGAATTATTGCCTCATTTCTCAAAGATATGGTGATAAAGGTGCTTCATGTAGGAAAAATACAAAGTTTGAAAACTATATGACAATATTAAGAATTTGACTTTCTAATGGATCATTCCTTTTATTCAAAAAATTTTCCCAGCTTGGTGATTGGTTTTTTCACCCCTCAACTATTTTTTTTAGGAAAAGAAACACTACAATATTGTTCATTCTTAAAATTGGATAGGAAGATACAATTTTAGTCAACACTTTTTTTTGACGAGAGGCTTAACTTGTGCACTAATTCAGGGTTCTTAATTAAATATTTCAATATAAATAAATAAATAAATATACATATATATTTCAATAAAATAATATATTTACTAGTAAAATAATCAACGAGAACCGCAAAAGCGAAGACCAAGGTTCCATCGATCCTCATTTTCTTTTATTTAGAAGAAACTGATGTGCGATGAAAATAGTCAACGTATTGAACCTAATGAATATTCTAGAGATGTACAGAGTGTCTCAAAATTCGCGCATACGGACCACATAGTTCGAATACTCGTGGACAACTAAAATCATATTTTAGAACTCAAAAATGTTGCATACTCATTATTCTTTGAGAGCAAGAAGGTAAATGTTGTCCAATCACGTTGCGTCTTTCAAAGTTAAGCAGTAGTGCTTCAGTTTAGAAAAAAAATCCTCAACTGCAACTCAATTCACGCTAGAAAGTTTTCTCGTGCACAACAGTGACTTTTAAAAGCAAGTTTGATGGTTTATTATTTTTCAAATAATTTCAAGCTTCTTCGTTGCGGATTTGTTTTCAAATGTCATTGTTGTGAACGAGAAAAGTGTTTAGCGTGAATTAGGTTGCTGTCAAGGATTTTTTCTCTGAATTGAAACACCACTGCCTAACTTTGAAAGATGCAACGTGATTGGCCAACATTAATCCTTCATTTGCAAGAGGTTTAGAAGGCGAGAAAGTCATCACCCTGAGATTTTTGTAATTTCTCAATCTACTTTTCTCCTTGGAATGGATCAACATGGTACGTAGAGAAAAATAATGGACTAAAAATCCAGTGACTTTGTATTTTTGTCTTATATATGAGCGCAAGTTAATTAATGGTCGCAAGCTATCGCATTCAAAAAAATAATAAATTATAATTTCAAAAGCATGTTGCATTTTAACAGGAGCTTAGAGACAGAGCTCGAAATTCCAGGCGACCGTCACTGCAAATTTAATACACAAGGGCTTTATATTCTCTTAGATAAGAAATCCAAACTCTGAGCGACACTTTATGAAAATTCAAAACACGATTTTTAATAAAAACGAGATATTCTTGAAATTGTTGTTATATAATAATTAGTTTCAATAATTAATAATTGAATTTTTCTCATTTCAAAAAGGACTTGCTACTTTTATTTTTTCAAATATTCCAAAAGCTTACGAGCTATCAAAAAGAAATAAGCAATTAAGAAAAATTGAGTTCAAAAATGCTTGAATAACCTTGATGACAAAAAACTATTTTCTACTGTCTAAAAACCGCCATGAAATGCTTAGTTTTCAATTTATCCAATTCTTTTACAACATTTTCTTATTCACTTTTTATTCCAGAATAACAGTTCCTAAAAAATAATCTTAAATATGCGAAACAGAGAAGTTAGTTTCACTTACTTCGAAAAGTGCTTAATACTTTTTGTCTCAAATTTCTTCAAACGCTCAAAAACGATCAAAAATTAATAAATGATAAAAAACAGTCGAGTTTAAAATTACCTATCTCAAAAAGTGCAGAGTACTTAATTTTTATTTTAAATAAAAAATACTTAGAAAGAAGGAAAAAATTCTATATAGAGAAAAGTCCAGTGCAAGAACTTTTAGGTTGAAAACGATCCTTACATTCTTGATTTTTTTATTTTTAAAATGTGTTATTGTCAATTTTTCAATTATTATGCTATAAAAAAAATACATTTTTAATGTATTTCTAAAAAATTTTGTTTCTCAATTTATTCTTCTTGAATATTTTGCTTGAAATAGGCATAACATTTGTGTAAATTATTTAAAAAATGTAATAATACTATTCAAACAATTTTTTAAACCCACATAACCTGTTTTTATGCTACCAGATACTCATTTTTTTAATTTATGTCATAAAAAAGAATGACTAAAAACTTTCCAAATGTTTTCGTTGAATATCGTATTGTGCAATATGATATGAAGTTTAATTTGAAGTAATTGAATAACTTTTTCTGTTGAAACTAAGACTTAAAGATAATCTCTATCAGAAAATAAATCCCCTTTCATTTCCCTATCAAATGAAATTGCCGAACGAGCAAATACCTCAACAAGCCAAGTTTAACAAGTTTGGTAATCAGTCAAATCTATTAATTATAGAACATGAAAACAATTAGCTTTTGAAATCCAATTATCCACGTAAATGGTGGAAATAAACTCGAATGGATTTGCCAAGTTTTTTTCATGTATCCTCAAATAAGGTAAAGTCAGGGAAACGAAAAGATTATAAAAACAAGGACAATTTTTATTTTGTTCTATTTATATTCCATATTGAAATGTAATATGATGCAACAGATTAGAGCTTCTTTCTTACACGCATTAAATTAAAGTCGAAGTAATTATTTAAATGATTGAATTTAAAACAAAATACATAAATCTAATTGCCAGGTTACGACCGTACTCAAATTATTTAACAAATCAAGGGGAAGGAGCCGATACGGGAGATATCCATTCACTCGCGAAATTTCTGGAAATTCGCAATTAAAAAAAATAAATCGCAGTACTTGTACAGAACTCTAATATGAAGTAAACTATACACACCAACGGTACTTGGTGAGTAGAATACAAACCTCGCCAACAACAATTTTGAAGAACTATGGGAATTTTATTGTTCAGGGAAGAATCAGGGATTCACTTGAAAAAATCTTGCAAGAGTTAAAAAATTTCTGAATAAGTTTGAGCTGCTTCCCCCTGAACATCATCTTTGTAATTATTATTTTAATACTTATTTGACAATTAAACAATCCTTTTGACAAATCATCCGTTTCGGCTTAAAATTTAACTATCTCGTAGAACTTCTCTTTTTGTTTGACGTTCATATTCCGATTTTGAAAAGTGAACTGAAATCTTTTTTGGTGAGAAATTCAACTATTTTTTGGGAATTTGCGTTTTTAATTTGAAGATTCATCTGTTTTAGTAAAATTTGTTTCGTATTGTTTTGACCCTCGAAAGACGCGCCAGGTAGACAGCTGTTCCGCCGGGATTTTCCCCGGGGACAAAAACAAGTCGCTAGACACGTGCGCCATGCGCCAACAGGCCGGTAGGCACGTACTAGCAAAACGTAAACAAGCTGTGACGGACACGTCACGTACGCCAGCCACGCTATTCGCTGTCCTCTTCTAACCTGTGCGCGTCAACACAGAGGGTCTCAACGCGAACGCTTCCCATAGCCTGGGATATTTTTCTCTTTTAAAATATGTATTCTCTTTAAGTTTCTGTATTTTTTTTTAAATTTACAAATTCTTGTTCTTATCACCTGTATTATTCTGACTTGTGCCATTTATTTTTATCTTTCGTTACGGTAATTATTATTACCTATTTAAAATAAATATTCTGGAAGGACGATGCCTGAGAGTAGTTTCAATATATATAGCTTGTTTATTTTGTGTAAAAAGAATAATAATTATTTTATTTATTTTGTTGAGGGTATAATTAATAGAAAATATAAATGAGAAATAAGTAATAATACATGTCATAGTCCCGCTCTACGAATTTAAGATCCAATAGAGCTAGAAGAGTTTTGTTTTTCACATAATTGAAATTCAGATTAGAAGACAATTTTTGATTATATTTAAATTTATAATTTTCATTTAGAAGTATTTTTAATATTAATTTAAAGTTGTCAAATAACATTGTAAACCGCGAAAGGCGCGCGAGATCGACGGCAGGCACACGAGTAGGTGTACGAGCGATTCTCGTCACTTGGCGACTTGTAACCTCTCCAGTTGGACAGTACGGGTTCTCTCCGAAGCTCCGAATCCAACTGACTACGAGAATTTTGTACAATAGCCGTTCCAAGACAAGCCGAAAGAACCTATCCTTGCCTTTCTCTTCTCTACCTTATCTCTTTCCTTCTCACTTTCTTTTCTCTTCTCTGGTTGAGTGATCTGCCTTCGTGGCCCCATTCCCGTTCCCTTTGTTTTCTTCTCTTTTCTGGTTGAGTGGTCTGTCTCCGTGGCCCCATTCCCGCTCTCTTTCTTCTCTTCTCTTTTCTGGTTGAGTGGTCTGCCTCCGTGGCCCCCTACACTCTCTTTCTCTCCCTCTTCCCTTCCTTCTGCCTCTTCCTCCACACATCCGATCCTTCTTCTCAGCATGTGATGCCCTCCGCCTCCGGGCTGAACGGTGGCCCACCCCCAACACGTCCGTCGGTCGTGGCCCCTCTGTGCACCCAAACGCGGGACTCTAGGATTTAATCCTAGAATTTCGGCAGGGGTAGAAAACGAACCAATGATCCGCTCACCGACTCCATCACGCCGCGCAGCGGGTAGACCGAGAATGATCTCCACTCGCAACAATCCGGTTTCTGAGCCTCTCCCTCAAAACTCAGTGGCGTCCAGCACAGCAGCAGCAGAACAGGACTTCCCAGAGAGACCTACATCACCATCTCCAGCCTACGCGGCCTCCATGAGGGGAAGAAGCAGGTCTCTTCCAAGAAATAATCGCCACAGACCACGAGTTCTCTTCTAAGAGCCGGTCGACACATTCGAGCCGATACTTGGCCCGAGTAATCGACCAGACCCTATGTTCATTCCCAGGGTAAAAACGCCGCCAGCAATTCCAGCATCGAGGGCCCACGCCACGCCACCCCCTCGAACACAGGAAGCAGCAAACACGACACCACCAACAGCAGCACCAGCCAATAACACAGACTGGCGAGCCCTCGTCCGGGCATTTCGGACATCGGATGTACCACACCCAAAATTCGCCGGGCTGGATCATGAGGATCGTGAAACTTTCATCAGCCAATGTGAACACTATTTCACAGAGGCTGCCATGGAGCCAGTAGTGTGGTCACGGATGGTGGTGGTGGCCAGATGTTTGACGGAAAAGGCCACCAAATGGTACGAGCTGTACCGAAACCTGGCGCTACCCTGGGCCAAGTTTAATACCTGATTAAGTCAACATTTTTCGGGCATATCGGCCCTCAACAAGCTACACGTAAAACTGTACGCAAATCGCCAAGAAGAAAAGGAAGCAGTCGGAGTATTCCTGCAAAGGAAATACCTTCTGGCATTACGCCTCATACCAGCCACACCGGATATCCAGATCGTCCACCTCCTACTCGAGACGATCAATTAAGAAGTTCAAGCCGAAACCGACGAGGCGGAGGAAGCCTGGAAGAAACCGACAGTACCAGCTGCCACGAATGCACCACGTCCTCTACGGTACCATCACTGCTCTGGTGGACACCACATTAAGGACTGCCCAAGCTGGAGAACAAACACGGTTCCATGAAACGGACCAGCTCGGGCGACCAAGGCAGACGCTTCCGCCACCCGCCCCGCACCCAGCACAGCCCTGTGCTGAGTGCTCTATACACCGATCCGAGCAGCCTCCCTAGGGTGCGGGTGCACCTAGGGAACAACGAATACACTGCCGGGATCCACACCCTGGCTTCAGAGAATTACGTCCGAATCAACGTATTGACTAAGGACCAGGTAAAGAACCTACAGTTCGGGCCACCTTACGCAATTCTAGCAGCCATCGGAGACACCATTTCCCTCATAGGAAAAACCCAGCTGGCACCCATTCTACAGGGAACTCCAGACCCAAGAATCTTCCAGGTCAGCCTCGAGTTATGAGCCGAGCTCATCCTCGGACAGCCATGATTGCGCCAACACAGGGTGATCCATGATCATGGCGCCGAATGCATATTCATCGGAACGAGAGGACGTCAGCGCATCTTCCTGGGCCCTCTCCCTTCTGCCTACGAGAATCCAGCCATCACGACGGTCGACTCAACCAAACCCTTGCCTCCATTCAACACGGAATCCGCTTGCCGAATCCACAACCATTCAGAGAGGCACCACACCGTTACTCGGACGAGAAACGGTTCTACATCAACGCCCAAGTCCAAGAGATGCTCAGGGACGGCATCATTAAACACACCACCTCGCCATTCAGCTCAGCAGTAGTCATCGCAGGAGAAAAGGATGAAGAGTATCGTTTTTGTGTCGACTACCGACGACTCAACGATCAAACCGAGGATGCACCCAAGTACCTACCACGCATCCACGAGACACTTAAGGATCTTGGGAATGCAAAGATCTTCTCAATGCTGGATATAAAAAGCGGCTATTGGCAGATTCCCATGGCCCCCGTATCACGCCAGCTCACAGCCTTCTCCACCCCTGAGGGTGGACAGTACCAATTTCGAGTGATGCTCATTGGCCTGAAAAACGCTCCAGAAAACGTTTCGGAATCTCATGCGACGAGTCCTCGCCGAACAATGGCGAAATTTTCCAATAGCCTACCTGGACATCATCATTTACTCCAACAACTGGTAGGAACATTTGAATTACATTGGACTTGTTTTGCAACGTCTCGCCGTCTATGGCCACACCGTGGCCCCGAAGAACTGTAATTTCGGAAAAACTTCCTTGCCATACCTGGGTCACGTCATCGGTTCCAGCGGCAACACCGCTCAGGAAACTCACATCGAGGGCATAAGGAATGCCCCTCCCCCGAAGAACAGAAAGGGCTTACGGTCGTTCATCGGATTGTGCAATTGGGTCGAAGAATATATTCCCAACTCATCGGAAATACTGGCCCTAGTGACGGACCTACTGTCGCCAAAACGCCCCTTCAAATGGACCGCAGAAATTCAGCAGAAATTCGAGCAGGCAAAGATCGCCCTCCAGAACCCACGTAGCCTCAGCCGACCAGATCCCAGGTTAACTTTCGTCCTTCAAATAGACGCCAGCGCCAAAGGAATGGGCGCTGTACTAATGCAGGAAGACTCCGAGGGAAACCGCCGCATTGTTTCGTTCGCCAGCGCGAAATTCTCCGAGACTGAATCAAGGTACCATCGCAACGAGCAGGAGTGCCTGGCCCTCATCTGGGCCATCAATAGATATCGACCATACCTGGAGGAAGCCCCTTTCATACTTCGTATGAATAGTAAAACCTTGACCTGGCTGGATGCCCGCAAGGACACCCGGGACAAACTGCACCGATGGCACCTTTTGCTCTAGGAATTCACATATAAAATCGAGCATGTTCCTGGACGGGACAACGAACTACCCGACACCCTATCACGTTATCCGAATCCCGACGAGGCATCACCCGGTGAACCTGACATTCAGCGGGTATTGCCACCCACTCGTGGCCAGGATAGTCAGCCTCTATCGATATCTACCCTCAGCGCAGTCGACACCTTGGTACCAGATTCGCTATGCAAGGAGGTAATAGCCGCTCAACAGGAGGAACCCGTCAACACCCAGGACGTACATCGTTTGCGTGAGAACCGGAATTCCCACACCTGCACACCCGAGGAGGAACGTTTCCTTCAGAGGAACCGCCTGACCAAGGACGGTTTCTGGCGACAGAAAGAGAGCAACGGTCTGTGGAGATTACTCCGCGTGCCGAAGAAGCAGAGAACGAGGTACTGGACGAGTACCTCGACGACTATGAGAACGAGACACCGGACGAGTGTGTCGTCGAGGCGCCAGGCAAGCACCTCGATTACGCCAGGAGGCGTTACAACTTGCGACGGCAGGAACCTGTCAACTATTGGGGCTCTAGGACCTACGGTCCCAGACGACGACGCCGACAGGAACTCCGTAAGTCTCAACGGGCTGCCGAAACGCACCCATAACTTTTTATCTATAGTTTTCCGATTTCCGGGCTGCCGAAACGCACCCGCCTACCAAGATATTTCTTCTATCATTTTTCTTGTATCGAGGCCTCTAGAGTTAAGATTTATTTTTTGTTAGTTAGTGAGGACTACCGAAACGCATCCTCATTTTCTTTATATGTATATATCTTTGTAATTATACGCCCAGACTCATTCATTCCAGAATAATTTTTTTTTACTATCTAACTTCGCATCTCTCAAGTCCTCAATAGGGTGAGCAAGCTCTATCCGGGAGAGGGTGGGCTTGTTATGGGCCAACAGTCCTATATTTAATAACCACTGTTGAAAGTGATTTAGTCACGCAGTTTCCCGGCTCGATTTTCAAAGCGAAACTCGAGTGGGAAATTTTACGCCTAAATTGCTTTACAACTGTCTTTACTAAAAACGAGCTTGCTTTCACCCACTTGAGTGAATCATTAAAATCGGGTGATAGAGACCTTGAAAGATGGAACTAAATATTGCCATCGGGGATTTTCTCCGGGGATGAAAACAAGTCACTAGACACGTGCGCCAAGCGCGCAACAGGTCGGTAGGCACGTACTAGCAAAACGCAAACAAGCTGTCCGTCACGTACGCTAGCCACGCTATTCGCTGTCCTCTTCTAACCTGTGCGCGCCAACACAGAGGGTAGGATATTTGTTTCCATCAAAATATTCTCTTCAAGTTTCCGTATTTTTCTTTTGATTTACAAATTCTTGGTCCTATCACCTATATTATTCTTACTTTTGCCATTTATTTTTATCTTTCGTTACGGTGATTATTATTACCCATTTAAAATAAATATTCTAAAAAGACGATGTCTGAGAGTAGTTTTAATATATGTGACGTGCGCCGAAGAAAGGGCGCTTACTCTGGAAAGCGAGATTTTTCAGGACGAGCGGTCGAAGTTGACCCGATAGACGCGACTTTTAGGAGAGAGGGAAGACCACGAAATTTTCCCTCCCCGCTTGCCACTACATTCTCACGCATGTAGTGGCGCTGCTCACGGACGGGGTATAGATGAGACGCGGAGATGTAGTGGTGAGTAGTGGGAGGTGTTTCACGGGATCTCGAGCGAAAGCACGATTTCTCGGGTACCTATCAACTCAATTATTAGCGATAATAACGCTCGGAAATTTTTTTCGACGGTTTCATTAAAAAGAGCAACTCAAAAACTATCGAAAGGTGTAAAAACCTCGATTTCGATTTTTTCAGAGTAAGCCCCCTTTTTTCGCCGCACGTCACATATATAGCTTGCTTATTTTGTGTGAAAAGAATAATAATTATTTTATTTATTTTGTTAAGGGTATAATTAATAGAAAATATAAATTAGAAATGAGTAATAATACATGTTATAGTCCTGCTCTACGAATTTAAGATTCAATAGAGTTAGAAGAGTTTTGTTTTCACATAATTGAAATTTAGATTAGCAGAAAATTTTTGATTATATTTAAATTTATAATTTTCATTCAGAAGTATTTTTAATATTAATTTAAAGTTGTAGAATAACATTGTAAACAGCGAAAGACGCGCGAGATCGACGGCCGGCAGCACGGAGTACGGTGTCCCCAGCGCTCCACTGTGACTCCAGTTTCGAGCGTCTCGGTCAATCAGAGGGCCAGCTGCTGCTCCCTGCGTCGCTCTAGCTCGCGCCCATATAAGCCGGTGCACGAGCGATTCTCGTCACTTGCGACTCGTAACCTCTCCAGTTGGACAGTACGGGCTCTTTCTGAAGCTCCGCATCCAACTCACTACGAGAATTTTGTACAATAGCCGTTCCAATACAAGCATAAAGAACCTATCCTTGCCTTTCTCTTCTCTACCTTATCTCTTTCCTTCTCACTTTCTCTTCTCTTCACTGGTTGAGTGGTCTGCCTTCGTGGCCCCATTCCCGCTCTCTGTCTTTTCGTCTCTTTTCTGGTTGAGTGATCTGCCTCCGTGGCCCCATTCCCGCTCTCTTTCTTCTCTTCTCTTTTCTGGTTGAGTGGTCTGCCTTCGTTGCTCCATTCCCTCTCTCTCTCTTTTCTTCTCTTTTCTGGTTGAGAGGTCTGCCTTCGTAGCCCCATTCCTGCTCTATCTCTCTTTTCTCGGTTGAGTGGTCTGCCTTCGAGGCCCCATTCCCGCTCTTTTTTTCTCTCTCTTCTCTTGGTTGAGTGGTCTGCCTTCGTGGCCCTATTCCCGCTCTCTTTCCCTCTCTCCCTTTTCCTAGTGTGGTTTGCCTTCGTGGCCTTATACACCCTTTCCCTCTCCCCTTCCTTCTGCCTCTTCCTCCACACATCCGATTCTTCTCCTCAGCATGTGATGCCCCTTCGCCTCCGGACTAAACAGTGGCTCACCCACCAACACGTCCATCTTTCGTGGCCCCTCCGTACGGCCCCAGACCCTCGCGCAGCTAGCCGCCTAGCCTAGCCAGTTTGCCGCCAGGTCGACGCCCGACCGGCGCCGCGCCAGCACCCGGCCAACGCCACACTTGCGCCTGACCTGTCTTCCCATCAGAACAACTTAATTACTTGGACAATCAACACGTCACCACCCACTCCTGTGATTAAGTCGGTACCCACACAAACCGGCTTACATCATTGTGTCGAAAAGTAAAATTAAATCTTTTTTGAATCAGAATTTGAATATTTCTGTTTGATTCTTTTTTCATTTCAAAATGTATCTGTTTCAGTAGACATTTCTTCTTTCTTGGAGAAAAATGCAGCTTTTTTGTTGAAAATTAATCTTCTTTGCTTGAGGATTCAACTGCTTTGTTTGAAAATTCTGTTTAAACCATTCTTTTAAGAAGTCATTGTTTTATTAAAAATTCATATTTTTATTTGAAAATTAGAGCACCTCATTGATCGCACAGCACCTCATTGATCGAGAGTAGATTTCCACGCTGTTCATTTGCCTGGTATGACTCATTATCTACTACCCTGGTCAATAAACTTAACAACCTTTTAAAAAAAAATAAAAATCTTTGGTTAAAAGTTTAGATATTTTTTGAAAACTAATATTTTTCAATGGAAAATTCAACAGTGTAGATAAAAGCTGAACTACTTCGTTGAAAATCTGATTGTTGTTGTTTTTTTAAATCAAGGTCTTATTCGAAAAATTAAGTTTTTGCTCCAAATTCATATTTTCTAGTTCAAAATTCAACTTTTTTACCGAAAATTCGTCTTTTGGCTTGAAGGTTCAACAATTTTGGTGAACTTTTCTTTCTATTACTGAAAGATTCATATTTGTTGGCAATTGGTCTTTTGGTTTAAAAATTCTTATTTTTTGACGAAATTGCATCCTTCTTGGTTAAAAAATAAACGGTCACACTTTTTCTCAAGATCTTAAGATTTTAAATTTTTAGGTTGAAAATTCAATTAATTTGTTCAAGAATCATCTGTTATGGTCGAAAAGTAATTTTCGTTTAAAATACATCAACATATTTAAAGATTTTGAATTTGTATGTATACTAAAGTAACTTACAAAAAATTGATAAACGTTTTACATATTTTATAGTAAATGATTAGTAAAAGTAAGCTACGCTAAAGGAGGACTTGTCTACTCCCTCAACTATTTATGTTAAGAAACTCACACTAAAATCTATTATGCAGTTACTTTTGATGTTTTCAATAAAAAATCTGGAGGAACGTTTTCTAACCTTCCTCTATTTTTGAATGTCATCGCTTCTGACAACAAAAAATTAGGGACAATGAAACCATTTTGACGATGAATAGTACAGTTTATTGTTCCACATTTTAATATGAAAGTCATCATGGTTCAAAGAAGAGAACCTCACTTCTTCAGATATTTATATTTTATGAATCTGTTTTTCACCTATGAAGGCTTACTACAAAAATCATGCCACTAACACTTCTGGATGCATAAGAGGTCCCCGAGATACCTTTTCTTCAAAAGTTTAATAAAGTCACCTGATTACGAATATCTTTGTTATATTTCCTGAATCATGCTTATTTTTTGTTTGAATAATTTTTCTAACAATTCGATTATTCATTAAAAATACAAATTCAGAAAACTATTTTTCGTAAAGTGAACCTTTAGTAATTTACAGCGTTCATCTTCCAATCAAATAAAAACATCTTTCCAGGAATTTTTGTTAAAAAAATTCATCTTTGACACAGGATAAAGCTTTTGATACTTTTGTTGTTTTCACTCGTGACGAGTCATTGTTTATTCATAGCCTTTTATGCAATATATTTTTCATGAATCCAAGTTCCCTTGAATAATCGCATTTTTCTATGAAAAACTAGAAGAATGTACATTGTACATTCGTTAATGTACATTGTACATTGTTACAATCGTAATAAAATTTGAAAATGGGAAACAGAATTCTGATGAAAGGTAGCGCAGGAGGACACTAAATATGCATAAATAATGTATAGCTCATTGAACCATTTTAATTTTAAAAAAAAATATTCTTCTTCTGAACGTTGTGCAAACATTCATACGGCAATATTTTGGAAATTGATACCGGCTAGATCACGTTTACAATTTCAGAACACGACCTTCTTATTGTTCCAATTGGTTAAAAAAATGTTCACTATCGCATTATTTGATTTTTGTTCATGTTTCACTTTCCCCATTTCTTCAACCTTTTTGCAAATACAATATATAGACCTAAATAAGTTTATATATTTTTGCAAAGCAATAAGTTGTTTTTTGGTATTGAGTTAGGAAATATCTTGAATGATGGAATCAGTAATTGTTCACTAATCTTTCGTAGCTACTTTTAGCTAACTAAATCTGTCTTCACTATTTATTATTTAAGTTTTATATGAGGAACTCTATTTATACTGATTCAAGCTGATGCTTCTTCAAGGAAGACCATTTCTTCATATTTTTGTAAATAATTCCAATTTTCTATGGAAAATTATAAAAACGTAAAACAGAAAGAAATCTTGAAAATCGAAAACAGAACTCTGTTGCGAAGTAGGTCATGTAGACTCCAAATGTGTATAATGATTTTCGAGGCCATTGATCCCTTGTCATTTTAAGATTGTAAAAATACTTATTTTTCTGAACTTCATCGGAAACAAATAGAAGGCGTTATTTTGAAAATTGAAACAGACAAGGTCACTTCAAAAATCCCTTAATATGGCCTTATCATTGTTTCAAGAGAGTTGAGAATGTTACACCGTGGCGTTCTTTTATCAAACTTTTTTATTGGTCACGTTTTTCAGGTTTAGAACTTTTTTTAAATTATTATATACAGTCCTGGGTGAATTTTTCCACAAAGTACTTCTTCAGACACTTAAGTTGATACTTATCCCCCGTGTCTGATTAAGATGAAAATAGTTGAAATTCTATTTTCATTCCTTGGCACAAAATAAATCTTATTACTCTTTTGAAATTTTCACGTACGGTGTTCCATTATTAATTTAAAGAATTGGTAGCCTATATTGTTTAATCAGAGATTGATGTGTGTGGATTCCTGAAGTTATTGCCTTGACTTGGGTCAAATTTGGACAAATAATTTTTTTAAATTAGAAAATACTATTGTGTAAAAAATTAACAGTAGGGCAAAATAATGAAAAAATAAGGTTTGGTTTTATTTGTTTGAACATTAAGTTTGAAGAAATTGTTCATTTTTACATACCGGTGCAATAATAACACCTAAGCTTTTATAATTGAGTAATATCAATCTGCAATCCATAAGAAAACAATTAGAAAAGCACGCATAATCATAGTTAATTTTATATATATATATATATATATATATATATGATCTTTTATTAACCTTTTTATTGTTAGAACAATAGAGGGAGATTTTTTATTGGTTCTGGATATTTATAAATCTGGGACTGTCTTTCTATTTAAATTTTAGTAATATTCCATTATTAAAAAATATAATGAATTACATTTTCTAATGTTATTAACAAATTGAACAACGAAATTCACAGCTGAAAACATTTTTCTGAATTTCAGGTACTTCTTTCAAAGTGCTTTGTTTCGCTTGCTAGTAATAATTCAGTTGAAGTACATTTGTAGTAATGGAAAATGCATTTCACTGAATTATCACTGGAAAGCCAAAAAGAAAGCACCAGAAGCTTTTAAAAATTGCTCAATTTTCGTATTGGCTTAAGCAATATATAAATAATAATGATAAATATAATTTATTATATTTTTATTGTTTGAATATTACTTAACATTGAATTAAAGAAAAAATCTGCTGGATGAATATCAAAACCAATGAAAATCTTATAATTTTGTTCAGAATAATATAATTTTTTGTTAAAAGCAAATTAATTCTTTATCATAAACTATACTTACTCGTGCACTAACATTGTTTTTAACGATTGAGAATTAATGTTACTCGTTATGAATAGCTGACTTTCTATTATTTCATCCGCATCATGAATGAAAAATTTCTACAAACTTCACGTTTAAATAAACAGAACAAAATTTTGTTCCTGAATTCTAAGACAAAAAATGTTTTGTAAATTTATCTAACTTCAATTTGAAAAATATGTTTTAAATCAGTTAAAAATTCTAACAAGAATCGTAATCTGACTTTTTTCAATCATTTTTCTCTCAACCTTCACTATAAAAGTATGCAATAAAAAAAGTGCGACGATTTCGGCCCAAAATCCTTTTTTTTTCATTCTTGGGAGGAGTTTCTTGAGTTTCTCTGCAAAGTGTTCTATTAAATGTTTCCAAGACATTTTTTGATACTTTGTTAGATGTTTTAGTATTTCAGCATGAAAAAAATTCACAAATAAGAATTATATTGCTGAATCACCTACATTCCGAATCATTAGAGACATTTACATGAAAAATGCTGGAGAAGCGAAAAAGAGTGGAAAAAACAATTTCTCACTCTTTCAAAGATTTCTGGGTATTCCGGCGGGTTTTTAGAGAACTTTAGTAAATGAGTCAATTTTAATTTACATTGGACGGATGCCGAATGACTCATATTTATTTGAATAGATTTAAACAGTTTGAAAAGATTTTAGTGGATTTTGAGAGATTTCAACGAATTTCTAGAGAACTTCAGGGAATAAATTAAATTCGATTCCGAAGAATATTTACGTATTTCAACAGTTTCAAGGGACTTTACGGAACCTTATAAATTTTGAATAATTTCAAGATATTTCAAGATCTTTTAATTGATTCCGAAGAATTTCAGGAGATATGAAAAATTTCACGAAAGACGAAGAATTTTGTAATGTTTCTAAACATTGAAAGGGATTTCAAAGAATTTCACAAGATTTATGGGATTCTATAAGATCTTTAATTATTTCGATGTACTTGCGAGATTTTAGAATATTTTTAATGTTCTAAACAGATTCCAATGACTTTCAAGAGTTTACATTCTGAAGATGTGCGAAATTGATGTTTTACAAAAACTGCGTCTTTGCATGAGTAGTCTGAATTGCTACAATACTCAACGATATATAAAAATTTATTCATCGCGATTGTATGAAGTCTGACTTCAACTATTTTTTAATTAATAGAAAATTTTTTTTATGAATTAAGAAGAACGAAATATCCACGACATAAGGTGTAAAGCTGTCTCAAATGAAAATACAATTCATTACTTGAGTAATGTTCTGACAATGAGTGAAGTAATCTATTTTTTCTGCATTTTTTTAACTTTTTTTTTTTATACCATTAAGCCATTTTCCCTTTCGGCGAGCCTCTAGGGGTATGCGTGACACTACCCGAGTCGGGTAGTGTTTCTAGGTGGATAGTTTCTTGTAGTAAATAACTACAAGTGTGGGCTCACCACACCCACGACCGCCAACAGCAACGCAGTAGTATCAGACGGTCACCCATGCAAGTACTAATCGCGGCCAACACTGCTTAACTTCAGTGATCTAACGGGAACTGGTGTTTCCAGCGTGGTATGGCCGTTGTCATTCTTGCTTCCCACTTTCCTGTTAAAGTCAATAAAAAATTAACTAGAATCAATAAAAATATGTTCCAAAATGATATATAATTATTAACAGCAACAATCTCTGCGAACATTGCTAGAAACTTGAAGTTTATTACTGAAATATTCCAATTTTCGTCAACTTTTAAATTGAAGTAAGGTTTTAATTGGGTCTAGTTAACAAAAGATGATTTTCAAAACAATTCATCAATATTTTTAAAAAAATATTCTCTTCAACTGATGCTAGATTGTTACGTTGTTTCCTCAAGTCTTCAAGTTTTTGTCAATTTTTTGTAATTCTCTAGAATTATTCTAAGAAAATATTGTGATAAATAATAAGGCATTGTTTCAAATTTTTTTAAATTATAAGTGATTATTGTCCACAATAACTTTGAAGAGACTGATCAGATTTGATTGAGCTTTGGCTTACTTTTCTGAAGCCCGAAAAGAAAGAACATGTTCGTTAACCTGACATTTTTGTCCAACAATTCTGGTTTTATCTGGCGAATACAAAACCTCAAGGGCGTCTTTAGACATAATTTTCAACGACAGCAAATTAATATCGCTGAGACTGTTCGTCAGGGTGAACCATGAAAATAAATTCGTCGCTGGAGAACACAAACTGCGGAACACAGAAAAAACTAAGTGTAAACTTTACCCGGAATTCGGGGTAAAGATTACCTGCAACAAAAATTACCCCATGTGGGTAAACTTTACCCGCACATCTAGGGTATTATTCTGCGTTTACCTACGTTCAGGAGTAATTCTTAATGTTTACCCTGAAGGCCTGGTAAATGTCATATTGACCTTTTGACAGTTCTAAAGATTCGGCAAAACAGCCTTTATGAAGCCGCACTTATCCGATTTGCCTGTTACACCAACCATCAGCTAACTTCACTTCAGCGATTCAACGCTAGTGGGTTCCAATTTTCAAAACGTTGGTGACAACTTTCATGAGAACAAAAGACAGTTTCTGCCCATCGAGGGTAATATTTGTGTTTTACCAATACGAACAGGTAAAAATACGAAATTACCTGCAACACTATTTACCCTAAGTTTTTTCTGTGAATGGAATCATATTAGTCAATTTGGAAACCACATTTCAATGTGAATGTTTTTCATATATATTTGACCTAATGGTATTTCTTAAACACAAGCTAAATTGTGTTAGAGCCTCAGTCTCTGTTACCCTGATTAGGCGGAGGTATTTGTGGTGGTCGCCTCCATGGCGGTGGAAGATTTGCTGTTATACCATATTCAAGCACTTGATCTAAATAAGTAATAATATTGGGACCCCTACGTTCTACGTTATATACAAACATACGGCCTTGGCCATCACACATTGCACGAGTATGCAAATCAGCATAAAATTTGTGAATGTAGGACCATCCAAGGATAATGTTACCCCTTTTGTGGAATTTGAAGGTGCCTGCAAGTGGGTGAAGGTTGTGGTTTCTATCCCAGTAAAAAATAGCATTACGGCTGTCTACTCTGGAAGTTATGCTGGTGGCATCAGGCGTGGACAGAAACGCTCCACCGGAGCAAACTGAAACATCGGAAAAATATTTTTAATGTAAATCATATTGGGGGCCTTTAATGAAAGTTTTTTTTTTTTCTTAAAAAGTGAAAACGATCTTCCTTTTTTCATAACATAAGTGAAATAATCAAGTTTAAGACCAAGAAGAACTCGATATCATTATTCTGAGCGTTGACTCAAAAATTATGTAGTTAAAAACTGCATGAAAGTCGAAGAATGATATTCATTTTCCAATGAATTTTTTTTTTATATAGCAACAATTCAATTCCAAATTATTAATTCCCATTCTTAATGGTTTTCTTGGGCATAATATTGCTATCAGGCCATTTTCGTTGGTTTCTGATGTACCCAAATATGATTAAAATTTCAACATCTTGTACACACAGAGGAAAATAGCACGAAAAATCGTAATTTATTCATACTCTGACGAAAAATTACATTTCTCGCCCCTTGCAGGTCGAAAAAAAATTTGTTTCACGTATATGTTTAAGTTCGAATGCGAGTTCAACTGGTTCTGAATAAATGTAGTTCTGTAATGATTCCCAGTACAGATAAGAAAAATGCTTTTCCTGCCGAGAACCGATCTTTTCCTTCAAACAAGATCTTCTCGTATTTAAAAATTTGTGAAGTAAAAACTGGTTTTCAGGCTTATATCTACAATTTTTGTTGACATCTTATTATCTTTAAGTAAATAACTATTTTAATACACAAGGAAAATGTTTGAAAACCAAAGACATATCATTGTTGTGTTTATCATAGTTCACCTAATCATAATATTATAACCTATCTGAAACAAATAAATGTTATCAAATATCTTGAGAATATCGGGCAGATCATTTCCAGAAATTTTATTTTGAATAACTTGACATTTTTTTCATTTATTACGTAAAATCGAAATTTATAAAAACGAAATCCACTGTCAGCTTACAATTTGTTTGCAACTACTGCTTATTTAATTTCTGATCATCATGATCATCTACTTTTATAGGAGGATGAAACTTAATTTCATTAAATAAAAAAAATGATTTATTGCCCTCAGTTCTTTCATACCTGGAGATTGATCATTGGAATTTTGAATGCACACCAGATATTAGGATTACAGAGATTTCACAATGTTTCAAAATATTTCAGAAGATATCTTCGTCTTTCAAAGAGTTAAAAAAAATTTCAACGTTTCCGAAATATTTTCAAATACTGCAAGGGATTTCTAATTATTGCAGGTGATCTTAATAGATTTCAAAAGATTTCAAAGAATTAACTTTCACAGAGTGTCTAGGAGTTTAAACCGATTCAAGAATTTTTCAAGGGGTTTTCTGAGATTTCAAAATAATTAAAGCATTTGAAATGGTTTTCCAAAAATTGCAGGGAGCATTAAAACATTTTCAAATGTTCAAATGCATTTAAGAAAATTTTTAATTTTTGCAAAGTATTGAAAAAGATTTTAGGGATTTACAAAGTATTAAAAAATATTTCAAGATATTGGACTATCTGGAGATTTTATGGCTTATGAGTGGATTTTATAGGATTTCACAAGATTTTTACAGATTTCAACTCATTTTATAAAATTTTGGGAAACTACGAGTCATTTTAACAATTTGGAGAGAGTTTTCAGTTTACGGAATTCAAGTCAGGTGCTTTCCCACTAAGCTACTAGAAAGATCTAGAGAAGAAACTATTTTGAGAAATATACGCATTATTATGCTGGATGGTACAAATGAAATTTTTTCAAGGAATCTGTATTATCATTAGAGGATTACAGAAATTTGTAACGTTCTTTTCAGACTAGATG